>JAQSVH010000004.1:18301547-18319441 GCA_029448705.1 Adansonia digitata
TAAACTCTCAATATTTAATTAGTTTAACTAATTAAATTAAAGAAAATATGATAAATTGATGATATACTTTATTGACAATATTTTAAATGCTCATAATATGATTTACTTTTTGATAAATAATTATTTTATCATATATAGACCTGCTCAAGAGTCGGGCTATCCACTCGGTTAAATTGTGCCTAGCCTAAGTTCTCATATTTTTGTTTCAAACTAGCCTGGCCCAGCTCAAAACAATAATTTTGAATTAAAACAACATATATTTTATTTAAATTTAATTATAGAATATAGAAATATTAATAAAAAATATTTTTTAGTGTGATGAACAGTAATTTTAACTTAAACATACAAGTTTGGGTATATTAAATAAAGGCTTTGGCTTGGGATTTAAAAGAAATTTAGGCCATGGCCCACCTCCACCTATGAGTAGGTTTAATCATATATGAAATATAAATTAAGTTTTTAATACTTAATTAAATTATAAATGTGTTAATATTTAATATTTAATTCATTTTTATATGGTATTATCTATTATGCTTCCATATTTTTTAATTTATCTTATTACTTTGTTGTACTATTGTCTGACTTTAATATCATTACTTGAAATAATAATAATAATAATAATAATAATAATAATAATCATCATCATCATCATAATAAGAATAAGAATAATAATAATAATAATAACAGTATTCGAAGAAGTATTAAAATTTTACTACTAACATAAGTAAACTCTCAATATTTAATAAGTTTAACTAATTAAATTAAAGAAAATGTAATAAATAGATGATATGTTTTATTGACATTATTTTTAAAACTCATGATATGATTTAGTTTTTTGATAAATTATTATTGTATCATAGATAGACCTACTCAAGGGTCGAGATACCCAGCTAGCCCAATTGAGCCTTGGCACAGCTTTTTATATTTTTGTTTCAGACTAGCCTATCGAGCTCGAAATATTTATTTTAAATTAAAATAACATATATTTTATTTAAATTTAATTATAAAATATATAAATATTAATAAAAAATTCCTTAATATGATGAATAACACTTCTGGCTTAAACAGGCGGATTTAGGCACGTTAAATAAAGGGCTAGACTTGGGATTTTAAAAATTTTGATGCGGCCTGAATTGGTCATGAGCAAGTTTAATCATAAATAAAATACAAATTAAGTTTTTAATATTTAATTAAATTATTAAAAGAATATTAAAATAAAATTGACAATTAAAGTTTCTATTTATAAAAAAATTATTTAGTTATAATTTCATTATATTTAATTTTAGTATTAAATTTGGGTTTAGGTTGAGCTCAGGTTCAAGTTTGAATTTTTACAGGTTCGAGTACTTTTGGGTTTGGACTATTTCACGTTCGAATTTTTTCAAATTTGAACTATTAAATTTTATGTCAAATCGAATTTAATTTGAATCGAAACTTAAATTTTTTTGAATAATTTTCAAGTTTGGGTTCATTTTGTCATCAATAAGATAAGCATCTCATTCCAAATCTATTGGTCCTCTTTTTGTTGGCTTTTCATTTTTTTTTCCATTAAAGATAAAGCTTCAAAAATTCTCATTTCTCCAAACCCTAGAATTCTCTCTCTCTTTCCGTGCTGTCCTTCCACTGTTTGGAAGTCTCAAATATTCTTGATTTCAATAAAAAAATCTGAGCAAGCATACATTTTTGCTTTTTTTCCCTTTTGGGGCAGGATTTTGCAATGTAATTACAGACTAAATTTGAAGAAGAAATAGACCAAAAAGAAGAAAAAAAAAAGAATAGAAGAAAAAAGTTTTATAGCTTCATTCATAACTACTATTTACAGGGGATGCTTTCATATATACAACAACTTGCATCTTGAATTCTAGAAAACTACTTCTACCCTCTAATTACAATACTTAGTAACTGCCATATAGCAATAACTACTTTTCTAACTTGCCTCATGTTTTCCATGTTACTACCAAAGTTAACTTAGATGACTCTTAATTTGTAACACTACCCTGCCCTCCACAGAATCCTTGCCCATGAGGATCAAAGGCTAAAAATTGTGATGTTAAACTGAATAATCGACCCAGGTCACATTTTCAAATCCTAATTTACACCATTCGACCAACAATTGAGTAACTGTCTAGTTACTTCTTTTGACAATTCTTCTCCATAGGGAGGACATTCGGGAGTGCAGGCCACTTGTAGTAGTAACGCATAACTGTTAGTAGTTGTTTCCTTAGTTGTCCGTTGCTACCAATGTAAACCTTGCGTTTAAATCTTAGAACTCCAAGAGTGTAAAAGTAATGGGGAAAACATTAGGTGTAATAGATACAACTGCAATATTTTTAGCAGTAATTTCATCTCCTTCATAGCTCTGCTCAATTTTATGAACCCATCTTGGAATTGAAGTAACTGAAATGAGACTTAAAAGCTGAGCTTCATCCTTAAACTGTCTAAATAGAGTATCTGCGGCTTTATTTGTTTTCCCTTGCCTATACTGGATTATTTGATCTAACCCTAGCATCTTTGTCAATCCCCTTCTTTTGAATTGTAGTAGTAAGCTTTTGCTTAAATAAATGTTTCAGACTTTCATGGTCTATCTTGATAATGAACGTGTTACCCTCTAGATAATGCCTCCATTTAGTGATCGCCATCAGGATTGCCAGGTACTCTCTCTGATAAATGGAATAGCCTCAATGCTTTGGCCTTAGAGCCTTACTTAAGTATGCTATAATCCTCCCATCCTGTGTGAGCGTAGCCCCAATCCCATTTCCACTTACATCTATTTCCAAGCAAAATGGTTTACCAAAATCTGGTAGAGCTAATACAAAAGCAACACACTTAGCTTCTTTGAGGCGATTAAAAGCTAACACTGCTTTAGGGTTCCACTGAAATTTCTTTCTTCAGCATATTAGTCAAGGGCTTGCGACCTGACCATAACCTTTAACGAGCTTTCAATAATACCTTGTCAACCCTTAAAAACCTCTGAAAGACTTTAGGTTATTATGTAGCGTCCAGTTCCCCATTGACTCTATTTTCAAGGGATCCATAAATACTCCTGTAACCGAGATTATGTGTCCAAGATATTCAACTTGGTGTTGGCCAAAGAAGCATTTGCTTCTTTTTGCATACAACTGGTTCTGCCTCAATATTTCTAATATTATTTGTAAGTTTTTGAAATGTTCATCAAGGTTTGCACTATATATCAATATGTCATAAAAAAATAAGCATAAATTTTCTCAATTACATAGAAAAAAATATCATTCTTTAAGGCTTGAAAAGTAGCAGGGGCATTAGTAAGCCCAAAAGACATTACCTTGAATTCATAGTGACCTTGGTGTGTTTTAAAGGCTGTTTAGTAGATATCTTCCTACCTCACCCTGATTTGCCAATACCAGCACTCAAATTAATCTTAAAAAAATGGTTGCACCCTTCAATTCATTAAGTAAGTCTTTAACCACCGGTATAGGAAATTTATCCATCATGTCATAGCATTCAATTGCTTATAATCCACACAAAGCCTCCAAGTCCCATCCTTCTTCTTAACTAACAAGTAGGGTGATGCAAATGGGCTTTTACTGGTATGGATAACAGCTGCAACAAGCATTTTTTTAATTTGCTTCTCCACTTCAGTTTTTTGGTGGTAAGGGAATCTTTAAGGTCAAAAATTGACTGGTTAAGAACCACTTTTCAATGGAATATAGTGGTCATGTGATCTGATAGGAGGTGGTCACTTTGGTTCCTCAAAAATATTGTTGTAGCTGTTGAGCAAGGTTTGTATTTCTGTAGGGGTGTCAAGTTCCTCATATTCCAAGTTAAGCATATAGAGCTCCCCCATTAAAGCAGAGTCTTTATCAACTATTTTCTGTAACTTGTCCCCTAAAATAATCTTCAACTTAGGATCAAGCTATCCACATTTTAACAGTACAGGTTTTCCCTTCTCTTCGAAAGACAATGGAAATGCATTAAAATCAAGGATCAGTGGGCTATATTTTTTCATCCAGTCTACTTCCAAAACCATGTCACTCTCTCCCATAGATAGCACCCTTAAGTCATGAGTGAAAACATGCCCTTGCATCATCCATTCTAGTTGTCTGCACTTAGCAGTGCTATATAGCTTGTTATAATTAGCCACCATTATGGATAGTGGTTTAGTAGTCAACAATTCGATCCCTTCTCTGGGCCATTTAGGAGTTACAAAGCTATAGGTGCTCCCACTATCAACAAAGATGATAAGAGGTTTTCCCTTAATGCTTCATTGGATTCTCAATGTACTATGGCTAGCATTACCCATCAAAGCATTAATTGATATCTCCAACTCACCTTTTGCAGCCCCATTTTCTTCTGTAAGCTCCTGAGCAGCAGTGTGGTTATCCTCTAAAGCTTCATTAAGTTCCTGTGTGTTTTTCTCTGTAATTAGAGAATTTAACTGCTTGTTTTTACAGATATATCTAGGGATGAACTTATCTCCACATTTGAAACAAAGGTTCGAAATTCTTCTTTACTCAACCAAGGTATTGATAGGCATAGTTTTGTCTACTGGTGGAGTGAAGCGGTAGGAATTTTTTGAGGGTTGAGGAATTGTGGTATGAAAAAGTTCTTGTGAAGGTTGAAGGTTAATATGTGATATGGAATTAGAGTTTTTGTGACTTTTGCCTTCCAATTCTAATGATAATTCATGGAGTCTAGCCTGCTTGTAAGTTGCAGCAAGTGTATTTGGCTTATAAGCTCGTACTCTAACCTTAAGCTCTTCTTTTAACCCATTAATAAAGCTAAAGATAAAATAAGCTTTAGGCAATTTAAGATTAAATTGCAGCATATAAAGTTTGAACTTTTCAAACTTTTCTTGATACTCCTTTAAAGTTCCCATTTGAGTGAGCTTATTAAACTCCTCAATGATGCCTAAGTAGGTTTTATTGCAAAATTCTGACACAAATCTTTGGAAAATTCAAGCCAAGTGGCTTAGGGTTTCTATTTCAGATAACCGTCAAACAAAAATTCTGTCTTCCCAGCCAAGTACATTGCTGCCACTTCTAGCTTTTGGGGCTCAACAATCTTAAATATAGTGAAATATTTGCGGCACTTTTTAACCCATCCCTTAAGGTTACTACCATACAACACAGCTAACTTTATCTTAGGCCTAGGGAAAAATACATTCAAATTACTTTCTGAGCTATTCCCACTCAAACCTTCACTAGATTTCTCTTTTATAATCTGTGATGAATGATGGCTTTGCCTACTTGGAGAAGTAGACAACATACCAGGCTCATTATTCCTAGTTACATGCTTGCCTTGTTCGTTAACAACACCTTCAACTTTGGACGAGGACATGGGTTTGGTGTTTAAGTTCGAATTCTGAATGATACCACTTGAATCCATCTGATTCTACGCATTTCTCTTTTATGTCATTAATTCCAACATCCTTTCAATGTAGCACTGATTAAACTTTGCATCAATGCTTTTTTTCTGCTCATCCCACCAACGAAGAATTGAGTCATTAGTAGCTTTAATAGCTTTAAGTTGGTTTTGCAAATGGTGCACATGTTCTCGTAAGGTATTAATTTGCATCTTTTCTGCCATATTGCTTGGAATTTTGTATTTCCCCAGTTTGTCGTTGTTGGATCCGTACTAGCTCTGAAACCAAACTTGTCATGTAATTAAAGACTAAATTTAAAGAAGAAATAGATCAGAAAAAAGAAAGAAGAGAATAGAAGTAAAAAAATTTATAGCTTCATTCATAACTACCATTTATAGGGGATGCTTACATATATACAACTTGCATCCAAAATTCTAGAAAATTACTTTTACCCACGAATTACAATAGTTAGTAACTGCCATATAGCAATAACTAATTCTCTAACTTGCAACTAGAAAATACTTGAAGGAAATGAACTTTCTTTTTAAGAAATTTCTTTAACTTCCACTTCAAACTGAATTAAGCTCAAATGATTAGAAAATGTTTCATTATCTGATAATTAAAAAAATTAATTTCGCAGATTTTGATTAGAAAATCTGAGTAAATACGTATATTTTTTAATAAAAAGATTTGCTTTTTTTGGGGGTTCAAATGGAAAATAATTGAAAGTGATTTTTTCTTATAGGAAATTACTTTGATTTCCACTTTAAACCGAATAAGTTAAAATTATCAGAAAATGCTTCATTTTCAGATCATTAAAGAAAACTTTGATGCTAGAAAATGTGCTAAAATGATATATATATTTTGAATTTTATTTTTATCATCCAAGTTGCTAGAGAAACTTTAAATGTATCTTGGGTATTTACTCAATTTTGTTACTAATATGGTAATATGAATGAAAAGCTCATCTTCTTCGTATAGGAAGATTTGGCTCTTTTGCCTCTTTATTTTTGTAGTATTTTCTGTTTTACTTTTTTCAACTGATTTATACTAATTATGAAGGATTGCTAAATTTCGAAAGTGACTTTGTTCTTCATCTTCTTTAACATCTTAATCTTCATAATAACTAGGAATTTATAGGTTTCTATATGTTTTCATTTGACTTTTAGATGTGCCCATAAATTGGTAAGTGCTCTTAAGTTGTTACCTTGTAAATTTGCTAAAACATTTTTTATTTGCTTATAATTTGCTCAGCATTTACATTTGTAATTCATAATTCACAGTTAAGGTTTAAGCGACAAGATTCGAGTCGATTTCCTTGGGCGTCGGCGGGAGAAGGTTCTGATTGCATTACTTTGGTCTTCTTAATTTTGAAAGTCATGAAGGAAGAGAAAATGAAAAAAAAATACAGTTAGAACTCAACGAACCCAAGGCAATAAGATGGACAGGACTCCAGCAACAACCCCTGAAGGCCCAAAATCAAAGGAAGAGAAGATTGTAGTTACTGTAAGGTTAAGGCTTTTACGTAAAAGGAAGCAACTGGCGAAAGTTCAAGTAGCATGGGATTGCGTTAACCAGCACACCATTGTTTCTAAGCATCCTTCTCAAGAACGCACAGCACAACCATCTACTTTCACATTTGGTAACTTAACAAAATTATATACTTAATATACACTGGTTGTTTTAAGTTTCATGTAAATTTGATGTTCGAGGCTTTTCCTTTGTCTTCTCAAATAAAGTTTGCGGTCCTTCCTGCTTAGATGAAACGGTACATGGAGTGAAGAATGTTGCTTTGTCTGCTTTTGGGGGGCATACATGGTACTTGATTGTGTTATCTTTTAACTTTTTGGAAGCCTGTTTACTAATTTTGGGCCCTTTATTGAACAATTAAATTTTGCAATTTCTGGCACAGCTACTATTTTCGCAGATGGCTGAACCAGCGGTGGCAAGAAACACATGAAGCGAGGAATAACATAGAAGGCTGTTATTAACATCTACCAGCATATAATGATTGTAAGACAGGGCTTCCTTTAACTAATTATTCTTGTTGCCCATATTTGTTTTGCATTTATATGAGTAATTTGGTGCTTAACATCAAACATCGCATTAAGATAGCAGATTTTATTAATTGATTTATTGTCTATTTGAAATTGTTTCAGACACCAGAGAGAGATTTTACTATTAAAATATCAGGATTAGAAATTTATAATGAGAATGTTAGGGACTTGTTAATTCAGAATCTGGTCGCTATCTAAAGCTTCTAGATGATCCAGAGGTAGTGGCCTCTGTTAACTTTTTTTTCATAGGAAGAAAGCACTTCTACTTTCAATCCTTCTCTTTCTGTTATTTACAAGATATATACACATACAAATTTTGTTTAATCTCTTCTCGCATAAAGGTACTGTGGTTGAGACGTTGGTGGAAGAAACAGCAAGCAATGGTCAGCACCTAAGACATCTAATTACCATTTGTGAATGTAATTAATGAAGCAATTGCTTTGAGTTAGCAAAGCTTTTTCCCTCTTCGAATGTGAGGCAAATTGTTTTACTGGCATTTTGTAGCTCAAAGTCAAGCTGGCAAACTGCCTTAAATGATACTAGCTCACGGTCACATCAAATAATAAGGCTGGCATGAATGATGATTTCTGTCGGTCCCTTTTTTTTCTTTTAAGATGACCTATGACAGGTAACTTGTAAATTTGTTGGCTAACAATGTAGACAATTCATAGCTCTCAGTGAAAATTCTACTTGTGTGAGATCATTTGTTGCAAGCCTGGTAAGAAAGATCTTATCTTCTCTCTAACTTATCCAATAAAATGAATAAATATTACTTTACAATCCACGCTTGTTTTAGTAGCTATTAGATAGGTGAAAGTTGACGTTTTACTCAGCCTCCCTTAGTGCTCAAAAATATGCATGAATATCTTTCCTGATGACAAACTGTTGGACCAATACCTGCAGAACTTTGTGGATCTAGCTGGAAGTGAAAGAGCTTCACAAACACATGTTGATGGTGCAAGGCTCAAGGAAGGCTGTCATATTAACCTTAGTTTGATGACTCTGACAACCATAATCAGAAAACTCAGGTCTGAATCTATCAGCATTTTTATTTTTCATCCATCATTTAATTTTCTTGACTTTTGTTACTTCAAGTCTTGAACCTTCTAATTTTACTCTGCAATAAAGTCTTCCAACGATGAATGGGGAAAAAAGTAATGTAAAGATAGTCTAAAAAGTACATTTTTTGATGGTTGGCTGCACAAAATTTATAACCCGCAAGTTCTGTACCTGGCTGTAAATATAAAATGAGTTGTAAGGGGGTCACTTTCGTAAGCTAATCACATGGCCATAAGTTGTGCTGAAGTTAAACTTCTTAACTATTATCTTACCAGGTGCCTATTAGAACATTTTGACCAACTTCTAGTCGATTAATGCTAGTAGGACATGGAACTTCTGTATATTGATGGGGCACTTTCATTTTTATAATCATGTTGATTTTTTCCCTTGTGCTAGTGAACTATTTTGGTTTGCAGTGTTGGAAAAAGAAGTGGTCATATACCATATCGAGACTCAAAACTTACTTGTATATTGTAGCAATTTACTTGGTGGAAATGAACGTACTGCCATTATATATACTTTAAGTCCAGCACTAAGTCATTTTGAACAATCTCGTAATATTCTCTTCTTTGCCACCCAGGCAAAGAGTGACTGATAATGCCTAAGTCAATATGGTACTTGTCTTTTGCGTTCCTGCTTTATGAGATTAATGAAGAATTCAAGATGGATGAATGAATTGACATGAATTTTTTTCTTCTTTTTTTAAAAACGTTGCTAGCTTGTTTCTGATAAGCAACTAGTCATACATCTGCAGAAAGAAGTAGCCAGGCTAGAAGCCAAGCTTCGCACCCCTGATCCATCTAAGGAAAAGGGCTTCAAAATACAATAGGTAATAAGCTATTCAAGTTTTGCTTTGTTTGGAATCATTTTATACAGCAATTAAAAACAAATAATCGCATTTTCTGTTTTTACATTTTAGATGGAAATAAAGATTGAAGAACTGAAATGCCAAAGAGATCTAGCACAATTGCAAGTGGATGAGTTACACAGAAAACTTCAAGAGGATCAGGAGCAACAGGTACCCTCTCCATCCCTCCTTATTGCTTCCTGTTTTCTTTCTATCTATTGCTTGATTACTTTCAACTTACTTTTTTCATCTACCATTATGATCTCAAACCCACTTGAATTGCCATGTTCATCAGTGAAAAGTGTCAATCTTATTCTGATGTATTATCTCCAAAACTTGATGGAAAGGAGCTTGGCCATAAGGACAAAACAAGCAAAGAAAGTATTAAGGCTGTCTATGAGGCAATAATCAAGTGCTTCTTTCACATTTTTGCATGAAATTCATAAACTTGAACACATACAAAAGCAGCTTGGAAAAGAAGCAAAGCAAGCTTTAGAAGTACTTCAAAAAGAGATGGCTTGTGATCGACTAGTTAATCAAAATGCAGCTGAGACAATTGCCAAGCTGCAGGTAGAAATAAGGGGGATACTTTCTGTCCGGTCAGCTCCAAAGGAGCTTGAAGTTGGAATTACTAAAGCTCGTGACAAAAGTGTTAGTGCTAACCTCAAGAAAGAGGTAACTAGACTTCATTCGTAAGGTAGCACAATGGCTAACCTTGAGGAGCAATTAGGGAATGTTCAGAAGTCGATATGTCTCTTTCAAGCAATAATAAAAAATCCAACTGTAAAGCAACCCCCAAATCTAAGAATCAGTCTAGAATTGAGAAATCACTTCCTTTAACTTCTAGTAATGTTACAAACCCAAAAAATTTTATAAACTCTCCATGCTTATCTCTATTAACCTCTCAGCAAATTGTGGAACCTAAGAATAAAGAATAGACCTCTAGAGGATGATGACATTGTCTCCAAGGTGACTCGCTCATAATCAAAGAAAGAAATGCTTGTAAAGAGTGAAGAAGTTGGAGATGTCTCATCAAAGGAAGAAAGTCCAGGATATAGATGTTCAAGTTTAGTCAACATGAAGAAAATGCAGAAGATGTTTCAAAATGCAACTAAAGAGAATGTAAGAAGCATAAAAGCATATATAACAGAAATAAAAAAGCGTGTTGTTAAACTGCAATACTAGAAGCAACTACTTGTTTTTCAGGTTAAACAATTCCCTTTATCCTTTTTATATGATATATCTTGCATTTTTTCCATTTATTGGAAAATTTATTTAGTTTGACTTGCTTTTAGGTGCTTGAGCTCGAAGCAAATGAAGTTGCTGGTTACAATTTAGAAGATAAGGAGAATGTAGTCGAACTAGAGGAACCCCTAATGGCATGGCATGTAACTTTTTAGGAGTAAAGGTGATCATTGAGTTATGGGATGTCTGCTATGTCTCCATCATCTATAGGATAGTTTTATTTGTTATTTAGAGGCGATCCTATTGACCAAATAGACATGAAAGTGGAGCTTAGGTGCTTAAATTGGCTGCAGTAGCATTTTGCAAAACATGAAAATGCAAGTCCAGGTCTAATAGGAGATAAGCCCACCATGTCTTTGTCTTCAAGGTCATTTCTTTTACATAGACATCCCTTTGGAACTTATTAAAGTACACACAACTTTTGTTGCTTTCATTTGATTGTGTTAGCTTATATTTGCTTGAAATTTGTGTTTGTTTTTCTTATAGTATTAGAGCCTTGAAGTGTGAAAGGTAATTCCTTGGTAAGAGGTTGCCCTCACATTTGAGTGTGGAGGAAAGAGATGCATTGTACATTAAATGGGATGTACCACTTGATGGAAAGCAGAGGAGACTGCAATTCATAAATAAGCTATCGATAGATCCTTATGAACCTAAAAACATAGAGGAGAGTGCTCAGATAGTGGCAATACTTGTAGGGTTTTGTGAAAGTGGTAATATGTCAAAGAAGATGTTTGACCTCAATTTTGCTTTACCATCTGGTAAGAGGCCTTGGATTATGGTGGAATCAAATTTCATACCTTTTTAACTTGTAGGAGAAAACATTTTTTTTATCATTGTATACATTTAAAATGAATTTTTGGAGTCATTTCTCTAAATGTTTTATTTTAATCGTTTACAGTGTGACATACCCAGCTCACTGTCATTGGGGTTTTTAGTTTTCTAAAAGAATTGTTGAAGTGCAGTTAGATGCCAAATACTACTGCCTTGGTCACCTTAGGATCGTATTTTTTTTGTATTAAGAAATGGTTTTCTTTGTACACTGAGCTGATAGTGTTAGTTGGATTTTTTTTTTGGTGCAGGTAAATTTCCTTGAATTATGCTGAAAGTAGGAAGTAAAGTGTCCTTTTAGTAATTTATGTTTATGTTTGGTAGATAACTTTTTGAAAAATATGATATACTGAAAAAATGAAATAAACAAAATGATTAGACATTGTGTAAAACATTTTTCACTCTTTTGTTCTATGTTCTGTTCTCTTCTTTCATCTAAGTTTTTAAATAGTTTGATTTTTTATTAGAATTCAACATGGCATCAAAATCGTTATCTTAGGGGACCTGAGTTTTTATTGATGGCCTGTTGGAGTGTTTTGTGGAAGAATTAAAGCTATTTCAACCTTACATACAGTCTTGAACCAAGACACTGCCTTTATGTCTTCAGACAACTTTTCTTCACTAGCACCACTAGTCTTTGTTTGTGAAAACTACCATATATGGGTAGTAAAATTAAAGACTTACTTGCAAGCACGTGACTTGTGGGAAGTGATTGAAATTGATCAAGACCTTCCACCTTTGAGAGCCAATCCCACCATAGCTCAAATAAAGTAACATAGTGAAGCATGTGCCAAAAGGTACAAGGTTATGTCCTACTTACAAAATGGTGTTTATGATGTGATCTTCTCTAGAATTATGGCTTGTAAAACTCTAAAACAATTTTGGGATATATTGAAAGAGGAGTTTCAAGGATCAAACTAGACCAGATAGCAGTAGCTGATAAATTTAAAGAGAGACTTCAAAAATTTAAAGATGAAAAAAAGTGAAACTGTCAAGCCATATGCTAATAGAATCAATGCTATTGTGAATAGCATAAGGCTGCTTGGGGATGAGTTTAGTGGTAAGAAAATAGTGGAGAAGCTCATCATAACTCTTTTTAAGAAATATGAGTCAAAGATTTCTTCTCTTGAAGACTCAAGAGATCTATCTGGCATCTTTTTGACAGAACTTATAAATGCTCTTTATGCTTAAGAGCAAAGAAGAGCAAGTAGACATGAATAGCACTCTGAAGGTGCTTTTCAAGCCAAGAGTCGAGAAAGAGCTGCTTGTTCATTAAGCAAAGGAAAAAAACTATGAATGACAAAAGAAAAACAATGACAGTATTAAAGATGGTGGAAAAAGAAATGTCCACCTTGCTCACATTGCCAAAAGACTACACATTTGGAGAGGTATTGCTGATTTAGACCAGATATCTAATATAAAGCCCGCAAGTAGATGGGGCACATGGAAAAGTCTATAAGAACAAAGGATAGTAGCAATAAAACATACAAGCGTAGATAATTAATCACAATCAATAGCATGAAAAGTAAATGTTTGTTGCAACTAAAAGCAAAGCCAAAGTAAATTGGCTAATAGATAGTGGTTGGACAAACCACATGGCCTTTGATGAAAGCATTTTCAAGAGAATTGACAAAACTTGCGGCTTAAAGATTAGAGCAAAATAGCAAGTTTATTCAGGCTACAGGTAAAGGAGATGTGATTATAGACACATCAAGTACTAGAATTATGTCTGATGTTCTCTTAGTGCCTAATATAGATCAAAATCTGCTTAGTATACGTCAGCTGCTAAAAAGGAACCATGCTATTGTTTTTGAGAACAAATCTTGCATGATCTATGATTCTACTGGGTGTGAACTTGTGCCTATTACCATAAATGAAAGAGGTTTTATTTTAAACTGGAATTTGGTGTTTTCAACTGCATATGCTGGTGTTTTTCATAAAGCTGGTTATGGCACAGAAGATTAGGACATGTCAATTACAATACACTAAGTTATTTGTGCAAAAGTAACCTAGTTTTAAACATGTTAAGAATTCATTAACATAATCAAATGTGTGAAGTATGCCAACTAGGAAAGCAACATAAGTTTCCATTTCTAGCAAATAAGGCTTGGAGAGTAACTGATAAGTTAAAGCTTGTTCATACTAATGTATACGGTCCTATGAGGACCTTATCTCTTAATGACAGTAAATATTTTATACTGTTCATTGATGATAATACCAGATTATGTTGGGTTTATTTCTTGAAACAAAAGTATGAAGTTGCAGCAGTGTTTTGGAAGTTTAAAGCCTATGTTGAAAATTAAAGTGGATGCAAGTTGAAAATCATTAGGTTTGACAATGGAACAAAATACACATCAGATAAATTAGAGAAATTTTGTGTAATTGTTAGTATTGAACATCAGCTCACAAACACATATAGTCTTTACCAAAATGGGGTCAATAAGAGAAAACACAAAACTGTGATGGAAATAGCAAGATGTGTTCTGTTTGAAAAAAATTTGCCTAAAAAAATTTGGGCACAGGCAGTTAATACCTCTGTGTATTTGCTAAACAGACTGCCAACAAGGGCTATGAAGGAGAAAACACCATTTGAAGCCCGGTTTGGATTTAAACCTTTTATGAGTAATTTGAAGATCTTTGGATGTATATGCTATGTTCATATACCATAAGCTAAACGAGACAAGTCGGATAAAAAGTCCAAGGTTGAGGTTTTTGTTGGCTATAGCAATAACAAGAAGGGATTAGAATCTTTGATCTTTCTTCTAGAAAGGTCATTATGAGTAGGGATGTTAAGTTTAATGCATAAGCATCCTAGAACTAGGAAAAGTCAAAAATTGATTCTATTAAAGAAAAAATTCTTGAATCTAACACATTTCAAGAAAAGTCTAAAACTGTTAAAGATGAAATGATGATTATGTAGTAAGAGGTACAAGACCTTTTTTAGAAGTTTATGAAAGATGTAATGCGGCTTCACTTAAACCTGTCAGCTTTAAAGAAGGTAAAAACTTAGATGGATGGAAGAAGGCTATGCAAGCTGAGATGTTCATGATTCAAAAGAATCATATTTGGGTTCTTGTTGATAGGTCATTGGTGTTAAATAGGTTTTTAGAACTAAGCTTAATGTTGATGGTTCTGTTAACAGGTTAAAGGCAAGATTGGTGGTAAAAGTTATGCTCAATAGTTTTAAGTTGATTTTTTTAAAAACTTTTGCTCTAGTAGCAAGGTTAGACATTATTAGACTTTTGTTAGCTTTTGCTGCTAAAAAAATGGAAGATTCACCAACTTGTTGTCAAGTCAACTTTCTTGAATGGCTGCTTAAAAGAAAAAATATATGTTAAATAGCCTAAAGGTTTCCTTGTTGAAGGGCATAAATCCAAAGTTTATTAGCTCAAGAAGGCACTATATGGAATAAAACAGGCACCAAAGGCTTAGTATGAGAGGATTGACAGTTACTTACAAAAGTTAGGATTTGAGAAGAGTTATAGTGAACCAACTTTATATATTAAAAAAGTGGAAACAAAAATTATGCTAATAGTATCTCTTTATATGGATGATCTGTTAGTAACTGGCAGCAATGAAAAGTTGGTGGAAGACTTTAAAATTCAAATGAAAAATGTGTTTGAGATGATAGATCTTGGTGAGATGACATACTTTCTTGGAATGAAGATTAATCAATCTCAATAGGTCACTTTTGTAAGCCAACAAGGATATTCCATGAAAATTTTAAAGAAATTCTTCATGGATAATTGCAAACTATTGAGTACACCTATTGCTCAAGGTGAAAAGCTTGGCATTGATGATGGCTTAGAAAAAGTGAATGAGAATAAATATAGAAGTCTTATTGGTTGTTTGTTGTATCTAACAACTACCAGACCTAATATTATGTTTGCAATAAACCTACTGTCTAGGTTCATGCATTGCTGCAATGTCCCACACTTCAAAGCAGTAAAGAGAATGCTAAGGTATATTAAAGGCACATCAAATGTTAGAGTCTGGTTTAAAAAAGTTGAAAAATTAGGCTTGATATGTTGTACTGATAGTGATTATGCTAGTTTTATAGATGATATGAAAAGTACTTTTGGTTACTTGTTCGCTCTTGGTTATGGTGTGTTCTCATAGAGTTCAAAGAAACAGGAAATTGTTGCCCAATCGATAGTAGAAGCAATATACATTATAGCTGTTAGTCTTGTAAACCAAGTTCTTTGGTTGAGGAAGTCATTATCGATTTGAATCTGCTACAAGAGGAAGCAATAGAGATAAAATGTGACAATAAATTTGCTGTTACAATTGTAAAGAATCCAACTTCTCATGGGAAAACCAAGCACTTCAAGATTAAGTTTCATTTTATGAGAGAAGTGCAAAAAAGTGATGAAGTTACATTGGTTCATTGCAATTCTAAGGATTAGTTGGCTGATATTTTAACTAAGCTTTTTACTAAGACCATATTTAAACATCTAAGGGATCTTATTAGTGTCAGCAGCAAAGCACCCAAGGTGGAGTGTTGAAGTGCAACTAGATACAAATGTTGCTGCCTTAGTCACCATAGGATCATATTTTTTGTATTAAGAAGTGATCTTATTTGTACACTACGGTGACATTGTTAGTTGGTTTTTTTTTTTTTGGCGTTAGTGAACTTCCTTGAATTATGTTGAAAGCAAGGAGTAAAATGTACTTATAGTAGTTCATGTTTGGTGAATAACTTTTTGACAAATGTGATATATTGAAAGAGTGAAATAAAAAAATGATTAGACATTGTCTAAAACATTTTTCACTCTCTTGTTCTCTGTTTTGTTTTCTTCTTTCATCTAAGTTTTTAAACAGATCATTTTCTATGTGAATTCTATAGGAATTTATAGTTCATTTGGCTTTCTAGTTGCTTTTGTCCTTGTGCAAGTAAAATGTTGCAACTTCAAGGAGAGGGTTCTTGAGGTTTTAAAATGCTGTTTACAATTTTTTTGATAGCACCACTCTGTTTTGGTAAGGAAATTACTTTGGGAGAGAGATTAGGTTTTGAGTCTTGATTCATGAGGATATTACTTATTAAGGGAGACTGAGAATCTTCTTGTCTTCTTCTTTTTTCCTGCTAGTGATTATCGTTTGCATTAGAAGAATATGATATAGTATAATGCTCTCTTATACATTAGAATGACTCAATATGGGTAATTGCTGCACTGAAATCCAAAAATAGTTTTGGTAATTTTGTGTAATTATTGACAAGTTTAAGAAATGTTTTACTGAAAGAGGAAGATTATTATGAAGTATAATTGATATCTCATATTGAATTTAAATTGTTTAGATTAGATCATAATCTTAGTTTAAAGTTGATAAGAAATATCAAAATTTGTCTTTATTTATTAAGATAGAGCTTTAATGATATAAAAATTAATATGGCACATAAGGCATTTTTTATCATCATTTCTAGATTTTAGAGAAGAGTCTAGACAGACCAGTTGCTATTGCTATTCACCATTTACTGAAGTAGACAAGAAAATAAAGAATTAAATAAAGCATTAAAAGGAAGTAGGTAAAGAGCTAACTAGTAGTTATGCCAGTATGATTTAATAAACTTCAGAGAGCATTTTTCTGAAGAGTAATATATATATACTATTTTTTTTCGAGATGTGTAGATGGACGTGAATTATTTAAAATATAAATATTACAACTTATGACAACAAATTGTATTAATAAATTTTTTAATTTAATTAATTAATTTGATGTAATAATTCTAAAAACATATAATAGATTATTTAATTATAAGTTAATTTTTTAAATTATTTTATTTTTAATATAAATATATTCATTCAATTATGTTGTGAAATTGATGAAAATTGGAGAGCCTGATGGTTGTAAGCAAAACAATAATTATAGCTTTAAAAGAGAGAAAGAAAGAGACAACAGATATAAAGAAAGATTTCTTTTCCAATTCAATTATGTGTTTACAATGAGAATGCTATGACCTTTATATATAGGCACTGAGCTAGGTCTATATTGATTATACAAAATCAAATCATGAAGATTACTATCTTGTAATCATAATAAAAAATTAAGAAGATTACAATCCTGTAATTATAATCAAATATTAAGAAATCTTAGTTATGGTGAGTCCAATATTTTATAATATATTATGGAGATTATGATCTTATAATTGTAATTAGAATATTCCATAACACTTCCTCTTTGGACAAACTATTATTTTCTAACTGGGCTTGCCCTTACTGTGTTATTAAAAAACTTAAGTCGAAAAAACCCAATGGGCCATAAACTGATCAAAAGGGAAAAAAAGTACAATGTATAGCCCATGTAATGCTTTCCTTCAATTGTACCTAATGACCACATTAGGGGTCAAAACTTTTAGGGTATGTCACTTTAGGGACAAATCAACCTTGTACCTTGTGTGCTCGCCTCATATTATTACCATATAAAAATTTCTCAAAGGTTAACGTTGCAATGTTTTGGTAAATAAGTCTAGAAGATTATTTGAGGAGCTAATTTGTCTTATGTCAACTTGTTGACTTTT
>JAQSVH010000004.1:18324030-18350891 GCA_029448705.1 Adansonia digitata
CATTAACGTTGTTGAATCCTTTATTATATTATAGATTAATGGAACTTTTATGGTTGAAACCAGAATTTCGCAACCTTAATCCCACCATTTTTTACAATCATCCAAAAATTGTATTGAGACTTTATATCCAGATTACTACATTCAAGATTTTATTTTAATTTTTTTACTTATTCATTCGAGATTCGTAATTACATTTACTCAAAAATACGCTTATGGAATTGAAGTTTAATTCTTTTCCGTAGACATTGTGTCTTACGTGACGCCTGAGTTGTGGGCTTTAGGCTTTAGGCACTGGTAATTAGCAGAGCAGAGCAGGGACCCGGCTTTATGGCGATGTAGCTTTATGTCGTTTCCTGTAAGGAATTTCAACATTTGGGCTCCAATAATCCCTTAGCTTACATTCCCAAGAACATTACGCTTGCAGTTTGGGGTGCAGGGCTCTTTTCAACCATTACAAAATCCATTACTTGAAAAAGAACAGGGGAGGGGGCGGGAGGGTTGGCCAGTCACCTCGTTACAAGGTGTACCATGCATAAGATGAATGTGGCAGGTAACGTTCCTGTTTCAGTGATTTCAAAGCTTCAAATTCACTCGATAAGTTTGAGGTTCCTATAGCATTAGACTACTTTTATTTAAACCCTAAATTTAAGATCATTATATTGCAGAGTTAATGGCTAATTGGCCATCCTCCCCATATTAAATATGTCAAAAAGTTCGACATTAGAACCTTTCTGCCTGGGAACTTTAAAATAATAAATAAAATAAATGATAAATGCGAAACATTCGCTAATTATTTGTGTTAACCAGACTCTTCATTATCTGTATTTGAAAATTATGTCCAACATATGTTTGGATATGAATATAAAAATATAATCCTCAAATATAACAAAACGTAACAAATTTGAACATATCAATATTTTATGCATATTTATATCCATATAATCATTCGAGTCTAGATATCATAACTAACTACAAAAGGGCATCTCCAGCATCCTCAGCATTCTAGAATTAGACAGATACTACTTTATATACTTGATTTCCAAGTAAAATATACCATGGTGCAACGCAAGATGACTAGTCTATGTTACTCAAACTTGGAGTTGAGAATTGGATATGAATTTACTAAATTTTTTTTTATATATTTGAGAGATTATACCTTTATATGTATACCCAAATATATCAAATATAAGTTTCTATCAAATATAAGTTTCAGATATAAGTACTTTAGAAAAAATTTCTAACACCATACCCATTGCAAAACTTGCATCACATATTATCATGTTCCTCTAAAATTCTCATTAAAGTAATCCATTTCCTAAATTGTTTAGAAATTGTTAAATCTATGAACATGACAGAATTTTTTTTTTAAGTTTTTGCCATTTAAACTCTTCCTTGTTGCCAAAATGAATGCAAACTACATTACTAACACACCGATTACAAATCCCAACTACATAATTCAACAGGAACTATAGTGCACCAAATTTACAAGGAAAAAAAAAAACAAAACTCTATATCAACCTGATGACAGGAATGGGTAATCTACTAAAACACAAATTTTTAAACTTTTTCGTTTTTTTGAGAGATATATACAAAATTACAGGCAGATATTTAGACTGGAACCTGAGCTGAATGGAGCCTTTTTTGTTGATAGCCGTGAGGGCAGTTTTAGTGGGTAAAAATTGAAAAGCAGCTCCCCGAAATACTGAGGCCCGGAGGGGATGCTTCTTTTTGTTGTCTTTGTATTCTTATTTTAGCTTAGAAAATAAATGCTTGTAAGAAAAATGTGTTTTATTTGGGAGACACGTGACGTCACGTGATCACCTGTTTATATATATACACACATATATGTATTTATGGGTTTAACTTTCATACTGAAAACCCTAGAAACAGAAAAGGAAAAATCAACTTCAACTAATGGTTTCGCTGGCTGGTGGCTCGTCGGAGTCTCTCTCCGCGTCGAGTCGGAGCTCCGAGAAGTTGAGCCTCCCGTCACTCCAGTCTAAAATGAAAACTGACCCGGAAGGCTACGAAACGGAGCTCAATCTCATCCGCAGCCAATTTTATTCTGCTCTCGAGCTCTTCCAGCAGCAAGCGGCTCTTAACTTCTCCTCCATCAGCGGCATCGGTGCCGACCCAACAGTGGCCAAGGACCTCAGCGATCGAGCCATGTTCTTGGCCCACGTCACGCCATTCTATCCCAAGCAGCTCGCCCAGTTCCCTTCCGATATCGCTGCTTTTCTTAAATCATCAGCAAGGACTCTTCCATCGGGGCTTAGGTTCCACGTCACCCAAGCCCTCATTCTCCTCGTTAACCGGAAGGTGAGGAGGAAAATTAGTCACTTAGTTTTTATTGTTATTAATGTCCAAAGGTGTAAACTTTTTGGGGGCATTATTCTTGGATGTTTTGAATTTTGACTTGAAATTTTGAATTTGGCCTTTTGGCAGATTATTGATATAAAAGACACTCTATCATTGTTCATGGAGTTGCAGACACTAGGAGATAGGAATTTGAGGAAATTAGCATTTTCTCATGTTGTTCATAGTATTAGAAGAATGAACAAAAATCATAAGAACGAGGCCAAGAATCGCGCTCTCCAGAATATCTTGTTTGCATTATTGCAGGTCTTTGAACAATGCCATTTGAAGCTAAGTTTTCCTGTTTTAAAATGCTGGGTTTTTTGTTAAATTTTCTATATCAATGCCATTTAAATTTTCTATAGCAAGAAGATGAAGCAAGAGCAAAAAGGTCTCTTATTACATTATGTGAACTTCATCGAAGAAAAGTTTGGTTTGATGATAGGACAGCAAATGCAATTTGTATGGCATGTTTTCATTCTTCATCAAGGTATGTATGATTTTTGTATGGTTAATATCTGTTGTTCATGCTGCTAAGTTTTACTGAGTTCATTGTTTGTATTTGATTTTGCAGAATAATGATTGCTGTGCTATCTTTTCTCCTTGATTACGAGAAGACTGAAATTGATGATGAGGATACTGATGATTCTAGTAGTGAAGATGAAATGACTCAAACACCTCAAGTTGTCATCAGCAAAGAGACTGTCTACAAGGTCATTTACATCCTGTGATTCATTTTCTTCTTTTTCTTTGAACTACTCTTGTATGTTATTGGTGCCAGCTAGGTGAAGTTTCCTTGAGTCTACTGGGGGTTTTATGCATAAAATACTCTTAGCTTTTGTCGATTTATGATGATAAAAATAAGTTTTTGGTAATTGGAAAATATATGTATACATATGACTGATGTATGGAATTTCAATGCCTAGCACTTTGTGTCAGGTTTTCTTCTTTAAAGAAAGGTAGTTGCTTACCGTTTTTCTTTAGATTACAAGATATATGCTTGGTTTTATTGAATTTTCAGGCACACCATAAGGGTACGGCTGCTAGCAAGAAGAAAAAGAAAGCAAAACTACAGCGTGCTATTCGTAGCATGAAAAGGCAGCAACGGCTGTCATCAGAAAGTAGCAATAATAGCTATTATTCACCCCTTTACCATCTAAAAGATGCACAGGTTTTGCCCTCTTCTCCCATTTTATTACTTGCATTTCCTATATATTTCATAGAAAGCTTAAAATTCTGTTTTTCACACAGGGATTTGTAGAAAAGCTATTTTCTCGCCTTCAAACCTGTAATGAACGATTTGAGGTGAATGCTTTTCCTGATGTTTCTTATTTGGCAGATTTACCCTGTCTCATGTGACAGATTCTACCTTCTGTAGCAATAATGCTGTTTTCATTTTCTTTATCCTAGCTGACTGTTTAGTTTATATATTTCTTTGTCAATTGGCCATCTAACTTCAGGTTATAAAAGTTTTCCTTAGTTTTGTATGTAGTTTGCTTTCACATGGTAATTAACTCTTATTAAATTGCCTCATTGATTTCTGTTCACTTCCTTTGTTTAACTTCAGGTTAAAATGATGATGTTGAAAGTGATTGCTAGAACAGTTGGGCTACACCGCCTGATATTATTAAATTTCTACCCATTTCTTCAAAGATATGTTCAGGTGTGCTATCTTTATTCAAGTGTTCCATTTTAAACATAAGAATTGCCTGTTTAATAGGAGTCAAATATATTCTTCTCCGCAGCCTCATCAAAAAGATATCACTAAATTACTTGCAGCAGCAGTTCAGGCCTGCCATGATATGGTATGGTTTTCCACTGATTGATTGAACTATTAGCTTCTTGATTCTCTTCTTTCTTTAGCTTTATCTGGTCTCCTGCCACCAATTGAATCTTGTTTAAGCAGGTTCCTCCTGATGCAGTTGAGCCATTATTCAAACAAATAGTAAATCAATTTGTGCATGATCGTTCACGTCCAGAGGTATTGCTTATTACTTAACAGCTGCTTTCCATATCATTTTTGCTTTTTTACTTATTGATTAAAATTTGCTTGATTTTCTAGGCCATTGCTGTTGGACTGAATGTGATAAGGGAAATATGTTTGCGCATGCCATTGGTAATTATCTATGTCATTCAATTTCTGAATCCAGCGACTCACTATTCCTCCCCCCAGACCTCCCTTCAAAAACACAGACACATACAAAACCTAAAATCCACCCTTTAAAAAAATTCCTTCAAATATTTGTCTGATGTATTTGAGGTGCTTCTGTTTATATGAATTAATTGCTATAAATTACTGTTTTATTTCATTAGTGCATTCATTTATGTTTACTATATTGCTTATAATCTCTTAAAACAATCATTTATTTCGTGGTACTAGTTGATGACTGAAGATTTGCTGCAAGATCTCGTATTGTATAAAAAATCACATGAGAAGGCAGTATCAGCTGCTGCTCGCTCGCTCATTACTTTGTTTAGAGAGGTACACAGTTTTCTCTCATACTTTTTTCTGTGCACATGCCTCCTGTAATATTCTATTTTCTTTGTTTCTTCATATATCATGACTGCATATTTCTCCATTTGTTTTATTGTCAGGTTTGCCCTTCACTGCTAGTTAAGAAGGACCGTGGCCGTCCAGTGGACCCTATGGCAAGACCAAAGGCATATGGAGAAGTCAATGTTCTTAGCAATGTTCCTGACATTGAATTATTGGAACATGAGGATGAAATTGATGTCAGTGAGGATGATGAAAGTAGGGATGAGGCTGCATCTATTAGTTCTGATGATGGCAATGAAGACAGTGATGATGAAAAAAGCCAGTATACTGCAGATGGTGGAAGTGAGGATGAGGATATAGTGGATGAAGAAGATGACGAGAATGACAGTGTTGATGAGGATGAGAGTGATATTGAGGAGGACAATGAAGACGACGCCGACGAGGAGGACAATGATGATGAGGATAAAGTTGAGTCGGAGGAAGTGGAAGCTGAAGAGGATGATGACTACCAAGAAGTTAGTGGTTCTTCTAAACCAGGTGACAATGCTGGAGATGGTGGCAATGAAGATCAAAAGTCAAAGTCAAGAAAGAGAAAATTGTCTGATTTTGAGGGTCAACTTATTGCTGCTGGTACAAGTCTTCGAGCTTTAAAGAGGTTGGCAGAAAAAAAGACGGGCCATGTTTCGTCAGACTTAACAGATGGTATTCTCTCTGATGAGCATTTCCAAAAGATCAAGAAACTTAAGGTATGCTAAACTTGTTCTAACAGATGTAAACTCAATTCGACACCAAGCGTGTCCGTGTGACCTTTTGCAGATCTATAAGTTCATTCATAATTGCTTTTAATGTACTTAGTTACACTAACTATCGAAAGAAATATACTTTGTTACGCTAGTTTGGACATAGCAAGCTCATTCTTTTTGGGGATCTTCATTTATGTTATCAGGCTAAGAAGGAAGCAAAAACTGCTTTGGCTCAACAAGGGTTTAAGATTCCAAGTTCTGATCAACTGAGTTTTAAACGAGTGGATCCTTCAAAGCTTGAAGTATGTTGTCTCTGTCTTTACTGATAAATACACTTTGCCTAGATAAGAACTGTTCCTAGAAACATGTATTCACACCGTTTTATGCGTGTGTCATAGGCCCATGTTCGACTCAGGCTTAGCAAGGAAGAAAGACTGGCATTAGTAAAAGCAGGAAGGGAGGACAGAGGGCAGTACCAGGCTCGAACTGCTGTAAAACAGAAAAAGGTATTTTGGTTTCTTTTTACAATTTATGGGCCAGTTTTCCTGGAACCAACAAGCCATTTTTAGCCTTTTTATGCTTCTGAGCTTGAATTTTTAGCCATTTTTAACCAACAAATCTTGCTGCTGACAATTGGATCCCTTTTTTATGGTGTGCTGTTTCGTTTGTTTGTTTTTTTAATTTTCTTGTGTCATCTTGTGAACGCAGACGGGCGGTCTGAGCAACCGTCAGAAAGAACACAAGAAGTACATGCCTTTGGCGGCAAAGAAGGCCAAAGCTCAAAAATCTCGAAAAGAGAAAAATAAGAAGAGGTCACGTTCTGGCAAACAGTTTCGTGGGAAGAAAGCTTGGAAACAATGACAGCCTTCACATAAAGCAATGGATAATCAACAGAGATTGCTTGCCCTGCTTGATCCATTTTTGAGGGAGCTGAGGGAGGGAAGAATGCAAATTGACCCATGCAGCTTCTCACCAATTGCCATACTTATTCCATAGAAGCACAGAAAGTACCAGGCGGGTTAGAAGTTTGATCTATCCTTGTTCTTTTTAAATTTCATTTATAAAACGTCCTCTTTGCACTATTACGGCGTATACGCCAAGAGAAGGGGATATGCAAGTCTCTTGTTCGTCTCCTTTTCCTTTACTTTCCTAAAAAAGACGTAATTCGACAATTCATGGATACGCGTACGTGTCGTGTTGAAATTACTGATATGATACGTGTTGTGTTGAAATGGATATTTGAAAAAAGCCATTTTTTAATTACGTACAGCATGTATACCCATCATATGTGGGGGGACCTTTTTCTTTTTCTTTTTTTTTTTTTTGTATTTCGATCAATTTTATATTAGTTATAAATATAAATATCAATTTAAATTTTAAATGATTTGAATAATTAAATGAAAGTTTGAATGAGTAATGTAAACAGTAAATGAGTTTATCAGAATTTTTTTATTCAGTATAATGTTATTTTAATTTTTTTTTTTATATTTCATGTTATATTAAATTTTATAATGGAATTGTATAGAAATAATAATATATAGATTATAAATTTACTATATGCGAAGATAAAATTTTTAAGAAATTTTCGAGCGGACGGAGAAATAACTTTGATAATAGGGAAAAAGGCGAAAGAAAGAAAGAGATTGAACGAAAAAATTTTGAGAAGACGATGAAATGGACGTAGAGACGAGGAGGAGCCAATGAAAGCATAAGGTTAAGAAAAACAAGGTAAAAGAAAAGCAAAAAAATGACTTTTGAAAAATGTTTTTCATATTTTTTGGTATTTACTTCGCAAAAAATAATTTAGTCAACATAAAATAACTTATTGATAAATGAAAAAAAAGTAAGACTTTTTGGAAAATTTCTTCCCCTTTTCGAAAGGGAGAGAATTTTTAAAAATAACTCTCTATAAGTAACATAATTTTTAGATTAAAACTTAACACGACTCAGGCAAAACATTATTATTTATGAAAATATATTAACTTCTAATTTTAACAATATTAAAAAATATATTAAAATAGTAATATAAAATTTATTTTAATATTATAATTTGAATATTATTAAACATATATATTTTTATTTTAATAATGTATAATATAATATAATATTCTAATAGTAATTAATAAAATATTAATAAAATTTATTATTTTAATGATAAATTATAACATAGAAGTAAAATATTATTTAATATTACGATAATATTCTATTTAAAAATTGTAAAAAGAACATTTTGATAATAACTATATTAATTGAAATAATATTTTAATAGTAATTATAATATTTTAAATATTTATATAATTATAGTTTAATAATAAATAGTATTATTTTAAGTACTTAATATCAATATAATATTTTAGCATTAAAATGTTATCATCAAAGTATTACTATTTGAAATACTAATATTAAAAATATTAGTTTAACGATAAATATTTTTTAATATTTAAATAATTAGCATTTAATATTTATGTCAATAATACTATTTAAAAATATAAAATAATATTTTAATAATAATTATATTAATACAAATAATATGTTAATAATAATGATAATATTTTAAATGTTAATATAATTAATATTTTAATAATAAATTAGTTTAGTATTTAAGTATGGTGCGAGACTCACATCCTAAGATTTAAAACAGGTCAATAGTTTCAAAAAAAAATAATAATTTGGAGAAAGGATTTAAGTGGTGTGGATCTCACGCTAGAACTATCAAAGTAGGGCAATGGCCCAAAAAGTCTACGACGTGGACGTCTCTTTTATTTGAGAAAATGTTCAAAAATTTATTTTATAAATATGAGACACGGATAAATAATATTTTTTAATTAAAGTTGTTAATTTGGACATGAATTTCAAAACATCGATCAATCCACTTGAACCTAAATTCAACTTGACTTAGTTTGATTGAAAAAAGTCGATAATTTGAAATCGATCAACTCAAACCAGAAATGATACAAATTCAAATTGGTCTTAACTCAAATTAATGAAACCAAATTGACCCAGATAACAAGGCTGGAATATCCCAAAGAAGAAATGACCAAATTTGATAAACTTGAGTATTAAACTCGGTTGACCCAGGCTTACAATGGCTCGAATCCAGAATGATCAAAACTTGACTAATTGAGTGATAAACTCAATTAACCTAAATTCAAAATGAATCAAAAACCAAAATAACCCGAACACAAAATGACTTGAAATTTAATTAGCCCGAAACTAGAATAATCCAAACTTGAAAATAACTCGAAATGGTTCAACTCGAATTTTATCTCTTTTTCATTTGATTTTTTCCCAAGTTAAAGAAAACTAAATAATAAATTTTAAAAAGCAAAAAAAAAAAAAGTCAGAAAAAAGCATTTGACATACAAACACTTCTTTTTTCTGATTAACCTAAATATTTAATCCGATTGATCCAAATCCCAAATAGCCTAAATCTAGGATGATTAAAATTCAAAATAAATCAAAACTAAATGAATCAAATTAAAATTACTCGAAATTAAAATAACCTAAACCTAAGAATAACCCAAAAATTTAAATGCATGAAATAGTTCAATTTCAATTGCACTTTTTTTTTCCATTTTTTCCCAAAGATAAAAAATAAAATAATATAAAAAACTTAAAAAGCAAGAAAAAAAAAGGAGCATGACACGTGGATGCTCTTGCATTGAGGAAAACACCCAAAATTTATTTATACGATATTGGTTTTGAAATTTGCATAGTTTTATTGTAATTTGAATATTAAATGTTAATTATGTTTAAACGTTATGTTGTCTGTTGTTTTGTGTGAAAAATTATAAAATGTAAATGATACTTGATAGCTAACAGATCTCAATTGCAGCCCAAGTAAGCTCTTGCTTAATAACTTAAGCTACATTTATATTTATGAGTCATGGCATAATCATCGTCAAGAATAAAATAATAACGATAACAACCATCTTCATCCATTTGAAACCATCTTGTTAGCTGACACCTTCTCTCTTGTAACTTCTTTGCCTGAAACACGGTCCAATAAAATAAAAGAAATCAAATAAATCAATGATATGCTCTGTTGAAAGAATTAAAGAGAATCTAATTAAAATCTTTTTGCCTCTTAAATTGCAGAGAACAATGACAATAGACTACACCATAGAGTTATGAGATATCTGTTGAAAGAAGTACAGAGAATCTCATGGAAGCTGTTTGTTGCTCAAAGTGCATAGAACAATGATAATAGATTACCCAGCAGAGTCATATTATTCAGATTTTAATATAAATATTAAATATAAATATTTATTTGATTTATGTATATTTAATTTTTTGAAAAAATTATGCATTTAGAAAATTATATTTTGATAATTATCTTTTGATACGTGCAAGATAAGAGTGTTACA
The DNA here is from genome assembly GCA_029448705.1 of Adansonia digitata. Lineage (NCBI taxonomy): Eukaryota > Viridiplantae > Streptophyta > Magnoliopsida > Malvales > Malvaceae > Adansonia > Adansonia digitata. The sequence goes on from JAQSVH010000004.1 coordinate 18,333,993, forward strand.
CACTAATATATTTTTAAATTTTTTTATATATTTATAAAATTTTTAAAAAATTATATTTTATAACGATATTTTATATATATATATATTATATCAAACACAGAATATTAAAAAAAAAAAAAACCAGAAAAGGCAGAGCAAGTAACCAGAGAGTCAAGTGGAGTTAGTTTGGAATACCTGATGGCACTACCAAGTTCTGAGAATCATTCTGACCCTTTTGTGATTTACATATATATATATATATATATAAAATAAAATATAATTTAAGCTCACTGAATGATCAACCAGAGGTCGTCATCAAATTGAAGTTCTTAACTATCACTTCTAGTGTGTGTGTGTGTGTATATATATATATATATATATATATATTCTCGAGCCCCACGTGCAGCTCAAGAGCTTATTATGGCCATTGCTCGTTGAACTCATAAGTAGACATTCTTAAAGTTACATGTACCTCTCTTTGTAACTGTTCCGGCCTCACAGCGAAGTAGATTTGATAATTGAATTATTCATATCTAATGTTTATTATTTTTATTTTATAATTATATTTAAAATGTTATTAATAAATTTATATTTTATATTTCATTTAAATTTTAATATATTTGTATATTTATTTTATATTTTATTTTTTTGATATTGTATGCTGACAGACGGCATAAGTATAGAATCATAGGATGAAAAAAAGGCATTTTCAACTTTCTTATTTTTATTTTTTTTAATAACCTAAAAACATAAAGGGGAAAAAGTGATGCAATCATTAATCCCCAAAGGATAATTAAAAAAAAAAAAATACAATCTGTAATGCAAGCAAAGCTTGTAGATGCGGCGGTAACATTACATGGACTGAAAAAAAAAAAAAATTAGTGTTGAATACTATGAAAGTTGAATCTATAATTATATTTATTAATTTATATTATCCACATCGTAGTATAAATATAAGATCTTTAAATAAATTTATGGATCATTAAATCGTGAAAGATTATTGTTGATATTGTACGGAAGAGGATAATATGATTCAGGTTATGTAAAGATTTATAAGATAAAAAAAGATAAAAGTATCAGAGCTGATACTCTAAAACGTATTTCGATGTTTAAATTATTAAAAATTTAAAAAAAATAGAAGATAAAAAAATAATAATTTAAGTAACTAACTTCGACGTCCATCCAACTTTTCTTACCTTGCATGTCCTTAGTGACTTGGATCATATCCTGCTCTTCCATACACCATCAATAATTATCTTTCATCTATTTTTTTTTTTCATTAAAATGAGTATTAGTTTGAAATAAACATGTCTATAATTCAATTTATTCAATCGATTCGATTTTCACGCTCAAATTTAAAAATTTATTCGAAATTTAAAAAAATTTAAATAAAAATATTAATTTTAAAAAATAAATTAAAAAAAAAATCTTGTTTTACAAATAAGTAGAGTCTATATCTACGAAGATTTGAACAATATCCCTCCGTGATCAAAGCCAAAATTGGACATAAATTATATATATATTTCGATAACATCAAACTCAAACAACCATTAAATCCAAAACTAAAATTAGACTCCGTTAATGTGCGGATGTAATTCAACAAAAACTCGTAAATTTCCGTGAAAGAGCATTGATTTAACTGACAATGTTATTTTTGAATTCGAAGATGTCACATGGTCCGTCGTAGACGACAAAAAACATGCACATCATCGTCAGGCAGACTAAGTCGAACGATGGGAACAAAATAAATGTCTACATGTATCACTACCACACACATCTCGGACATCCACGACATTCTTGCCTTGCCTTGTCTTGCTTTTCTTTATGATGTTTTGTTTGCTAAGGAAAGTATCAATCAAGAGGGAATAGTTGAAGAAGGGAAATTTGAGTTTTTTTCGTGATAAAGTTTGACGAGAATTTTTGTTTGCAATGGAGTTTTGAAATGGGTTTGGATGTCGCCAACGACAGCTATTATTGTTTGAAGAAGCTATTATCACCGTTGAAACGTCGCTGCTTGCGGTTGGGATTCGAGTGTGTTGTTGGTACTAGAGAGTCGATACCGTCGGGGGAGTTCGCTTCTCCTTGTTTGCGCTTCTTCGAGCGCGCTTCATGATCATGATCCCTTGCCTCCAATTCTATCTTGGATCTCGCTTGCGGATCCATCGCCAACGCCTCGCGATAACCGAAAAACAACTTCCTAGCTTCCGTTTCTCTTCCCGATGGACCCAACTTCTCGCCCCGCTGTCGTCATCGACAACGGTACCGGGTACGGTTTATCTTCTCGTCACCATAACTGAGTTCATCTGGAAATTCCTTGCTCACTATCTGTTTGACGAAATTGCCACCACTTATATTTCATTTCAGACTTTTTTTTTTGTCATGATCAAATTGGTCCTTTTATTTTTTTTTGCAGATATACTAAGATGGGATTTGCGGGTAATATAGAGCCTTGTTTTATTCAACCAACAGTTGTAGCAGTGAACGAGTCGTTTCTAAATCAATCCAGAACTTCTTCTAAGTCAAATTTTTTTGCTCAGTATTCAGCTGGGGTAATGGCAGATCTTGATTTCTTCATCGGAGATGAAGCACTGTTGAGATCGCGAGCGAGTAATACTTATAACCTTCACTATCCTATTAGTCATGGTCAAGTGGATGATTGGGATGCTATGGAACGGTATTGGCAGCACTGTATATTCAATTATTTACGGTGTGATCCTGAGGATCATTACTTTTTGTTGACTGAGAGTCCGCTAACTGCTCCCGAGAATCGAGAATATACAGGTGAAATTATGTTTGAGACGTTTAACGTTCCGGGCCTTTATATTGCTGTGAATTCTGTGCTTGCTTTAGCTGCTGGGTACACTGCATCTAAGGTTGGTTACTCGTTTCTATATATTCATTTGTTTTATGGTATCGTATGTCTTGGTTAGGTATTTATTAGTATGTTACATGAATCAGTTTGGGTCCTTGATTCTCCATGATTGTTGGTATTATTTATAATAATAAAGTAAACCTTTTAATATTGAATTATGAACGTTGGTTCTAGATGGTTATGTATTCAGCAGTCAAATAACAACTGATGTAAAGCCATTTAGTAATTGAGAAATCATTGTAATATTGCTGAACTACCTTTCTTTAATCTAATTGATTGAATTCTCTACGGAATATTAATCTGCATTTTCGTTGAATCTGAGAATTTGTTACGAGTAGACAGTGTTGGAGTAATTTTGTTATAAATGGTGTTTTGTAGCATATGCTTACAGATTTATATAAATTTATCTAGTCTTCTCATTTAAAGTACATTGAGCTTGGAGGAGGTTGTTATGAGCTTAAAGGTCTTTGCCGACTTCCTCAAAATTTTCTACTTCTGTATTCATTTACATATTAATGCACATGGTTCCAGCCATCTTCTGTTTTAATGTGTTAAAATTTTTATTGTTTTTTATCTATAATAATCAGATTAGAATTATGTTGAAGGCACATTCCCATTGTTAAGCATACGTGTATAAGCTGTGTGGTATGTTGAATACTTAATGGTCATGGATTTTGAAGAAGCTGTCTATCTTGTATTTAGCTTTATACCCTACATTATGTGCTTTGTTTTTCTTGCTAATAATCCTATCATAGTGACAATATTTAGATTGACCTGCCGTTTTCTACAGTGTGAGATGACAGGGGTGGTAGTGGATGTTGGAGATGGGGCTACGCATGTTGTACCTGTCGCAGATGGTTATGTTATTGGGAGCAGCATTAAGTCAATACCAATAGCTGGAAAAGATGTTACTCTCTTCATACAGCAGCTCATGCGGGTATTTTCCTTTTTCATGACACTCTAGTGCTTTGGTATCATTGGACTGCTATTTATCAATTTTGAAGCACTTTGTTGTTATCATGTCATGATGAGAAACTTATATGCTTATGCACTTCTTTTTTACATGCTGTCTTTTCAAATACTCAGTCCAGTTTGTAACAGCATCATGCGTTCTTCCAATTGTTGTTTGGGCTGTGTGCTATCTTCTTTGAGGAAACCCAATAACATTTTACATATTTGCAATTTATTGTTTTGAATTTTGTTGCCTATCCTTTCGTTGCCATTTGAAGAAATGCTAGTTTTAATTTGACAACAAAGGCTGTTCTCTGGACGCAATTAGTATCTTTCTGCCTTTTTCTTGCCCCCCTTGATAGAACTTCTAGAGCTTTTACATTACATTATCGTTGTGTTCTTGGTATTCTGTTCTCCAAGATGGCTTTGCTTGTGAAGGCTTAAGGACACTGGACTTAAATATTGACTCTTCTAATAGTTGTTATTATGTGTGTGTTTATTAGGTCTGTGGATGTGGAGAGTGTAAAATAATTGGTTTTCAGTAATAATGATTTCTTGCCTTTGACACTGTTATTTGCAGGAAAGAGGAGAGAAAATGCCACCGGAGGACTCATTTGAAGCAGCTCGGAAAGTGAAGGAGATGTACTGCTATACTTGTTCAGATATTGTCAAGGTTGTTTTGCTTTCATTGGTTTGTGATGTTTGAAGCACAACTATTCACCTCAGGATTCTTATCCAGCATGAGATACTGTAATGAAATTCACAAGTTCTGACATTCAAATGGTGATCGGATAATAACTATTTTTTTTTTTATTATCTTAGGAGTTCAACAAGCATGATAAAGAACCTGCAAGGTACATCAAACAATGGAGAGGTATTAGATTGAAGACGGGGGCACCGTACTCCTGTGATATTGGTTATGAACGATTTTTAGGACCTGAGGTTTGTCCTCTTTTTCCTTGCAAACTCATTCCTAAAGTTTAAATTTACTGGAACTTTTGGCATTTCTCCATATTTAATAAGATTTTTTGCGGGGTTGGGGTTAGTTTAGGATGACTAATGTTAGAGTAACATGTTTTTTGTGAAGTAATTTTAGGACCCTGATTAATTAACTCTTTCAAATGGTTAGTCTCTTGGCTGCCTTTTAAGAGTTTTCCCTTATATTAATGTCTATATCAATCTCATAACATGCAAGCACTGATTTTCCTACTCATCAGGATCTAATTACTAAGATATTTGATCTTTTCCTTATAGTGAATAATTAAGCTATGTTCGCTCCAGAGTCTTGGTTTCCTTGCAGCCACCATTCATGTCATGTCTATATTTGTCAAAAGGCAAATTCCTAATTTCTTTTCTCTGATTCACTTATCCTAAAAAATCTTCCTTAAATATGACAGAATATAGGGTATGCCCTAGCATGCTCTTGCCAACAATATATATTTTCTTGAAAAATTAAAGTCAGCATGCATCGACAGAAACATAATTGTAGCTATGGAGTTGGGTATGTATGTTTTTCTTGATTTCATGTGCTGTTTACATTTCTTAATGGCATGCTTTGGCATTTTCCTGCTTTGGTGACGCAACTATGTATTTGATGATACACTTTGTTTTTCAAGAAATGAAAATTGCTTCGCTTTGCTGCTTACAAATTGCTTCTTGAATATTGCTTGTTCGTGATGTTTTTTTCTAATGGTTGGTTTGACAGGTTTTCTTTAGTCCTGAGATCTATAGCAATGATTTTACGACTCCTTTACCAGTTGTAATAGATAAGTGCATTCAGTCAGCACCAATTGATACAAGAAGAGCTTTGTATAAGGTGAAGTATGCTGAGGCTCAAAAGAAAAAGAAAAGCAGATTGCAAATTTTGGTTCTTAGCCTTGATAAATTAAACAAAACAACAAGAAAGTATTATATTGGAAGCTTGAGATGCATTTATAAGGGATTGAAACGGTAGTCATACACTTTGCTTCTCGATGGGTTCTTTGCTCAACTGTCAGTTTGTTATTTAATTTTCAAGGATGAAATTCTTGGAGATGTGGGTTATTTTAGTTTAATCTCTTTTATCAATGTCCCTTCTACTGTTGAGTTGATTAGAATTTGTACTAATCTATAAATGGAAAGTCGTTTTTGATTCCTTTTTTAGCAGAAAAAGTTCTTTGCTTGGTTGCAAGGTATTGGTATTTAGCTGTGCCAATTTGTTGGTTGCATTCTTGATAATGACCAAAAGGCAAATGAAGCTTGCATTAAATAGACCGACGAATGAATTGAGGAGAGAAAAAGGAAAATTTCAATTTGTCATATTTCGATGGAACTTTTTAACACTATTTACTCACTATTTTAAATCTTTCAGAATATTGTGTTATCTGGTGGATCAACCATGTTCAAAGACTTCCACAGAAGGTTGCAGCGGGATCTGAAAAAGATTGTGGATGCCCGAGTTCTTGCTTCTGATGCTCGGCACGGTGGGGATGTAAAAGTAAGGATTTTTGTGCTTGTTTTTTCATCCCATTAACATTTTACAAAAGGTCAGTGCTAATCTCCTTTTGGGGCTTCACCTTCCAGGCAAAACCTGTGGAAGTTAATGTAGTCAGTCATCCTATCCAAAGATTTGCAGTTTGGTTTGGAGGTTCTGTACTGGCATCAACTCCCGAATTTTTTGCGGTTTGAAACTCCACTCCTAAATTCCTCTTCCACTCTTGTTTCTATACCGGTTGCTGAATGGCATTGAATTTGGCATTATATAGTCACCCAATGTCCTCTGCTTTGGTTGATATGTAACTTGTCTGACGCATTTGCCATTACTGTTGCCAATGTGCATCGATCTTAATCTTAAGCACTAAACTTTGATTTTGGCTGAAACTCTCCTGACTTTCTTCCATGTGCAGGCATGTCATACAAAAGCAGAATATGAGGAATACGGAGCAAGCATTTGCCGCACAAATCCTGTTTTTAAGGGGATGTATTGAGGCAAATACCCTAATTTTCGCCGATGCTATTAAGAAAAAAAAAAAAAAAAAAACTCCAATGACGCTCAAGTAGCCAACTTGCTATTTCAACTTCCATCATGCACATCAGTTTTACTTCCACTTTGCTTGGTGCTCATGTCCATTTTGGTTGTAAAAAGTGGAGTAAAACATGGTAGCCACTAGCCATTCTCAATTACAATGGTCATCAAAAAAAAAAAAAGAAAGTTTCTTTAATAAGGAGTTGTAAGGATCATCACAGCAGCCTGTGAAAGTGCACTCAAATTTGTTGCCTGCACGTTCTGCCTAATCCAGATGAGAGTCATCGAATAGTTGGAATTTCTGTTACAAAAGCAAGATTGATTGGAGTAGTGATTTTGAGTTAGAATTTTTGTTTTTTTGCTACATTTTTTGATTGGTATTTTTTGTCTTTAAAGTAATATTTGGTAAAAAAGAGTTAGCAAATTTTCAAATGTGCGTTACTCGTGGTTTGATTAACTGATCAAAGATCAACCAATAGCGTGATCTTTTCTGGTCTATTTGCGCATAACAGGAAAACTCTAATGATATGGATGCTCATACTATTACTGCTACTACTACCACTTTCTAGTACTAATACGAAGAAAGTAGAAGGACGAGAGAAAATAGTGTAATTTATATTTTTAATTATTAAATTTAGTATTAATACAAACTTATATTATAAATTTTTAATTTTATTAGATTAAATCATTATATTTTTATAATTAATAAATTAAATTATTTATATTAATTTTAATATTTATATTAAATAATATATAAATGTTGAGTCAAATGAAACTTTCGAATGTTATAATCAAATAAAATATTTATGATGATATAAAAATTAATATTAAATTTAGTAAAATACTAAGGAAAAGGTAGTACCACCTTTCGAGTGTTGTCTGACTCTGACCCGGACCCAGTGTCAGCAAAAGAAGAAGAAGGAGAAGAAGAAGAAGAAGAAGAAACGAAAGAGCAAGATAAATGAAACATTTACACTGTACTAAGATTAATAAATCTAAAAGGTATGCTCTCATACTTTGAATTTTCATTCCCTATTTTATAATCTGTTGCTTTCAGGCTGCTATTACTATCTTTAAGCTCCGGATATCTTTGTTTGTCTTTTGCAGCAGTGTTCCATAATTGACTGCTGCTGGTGAGTCTTCTTAATTTTTCCCTTCCTTTAACTAATTTTTTTTTTTATAACAATTGTCTACCGGCTTGGGTTTTTTCTTGTAATCATGGTTGGTTCCTTTTCACTCCTGAGAACTAAGGTAGTTGAAATTTATCTGTTTTATGAGATTCTACGACTTGGGTTTTTGTTTTTGTTTTTCTGGATTTATTAAGTTGGGTGTTTCAGATGAACCTACTGCTTCTTCTTTGGTTTCTATGATCGATGAAGTAGGCAGCGCTTGTATTTATATATTTTGATAAAATATGTTGCTGAAGTTTACGTATTAATGCCTTTTCTATCATCTTTATTAAGGGAATTTTATTGTATTTTAATTTTTAATTTTTTTTGTTTTGATGTCTGGCTGCTGGATCTCTCTCTATTTTGCATCTCCGTGCTCTTTGTTCTTTTGCTACGAGTTCAATTACATTGATTTCGTTGTTTTCAATATGCCAAAGATCTACGGTTATTGTAAATGTGTAACTAAAATGATCCTTTAGCTGGAGTTTGGATGTATTCCCCTTTTATTACATCTGTACTAGAATCTTTGCATTCTGGAAACAATTGGGTCTAGATTACGGTTACTTTTTTGTTTTTGGTGCCGTTAGTTTCATACTTTTGGAGTTAGCAATAATTTTCTCTTTTTATGGGTTTTAGTTAGGTTATATGGATGCAATATGTCTGAAGAACAGATAGATTTTGGAGATGAGGAGCGTGGAGGGGCACAAAAGACTCAGTATCAGGGTAGTATAGCCATACCTGGTCTTGCAGATGAAGAGATGTTTGGCGAGGATGATGAATATGATGATCTCTACAATGATGTTAATGTTGGAGAAGGTTTTCTTCAGTTGCAACGATCTGTGGCGCCACCTCCACCAGGTAGCATGGGCGGTACCGGACTTCAAGCTCAGAAAAATGAGCCTCCTGAACAAGGGGGTGAAGCTGGGGGTTCACAAGGACAAAACATCCCAGGAATTTCAGTTCAAGGGGAGCACCCCAATGTTAGTGCCAGTCATCCTGAGCAGGAGGGGCAGGCAGCTCTTAACAGATCAGAAATAGGATCTGGGAGTTATCCATCTGGATCTACCATTTCACAGGAGGGCAATGTAATGGAGGTGACCTGTGATACCCAAGTAAAAAATATGGGTTTTCAAGGATTAACTTCAGCATCCCTGAAGGTTCAGATTAATCCTTCTGGTCTGCCTCAAAAGATTGCCAATGACTCTGCTCAATCTCTAAAGTCAGGTACCGTCACCCCTCAAGGTACTTCACAGGTTCCACCTAATCAAAAGGGTATGAATGTCAATCATCCATTGATGAATGAAAATCGGGCTCAGCTGCCTATAGAGAATGGTCCAACCATGCTGTTTGTTGGAGAATTACATTGGTGGACAACTGATGTAGAGCTTGAGAGTGTTTTATCCCGATATGGAAGGGTAAAGGAGATTAAGTTCTTTGATGAAAGAGCTAGTGGTAAATCCAAAGGGTATTGTCAAGTTGAGTTCTATGATTCAGCATCTGCAGCTGCATGCAAAGAGGGAATGAATGGTTATATTTTTAATGGGCGAGCTTGCGTTGTGGCTTTTGCTTCACCACAGACCTTGAAGCAGATGGGAGCTTCTTATATGAACAAAAACCAGGGCCAGCCTCAAGCACAGCCACAAGGAATGAGGCCAAATGATGGTATGGGGAGAGGTGGTAATATGAATTACCAAAGTGGGGATGCTGGAAGGAGCTATGGAAGGGGTGGGTGGGGACGAGGTGGTCAAGGAGTAGTCAGCCGAGGTGGAGGATCAATGAGAGGAAGAGGAGCTGTGGGTGTAAGGAACATGGTTGAGGGCTCTGCTCGAGTTGGAAATGGTGCTAATGGTGTAGGGGCCCATGGACAAGGACTAGCAGGTCCTGCTGCATTTGGTGGTCCTGCTGGTGTTATGATGCATCCACAGGGCATGATGGGTGCTGGGTTTGATCCAACATTAATGGGAAGAGGAGGTGGTTATGGAGGTTTCTCAGGACCTGGTTTTCCTGGAATGCTTCCTTCATTTCCAGCTGTTAACACGATGGGACTTGCTGGTGTAGCTCCTCATGTTAATCCTGCTTTCTTTGGCCATGGAATGGCACCTAATGGGATGGGAATGATGGGCTCATCTGGAATGGATGTACCTCATGCAGGAATGTGGACTGACACAAGTATGGGTGGGTGGAGAGGAGATGAACATGCTCGCAGAACCAGAGAGTCTAGTTATGGAGGTGAAGATGGTGCTTCAGAGTTTGGGTATGGGAATGCGAATCATGAAAGAGGAAGGCCAAGTGGTGCCTCTCGGGAAAAAAAGCAGGTTTCTGAGCCTGAGTGGTCAGGCAACTCTGATAGGAGGAATCGTGTTGAGAAGGAACGGGATTGGGACAGGTTTGAGAGGGAGCATAGGGAAGACCATTATGGGGAAGAAAGAGACAGCTCCAGAGAGCATTGGCATCGAGAACGTGACTTAGATTATAATGATGAATGGGATAGGGGACGATCATCTTCAAGATCTCGGAGCAGGTCCCGTGCAATGCCAGAAGAAGAGCGCAGGTCTCGATCGAGGGATGTGGACTATGGGAAGAAGAGACGCTAACCATCAGAGTGACAAATATGCTGTGCACGCTTCCTTACTGTTTCTAATGAGACCTTTAATTAAGTTTTCACACTCAGTTTGTCTCTCCTTGGTTGCTATGTTAATTTCATCGTTCGCTACGATGATGGTTGGTCCATATGCAGAGTGTGGCTTCTTAAGGGAAGAAGTAAGTTCTACTTGCATGGGTGGTGAGGAAGACTAGACTCCTCTTTCCTTTCTCACTGCATTCTATATAACAAATACAGGACGAAACACTAAATATTTGTGTGTTGGAAAACGTAGTATTTATTCAATGTGGATATTCTATGCGGGGTTGTAATCCTGATATCCTAGAGCTGACTATCCACATTGGGTTTATAATTATCTGCCAAGCTTTATATTTAAGGGAATACTTTCTTGGCTTTTGATCATGATGCTTTAGAAAATCTTCTTGTCTATATGATATTTGGTATTTACATGTTTGAAATCTTGTTGTCATATGATTGTGATCTTGGTTGATAAGAAATCTCTCTACCTTGTGATCTTTCCGTACATTTTTTTTTTCCTTTTATGGGGGTTTAGGAGTCAGGAAGTTTGCTTGGCTTAAACATTTCGACATTGCTAGCTGATGTGTATGATGGTGTGAGCATGAAGTTCATCTCTATTGTCACTTATTGTTGCTTCAATCTTGTATCATTTGTTCTCTGATTACACTCTTTCTCAGTTGTTTTTTACTTGTTCTTTTTCCATATACATATCATTTGCTTTTCAATTGAGGGTCATTTTTTTAAATAATGCATGCAGCTGAATTTCATGGTACACTTATCAAAATCAGACAATGATTTTGTCCTTTAACTGTTTCAAATGTTTGAAGCTTGACCTTTGTTAGGTTGTTCTATATGTTAGCGAGTTTTACATTTTTTTCCCCATACTGAGTCATTTAGTTTTCCTTTTCCCATCAAGTATTTTTTATTTTTGTTAGAGTTTGGGAACTTCATGCATGGTGCATGCTGTCCTACCCAACTAATCTTCATCCTACAATTCAGGTCTGCCTTCCTTTTTCTAAGTAGTGATATTGTGCAAGTTACAAGGAGCCGGTACTATTTGCCTTGGTGTGTGGCTTTGCTACCAGGCTTCTAAGTTCTGTATCTTAGGTTTTAACAGAGAGTTAGGTGGTCTGTGATTAAGGTTGCAATCTTGTGGATGTTTGTGAATGTTTAGCTGAAAAAGCATTGTGTTAAAGTAGTAACAGAATGCACATTGCCTAGAGTATGTCCTCGTTCTTATCTTTCTCTTCTGATGGTTCTAACTTTTACTTTTCATTCTTTAGTTTCCTAATCTTTCTCCTAGTGACATAGTGTTCTGAAGTTTTGATCTATATGACGTTTTGAAATCTTAAAGTAATCCTCTGAAACATAGCCACCTTCAAAACAATCTCTCACCTAGAATGCTATAATATCCAGTTTTAGTGCCCAATTGTTAAAGAGGTTCAGCATAGCAATATTCAATGTTAGCCTGATGCCTATGTGCTCATCTCTAGCCCAACTGGTTGTCTCATAGAGATGAGTTTTATGCCTATAGGATTCCAAGTGTCATTGGGCTTTGTTTACTATCCCAAAATGATATGATGCTGTTACATACTATCACGGAGATGTTGGTAGATTGTGGGTTGTGTGTCTGTCTTTTCTTTTCTTTTTTTCTTCTTTTCGTCTTTAATATTTATTGACACGGGGGTTTATTTTTATTATCATATCCAGGGAGTGGAATGGGGCAACTCTTTGTTGAGGAATATGTGTTAGAATGGCTGGCTTCGTTGGCTTCCTCTGATATTTGATTTGGCCTTTCAAGTGTGCAAATTTTTTTTTTCTTTTTTGAGCACTGCTAAGAAACTGTAATCTCTGGAAAGAAAGTAGGATCCAACCTATATCATGAACTGAATTTTAGCGATATGTTTCAGTAGACAACCACCACATACATTATTGTTTTCTTCTAAAGCTTTTTTCAGTTCTTGTAAAGTTGAATCTGTTGATTAGGTCCACAACTTGTAATGGCCTCTTTCATTGTTTGTATGACCATTATTTGGCTTTCTAGTTAGCTTTATAGGAGTTTTTGTACAGAATTTGAGGCCAAAACTTGTTCATACTTTATACACTTGTAATCTATCCATCTTAAGAATGGAATTGATAGGCCAGATGCAAGTTGTACATCAATGTAACCTATGTACTCCCCAGTTTCTGTTAAGCATTTTATCTCCGTTAAATTGTGAAAGGTCTGGCTATTTTTGTTTCCTTTTATTTATTATACTTAAGCTTAGGAGTGACAAGTTATGGTTAGCTGCTGCATTCTGCAAACGCTGGGCAGAGAATTTTGGTTAATTTGAGTTGTGTATCATGGGCTGATGATGTTTTAGTCGTATGTTGTACTTAAGCTTGGGAGGCCATTCTAATGTATTTGTTGTATCGATTATCTCTCGTACAGATCAAATTTTCCTATATTTTCCCTTTTTTTTTTTAAGAAAATCGATGTAGCATACAGTGTGTATTAGATCTATACTGGTTTTTATCCATGTTTATAAACTTTATTTTTTTATTTTGTATTGAGGAGCAAAGCAACAAATCATTTCTTGAAGGTGTTGTTAGCTAGTTAATCACTTTCTGATGATGGATGGCAAGCAATGGCATAGTGAGGAAGGGCTTTCATTGGCAACTTCAGAAACGCGGTCTCTTCAGTGTCTTGATCCATTTATTTGTTTTATATTTTGTTAGTCATTGCTGCATATGCAATGATGTCCATTGTTTTTAAAGTTAATGCGTCTATCTACAAGGCAGCACTTGACCGTCTGCCGTGAACTTGAAAGGGGAGGCTTTGCTTGCGTTGTGTTTGATTCTGGGATGATATTATTGAAACTGCCGAAACAATCGGCCGGTGGGCGTCGCATCAGCTACTATTGCAATCAGAAAATTTTGTTTTTTATCGGTTGCTTGCTTTTAATATCTCAACTTTAAGATTTTTACTCAGGCCTCTATATATTTACGCACACACACACACATATATATATATATATATATATTATGAAACTTGTATTGGCTTGAACTTTTGTGGTGAGGAAATTAAAAGAAGCCCTTCCCATTTTCTTTTTAAATGTATAAATGAAGGATTTGATTTAAAATAGTCAATATCTTGTTTATCATTAGGTGTATCGTTTTTGTTATGTTATCTGTAAATATCGAAATCAGTGTATTTTAATCTACGGTTTTTGGTTTATTGACATTATATGATATTTTATTTATAAAAATACATACACTTGCATTACATTTATTTATATGGTTATATGTTAATATTTATTTTAAATATTTCATATTCATTTTTTAAAATCCAAAATATATAAAAATATTACAATATATATTATTTCTAAATGAAGTTATGAAAAAAAAAATATTGCATGAGAGAGCATTAAGAATCGAAGTAAAATAAGTAAAATAAATTAAAAGAAAATATTTAAAAAATATTATATATTTATATACATTTTGTTATATTAATAAGTCATGTTGATACGATCATATATTATTATCGTGTTTGTATTTTGCTTCAAATGTTTATTGGTTTTTGACATCAACTATTTCAGATCATACATTTTACTAAATTACTTTAATGAGATTGTGATCTTTTATAGCTTTAGTGTTGGAAAAATTAAAACTAACAAAGCAAACCATACAGGAAACAGACATGTTCTTAACCCTATGACTCAAATATCTTTTAAATTCAAGTTTTAGCTTAAATTTGACGGGTAAATTTATTGTTTAAAATATATTAAAAATAAAATTATTTTTATATTTTATAATTAAATTTAAAAAAAATATTATTTTCATAAATTAATAGTGATTTGAATAGAATTAACTCGAATCATAAAAATTAATAATTAAATCTAGATCAGGTCGAACGAACTATTCGCCTTTGCACTCATCCATCCCATTTCTTTTGTTCTTCATTCATTAAAAGAATTCAACCAGCCTTGTACAAACCTCAAATTAAGAGGTAATACAAAATAATTAATAATTAAGACAGCTTTTTCTCAGACCAAAACTAGGAAACACTGCCGCGACATTAAGCGAAAACTAATATTTAGAAGATGAAGTAGCCAGCAACGGCAGCAGCTCCGGCGACGGCTGAGACCCCAAGAGTGGTTGCACCACTGCTAGGAGACTGAGAAGCAGCTGCAGCGGCGGCACTTTTTGCTGCTTCCTCACTGCCAATCGGGGCTTCAACAGCAATACCAGCGGCTCCTCCATCGGTATTTGATGGTGCACCTGCTGCTACTACATCAGTGTTGCCAATGGCGGCACCTTCTTCTTCATCAGTGTTGCCAATGGTATCATCATCATCGACGGGTGTGGCCGCTGCGGCGGCTGCCTCTGCGGCTCCCTTGCTGTCGGTGGAGGGTGCAGTGTTGGCAGACGAATTGTTGTCAGCGGAAACAAAGCCAACAAGGGCAATCAAGACCAAAGCAAGAACAACGATTTGGCGTGCCATTATTATTTTTTTATTTAGTCGGATTTCTTCTCAGTGTTGCGAAGAATTTAAAAAAGGAAAAAAAGGCTGGTGATGGAGAAATGCAGTTATTCCCTAAAGATTTATATAATAATAGAGAAACACCGCACAAACACAGAGGAAGGAGTGCGGGAGATATGTGTGTATATATAGCGACGGAGAAGCATGGGTGGGAATTGGCCGACCGTAATGCGCGGGTTCAAAGTTCAAACACTTTGCGAGAACTCAGGAAAACCATGCATATATATATTTTGGCTGCATACCATTGAAGAGGTTTGTTATTTCGTTGGGGTCTACTATTATAAAATTCCCACCACAAGTATCTTTAGTATTATAAAATTCTTGTTACGAATTAAATAATATGAAATTAATTAAAAATTATAAAAAAAATTAATTAAAAATTTTAAAATAAATATAAAATTAATTTTTTTATCATTTCAATTGAAATAATATAATGTTAGATTGAATTTGACGAGTCAAGTGATACTAATTTAGTTAAATTTTTTTTAAAAAAAAATCTAATTAAAATCTTGAGAATAAACATAAATTAAAAAGTTTTTTGTCATTTAATTAAAAATAATATTTAAATAATTTTTGCTTTTAAAAAATGGGTTTTACTAGAAAACCCTCTTTACCTAAAACTTCTCCCTTTAAAAAATAAATGTTAATTTTTTAATTTACTATTTATTTTAATATTCAAATTAAAAGTAAAGTTTTTTATCCATTTTCATGAGTGTGTCAAAATTCTAGTAGTAATAAATTTGGTTAATATTATCAGACACTGTCAAACACTACATTAAAAAATTTCAAAATATGACCTAAAAAATAATTAAAATAATATGAACACAATACAAATACATACTGTATTAAAATCTATATAACATAAATTATTAATTTATCAGATTTTATATAAATATATAATACCTTAAATATAATTATGACATAAAAAATATATAAATACAATATAAGCACAAATCGCTAAAATTTTATCTTAAATTAAGAGGGATCTAATCTCTTATGCTTATGAATTAAGAGATACAAATACGTACGTACCTAAATTTTCTTGAATTGCTGGCCTTTTCTATCCAACGTCCATGTCATTTGAACTAGTTTAGGAAATCCGATTTCAATCCTACTTATTAAATTAAGGAATAAATTAATTGATTCATTATCTCTAATCAATAAAAAAAAAACTTCCTCAATTATTATCATTAAATTAAATATTCAAATGTAGTTCTCCACTAATTTATATATATTATTGTTTAGAATTAAAAATTTTTATTCATACTTTCACTTATGCCTTATGGTTAACATTTAATAACACGTGAATTTGATTCAGTTTTATATTTAATTTGTTAAATTATGCACATTTATTTATTTGTTTTAGTTAACTGATTTTTTTATATGTTATTTAATATTTAGATTACGATTATAATTTTTATTTATACGTATAATTCAAGAAAAAAAAAGAGGGAGAAAATAAATATTAGCGATTGTAGAAACAATTTAGGGTAAGTAGTGTTAAACTCTTAAAAGTTTGAATGAGCTCGGATTTATTATTTAAGTGCCTTATGATCACATATATAGTTATATTATTTTATTAAAAGTTTGAATGAGCTCGGATTTATTATTTAAGTGCCTTATGATCACATATATAGTTATATTATTTTATTAAATTAGTTAACTTTAAAATTAAAATGATATTAACCCAATAAAAAGATTTAAAAAAAACAAAAGCGAAGTAATAGCAAAAATCTAAAATCATAATTATTTATATCTTATATTTATAAAATATTTTTTATT
>JAQSVH010000004.1:18356850-18373196 GCA_029448705.1 Adansonia digitata
AATCAACCTAAACTCTTGTACAAATACCCTAGAGTAGGCTGATATTCAATAACTGTGAAATAAAAACATTCTTACCTACTTTCTCTTGATTTCTATCACTTACGAGCAAAGGGAGACAATTCAAGGTCCTAGTGACCATTTTCAGGGTAGAATCTATACATTCATCAGGAGGGCATCATCATAATCAAGAGTTGGTAGTTTAATTCATTGTGCAACATCATTGAACTTTTCTTGTACTATATAAGCAATCGCTAGTCATTTCACTACTTGAGAAATTTTTGACAAGGTATTTAGAGGGGGGGGACAATGAAAGCTTACAATCCCTTTGATATATAGCATAGATAAAAAAGTAAGCTTACACTGGACGTCCCAGATATTTTGATAATATACCCCTAATTTTCCCCTTAAATAATATTCTGTTAAAGTTTCTGTTTACTTTAAATAATTATATTATAAATTTAAAAGGATTACTTATTAATATGTTGCTTGAAGTCACAATTGGCTACAAACAAGAAACCTACTTGAAAGTCAAAATTTACCGAATGAACAAATACCTCAAGGCTAGACTGATATGCATTTGATTCCTTACTTTTGAAAATAATTATTCAAATAAATCTCATAGAGAAGTTATAAGAAATGTAAACCATTTTGTATATTTCCTAGCAATCACATGATGATTCATGCCTGCTGCAACAAAACGAATACAATCAAATCATCAGGATTTAACAGTTGTGTATAACCGCAATTTCAAATTTATTGCAAGTTTTGTATCAAAAAGAGTGTTTAAATTACTGTTCTTTAGCTGGGTTATTTATCTTAAAATCTAGTTATCCCAAGATCTGCAATTTGACCTTTCCTTTCCAGAATCTGAATAGCCAATTAAGCCTCATTCCAGCCCCTAAAGCATAATTAAAACCCTAAACCCTAAATTTCCAAAATTTCTCAAGTTCAAGTTGGAAATTAAGGTCTTGCATTGGGAGAGCAATTATGTGTAACAGTCGCACTTGCATTTCATCAAGAACTCCTATGACAAAGAAAGGTTTCCCCTTGTCAGGTTTTCCCTACTGCCTGAAGCATGTTATTTATTAATTGTATACCACATACTTACAATTTAGACTTGCTCCCATGAGATATCTGTAACCTGTTATTCATTGACTTATATACGATGAGATCTATAACATATTAAAGGCCACAATAAAATTAACTTAGTAGAAAGTACCTTCTTTTACAATAAATTGTGTTTATAAAATAACAATGCAAAGGGTTTTACTTACAGGTTTCCCTGTTAATTCATTCACCAGCAATAAATCTAATATGAACAACTTTTATGCTATTAGCTGGACAGGGTATAACTAAAACTAGATGTAAGGGGAAAAAAATTTGGAGCAGTCAACTGACCTATTAGAGCATTGAGTGCCAGTCCGTCCTTTCAATGTAGAAGCCACAGATTGCCAATCACATTCACCAAAAACCTCAACAGCAATACGAAGTTGATCATCCTCCTCCTCAGTCCATTCCCTTTTCAATATGCTCGCATTCAAACTCCTCTGATACCATGCCAGGCATTGAAATGGGGTCCTGTTTGATCCCAATGATACTGCAATATCAAACCAGTTACTAATCCCCTTTTCTTGAACAATAAGCAAAAGATTCTTATCTTCTTCAGCAGTCCACGGATTGCGATTGATGAGGGGATCTTCATGATTCAACCAGCTGCAGGAATGAATGAAGAATATAAAGATAAAATCATTAAAAAAATGCCTATACAATGGTTCTGGTCCGAAAGGCATGGCAAATGATAGCATCACAGACATCTGTGATGACAATCATCACAGACGCATTAAACAGTAACACCACTGTTTTGAGTAAAGCACATGTCATGTAGGAGTCCCACCTGTATGACCTGCATAAACCTTGCACTTTTATTCAAATCCAACAATGGAAAACACGTCTGTGATTGTCATCGTCATAGACATCTGATAAACTGCCTCATTGAAGGACACATGCTTCAGAGAAAATCAGTGAACATGAAAAACTAGTTAAGAACTACACAGATTGAGGCCTGAAACAAAATGAACATGAACCTAGGAAGCATTACACATGCTAGTATAATTTTCTTTTTTAAGGAAAAAAACAAACACCAATAATTGTAAACGCCACTTTGAAGGTCAGCATCATGGACATCTAAGAAGCTAGGTTCATTAGACACATGCTCCAGAGAACATCAAGATCTATTTCTAGCTAAATGTCCAAGGATGCAAGGTAGTATGACTACGATGCAAGAAATTCATTCAATGGTGGCAATAAATACAAGCATGTTTTATGTATTTTCTAATCCCAATATAAAACAGAATAGAGAGGAAAAGTGGGAGGATAGGTAAACAAAAATTTTGCAACAAGAAGCATTAAAAAATAAGTCAAGCCAAAGAAGACAGATTCGAGGATAATGTAAAATGTCAAAATTTCAAATTAGAAATATATGAAAATCAATGACAGAACAAAGAAAAAGCACAAAAAATAAATAACATGCACATTTCAATATACAATGTGAAATGTTAAAACTTTAACAGTATCCCTTAATCCTTATGGCAGAAAGAAGACAAGTTATCCAGCATTTTAAGGGGGTGAACAACGTTAGCTATGTAAAATTGTTCCAGACAACAAACAAAGAATTTGACACTTGTTACCAGCTTCCAAATATGTTGGATCCCAAGATATTGGGCCTTTTCTTTTAGAGTCAAGGCAAGGCAAAATTTCACAGATGTTAGATTTAAAAAATCTACCACAAATTTCAAATTATATAATAGCTAGTCGGTGCTTTATGTTTTAACTTAGTCATGAAAGTAAACAAATGCAGCTATACAAAAGAAACCATATGCTTTAAAGAATGTACGGAATGACTTTGAAACATACTCATTTTTTTTTTCCTTAGAAAAAGATTACCAAGCAGGAGATACTTACTGTGATTCACATTCTGCCCCAGAACGACCCTTGACATACAAGGAAGATAACTGATCCCAATCCACATTAGGAAGAAATTCCCTAATCCTCTCTGGTGTGATCTCAAGATCTTTGACTGTTGCAATAATGTCATCCAAATTACTTCCATCTCCAGGTGACCCATCTGAATTACTGGCAAGATAAAGTTCATAAGTATAATACATAAATATGCCAAATGAACAACAAAGCCAAAAGATTGAGAAATGTATCTTTCTAAACATAGCAATATCCCAGAATTAAAACACTAAAAACAACTAATGCACTTTTTTCTTGAACTAAGATATCCTTAAAGTTGCAAAGAAGATAAGAGAAATAACTGTTGTATGATTCCATTTTCACATTGTTTTGATAATTTCTGCCTTTAAATGAATATTTAGATGTTCAAAAATAAGAAAAAAAAAATCTTATAAAAATTCGCTGGATGGGCCCCAAAACTTTGTTATCAAACATGCTACACCACATACTCTCAAAAAGAATTGACCAGTGCATGTAATTTAATTTCTCCATTATGCAGTTCAAACTATGGTGATATAGCAGAAGAGATTTGCAAGAAACATGTAACGGAAAATTAGAAAGAATGTCTTCCATCCATAGCATAATAGTTAACGCAATTATAACCCTATCTTAATTTGATTCACAAGGTGCAGAATTAGCCTTGTGAGTTGTACGCCATAATCCATTTAAGCTATGACTTCAGATACAAAAAAACTGATACAGATATTGAACAGAAACAAACGATATAACTATTGGAAAAACACACCTCAACCAATCCACTGAAATTTGAAGTGCCCTCTCTTGAAATTGTTGCCGAATTCCCTTTTCAAGATTTTTTCTTTCTTCTTTGGACCATTTTTTCCGCTGAAGTGTAAGTGGAAATTTTATTAAAGCTATTCTGTAATTAGCGACGCTAGAGTTCTCTGGTGGACCATAATCAGCAGTTACCTTTTTATCATTAACCTGCAGCAATAAAACATGTAACAATTGTCAGCTGACGGCACCATTAAAAATAAAATCTACAATAACTTTACGACAAGTTTGCATTCATACTTAAAATCAAAGACATTAATCAGTCCTTCACCTGTAGTGATTAGAGCTGCAAGACACAGGTACACCTGGTAAAACTAACATTAACATGAAGAAAGTGTGTATATCTTGCATGTACAACCATGCCTCCCCAAACTACTGTCCTCCATAAATCTAGAGTATCCTCCATCCATCCTAAAATACCAGACCCCTTTGACCGCAAAAAGTTGAAGGAATGGTAGAACTTTCATATGATATTATTTTTAACTCACCATTTCTGATTTGATTTGTTTTTATATGGTATATAATAATGTGCCAAAAAGAAACAATTAGATCAATAATTGAAGCTTATCCAGTTCTAGAAATAGACATGGTTCGTAAATCCCAAAACGGAAAGATGGACTAACATTATGCCTGACTGGTGAGAAAGAGAAGAAATGATAGTGTCTCATGCCTATGAACTTCAATTAATCTGCACCGGAACACATAACCAACCTTTTGGCCTTACCACTCCAAAATGTAAGAAACCCAAAGACATCACTGAAGAGAACCATTGAGTTTGTTTGATATGAACAAATAAATTATTGAGAAAGTTAAAGAAACATACTTAAGGGAGTTTGGACATGTAACGATCACAGTATGGACGCTTCTATTATATGTGATTTAACAAGGAAATCCAAATGAAGAGGGGAAATGATGAACAAAGAACATAGGATGGCAATTAGAGATAAAGACCTAACTCTTCTTCAGTTCATTGAAGACATTGAACTAAATAGAGCAAATGCAGCAATATGATCCATGAAGCCAACGCCACTTAATGCAAGAAGCCCTAAGTCACTGTTGTAGCAATAAAAGCATTTAAATCACACAATAATTTGCTTAGCAAAATCTACTCCCACATACAAGGTAACAGACACCATAACCATGTGTCAAGTTTTGGTTTGACCATCTATTTAGTAGCATGCTTTGGTAATGTTTCTTATTACGATCTAGCAAACCTTCTTCAGGGAACATGCACTTTGGCCGTCTAAACTGTAAACACAAAATGCATTTGATAACCTGTCTTGTTCATTCTCAAAATTATACATATATATATATAACTTGTATGAGAAGAAATAGAAGCATAAAAAGCCAAAGAGAAAAACTGTAACCTCAGGATCCTTAGAAGTCCTTGACTTTCTTGCTGAAATTAATTGTATACGAGGATCCTTCTTCACCGATAATGCTCGGCCTGTTATTTTTTTGCAAGAAACCTGAAAGTCTCCAAGAATTTTAACACGTTCCTTCAATTTCTTGTTCTCCTCAATTTTAACTTCAATCTGAGTCAACTTACTTCGAAGAAACTTCTGATAAGACCTGTTCTTTTTAATTGCGTCAATAAGCAGCTGTGCCGATTTTGGAAACCTTGAGGAATTGTTTTCCATAGATAAGTTGTTGACATTAGACTGGTCCCACCCAGTCTTCTCGTGATCTTGAAATCTTTCACCAATGTTATTGCATGTTGCATCCTCTAAGGGTGACCTAGTGCTATAAATGGGCTCTGTTTTCTCCATGTCATCCTCTATGCTGTCTTCCCTGGTGTCTGATCAACATATTTAAAAGAAATGTAAACCAGGGGCATAAAGGAGCAGCAATCACAGGTAATTTGCAAGCTTTAAACCATGGACAGAAAGTGACAACGAGCAACAGAGCTTGATATCAACAGAAGCAAGATCTATAGGAACAGCTGACAAAAACTTAAGCCGTAAATTAGAATTATATAGTATTAACAAAAAATGTTATCAAAAAAGATAACAATCACAGGAACTAAAGAATTCAACCATTGCCCTAGAGAAGCTCCCAAAAAAAAAAAAAATACAAATAAAAAAAAGACTATGCTTCTAAAACTACAATGAGCCATTGCCTTCGTCACATCTGAATAGCATTCAACAAAGAGAGTGAGAAAGAGCATAAGAGCTTTTGTGAGTTACAAAAGAAAAAATATCAAAAGGAATACCTAACAATAACTTAAGCAGCAAAGTTTAACCTGAATATCAATAAGAATCAGCCACCAAGATGGTTAACTACTTATCACTAACATAAGTTACTAGGAATTTGATGATTAAGGTTAGGAACCCCACAAACACCTTTGAGAGAGAAGGTTCCTAGAACTAAAGAAATAATATTTTCACCACATTTGGATGGCATCCAATCTCAAAAAGACTTCCGATTTTGCAGACAAAATGCTTCAGACTTCATTAGAGCTCTTAGATTTCTTTAACTTTTGAACAAAAAAATGGAAAGAAAACCGTTGGTATAATTTTCACTTATTCGCTTCCACTAAGTTACCAATGCAATCAAAATTGCAACTTCATTATCTGTATTTTATTTATAAATCTGTTAATTCATTGTTCAAACCATATTTCCCAATTAAAGATGCTAAAAGTTAAAAACAACCACTTTATCAAATAACCATAGCAACGATTAACATACAGGAACAGAGTTTAAGATTTGAACCGAAAATAAAACAATGGAAAATCTAATATGTGCATAAGAAACAGAAAATTTATCATCAAATTCATTATAACTTCAGCCCACGACAAGGCAAAATCGCAGTTTCAAGAAGAATTGAGACTTACCATTGGTAGAATACGCCATAAACCGTCTCTGTATAACGCGAAGAGTCTCGAAATCATCTTCAGCGTCCTCATCAGAAGAAATAGGAGGAATAGCGCAGAGAGGCTTCATAGATAGAGGCTCACAAACGTCCTCGGAAAGCGCAAAACGGTTCCGTATGCTCCGGAAAATTTCCATATCATCCTCGCTGCCGGAATCCGTCGACGCAGCCGAGGCGGCGGGGGCAGCGTCCGAAGTGGAAGGTCGGTCGTTGTCAGCGGAGGTGAATTGGAGGTCGTTAAGGTCGGCACCTGTGCGCAGGCAGGCTTTCTTTAGGGCCTCCATGTCCTCATCAAATCCCTCATCGTTGTCGCTGCTGGAGAGTTCACCATCATCTACTTCTTCTTCCTCTTTCTCGGCGTCGTAGTGGTCGTGTAGAGACATTGTTCTGACTTGTTAGTGGAGACGAGAAGCGTATTCTATAAGGTTAAGGCGAGATTCTAGAAAAAGACTGAAGTTTCTTCAAACGCACAGAAGGCTGAAAAATTGCAGGAGAAGGCAACGCTAAAAGCAAGCAAGCGGTGGCTTCCGCTTCCAATTCGAAACAACGGTTGATGGATCTGACTAGGCTTTGGCTAGGGTGAGGGAGATCCACTAATATTTCGGCTTCGAAAAAACATGGGCCTTAGAATTGGGCCTAATTCCTGTACCTCTGGAGAAGAAAACAGGCTGTAACTAAAGCGTAAGCTATTTTAAGGATAAATAAATCCAATTATCAGAGATAATAGCCCATGTATTTGTATATTCTTACAAATCTAATTATTAAAAATAATAATTCATGTATTTATATATTTTTATTATGTTTATTTATTTTTATATATTATAATCATATTTAAAATATTATTTTTTATAGTATATAATTATATTACATATAAAATTATTAAATTTAATTATATTTTAGTTAAAAAAAACTAAAGATTTGAGATTCAAGTCTTTCTTCCCTCTTAAGCTAGTTGAGTCCATTGCCCCCCCCGCCCACCCCAACCCCACCAAAACCAAAAAAAAAAAAAAAAAAAACTAATTGAATCCAAGTAACTTCCTTTGTAGCCCCTTTCATAATGACCTTTCGGATCTGCAAAATCATTTCCTATCAGGATTGGCCTTATTCATTTTGTCCAGCTCAACACAGTATGCTATTAAGTTTATTACAATTAGTCTATTTATACTTGAATGGACTAAGTTTGATGTCACTAAATCAAATAACGTTAATTTAATTAATAAAATAACATAAAAATTTGCATTAAATTATAAAAAATTTATAAAAGAAATAATAAAAATGTCATGATATGAAATTAAAATATTTTTAATTAATTTCATTGTTTTAAAAAATATTCACACATAAAAAAATAAATATCCACTATTTTAAATAACTTTTTTTTCTTTTCTTTTACGCACATAGTGAGTTTGCAAAATCTAATTTTTTTTCTTAAAAAGTCTATCTTTAGTGGTTAGTTATAATTGTTGGAAATTATGTGCAGGATGTAAAGGATAGTCCTACTAGATTGTGTTATTGACTATTTGGTGAATGAACTTCCTTTTCCTCCTCTAAAAAAAATTATTCTTTTCTTATTTCTCTGTATCTCTTATATCTCTGTTTCTTTTTTTGGAGAATGTTACGCTATAATTCTTTTGTATAGGATTGGAGGATCAATTTATTACTATTGAGTTCTTTCTAGATAGAATTAGTGGATCAAATTGTTGTTGTCAAATTATCACAAATTTGACAATTAAAAATAGGGTGATGGAGATTGAGGCATGGACCAGGTCCCTTTCTTGAGATGATATATGCCTCCTCGGCAACAATAATCAATACAAAGAGGTTTTATTACATGCTGTCTTCCAAAATAGAACAAGTCTAGTCACCCATTAAACCTTTCTATCCTGCACAAGTTGAAAGGTAGAAGCTCTACCAAAATTGACATTTTCTTCATTCAATTAATTAGCATTCTTAAAAGACTTAGGAAGATCTTGTTAAAAGTAATAATGGAACAACTAGAGATGGATTTAGAATTTAAAATCAGATGCTTCGAAGTAAAGAAAGCCTTCGTTCTTTATAAGAAATATTTTACAAAAGTAATGAGATATCAATTAGTTATAACTCAAAGGTCTCTTAATTGTTGGCAGAAAGTTTGATTTTAGGCCATTAATATTTATTGGTAAACATAATTTGTAAACTCAATAAATGGTTTAGGGTTTATAGGATGTTTGTAAATAAAACATTGAATTTGTAAACTTATAATAATAAATGTTTAGGATGTTTACTAATTGAAGAAGATGTTAGCATCCTTTTATTAAAATATGGCAACATCTTTTCCATGCACCTTTTACTACTTTGTTGATTTCTTTGCATATCTTGATGTTTTTGTCATTATTGTAAACTTGCTTCTTATTTGATTGGTACAATATAGTTTCAGACATATTAGTTCTAGTAATAATTGATGTTGTATATATATGAATGCGAAAGGAGGTTTGTCAGATGATAAAAATTGCTTTAAAAACTTAAAAACAAATTTGAGATCATTATGAGACAATTACGTATTGAGTTGCAAGTATTACTTAAGAAGGGATTGGAGACAATGAACACGAGATGGGCAAATTTGGTCTTATACAATTTGGTATCAAAGCTATTGCTTATGATAAAATTAGATGATATATCTACGTAGTTGCCAAAAAAAGGGTTGGTTAATTGCTGAACAAGTTTAAAAGCTTAAAACATTAAACAATTCGTTGCTAAGTTATGAGCAAAGCTCTAAAAGGAGTGAAGAAAATTCTTGGAACCACTCAAGGTGGATACTTTGAGTGATTAAAAAAAGAGCTCGACTTACACTTAATCTAAGATCCAAGTATCCAAGATGTTACTACTAAGTTACTAAAGATTAATTATAGGAAAAGAAAGTTAGATACTTTATAATTTCATGGCCATGATTTCTTGGGATGGCACCTCAATATAGAGTTAATTTTCGAGAACATCAGAATGTTAAAGGAGAACAAGGTGCACCTATGATGATTCATTTTGATGGCAAGGCCTTTCAATTGCATTAAAAGGTTCATGAAATTTTTGCAAAGATTGATAAATGTCAAATAAAAGCTAGTATGTGGTAGAAATGCAATTAGGATTAGAGCCAATGGATATTAAAATACTATAATATAATTGATTGAAGGATCATATCTCAAACATTACATGTCCACTGTTTGGATATAGGGAAATTGGTTTACATTAAAAATTAAAACTGAAATCGAAAACACGAAAGATAGTATAGTGGAACTTACCAAACAACCTTAACAGATCATCTTACATGCCTTTGATCGATCCTAGCAAAAGAGAAATAATATGAAATATAAGAAATCATAGCTTAATCCATAGGAAGCCATTCCTATAACTTTGCAACGATCTCTGCTTTGTTCTAATACACCAAGCCTTGTTGTCGTAAACCAAAGTTATCAAAGCGTCTAGAATCTAATGGTGATCCACACAAGTAACAACCCTTACAAGTTTAAGATTGTATCTAGCAGGGATTCATGCTAGTAGCTTAGGTTTCAAAAACTTTCACTTAGCAAGGAATCCATGCCCAAGACTCAAAAAAGAAGAAAGAAACCAATTTCTCTCAAGTTCAAAAGAAGATGGTGCAAAAAACCAAAAAATGTCGTAACTTCTTTAGTAAAAAATACCAAGCGACATCTTTAGGGTTTCTTAAAATAAAAGTGATGCTAAGATTAGCTTAAATACTTGGGGTTGAAGTGCTTTCTAATTTTAAGTTATTGCACTTTGGCCTTTGGCCTTTGAACAATTCAAATTTAAGCTTGAGTAACTTTTACTCTTTAGGCATTTAAGCCTAATCTCATTTTAATTTTCATAAATCACCCTAATATGTATGACCCATTAGCACTCATCACATCAATAATAAATATAAATTATCTGGTTAAGAATAATTATATTTATAGGTTAAGGTTAGCATCTAGCAATGCATGTTAGCATCTAGCAATGCATTATGGCACTTTAAATGTAAGAAGTGTCAAAGTGGTTTTGGCAAGCCCTTTGATGTACAGTATCTCAATATAATTCAATCCTTTCATCATATATCCTGGACCAGGTAAAAGCCTAGTACAATATCTGCTTTTAACCCTTTCTATATTTGTCTTGCAACCTTTATATATTAACTCCATAATTAATATTGCCTTGGCTAAAAACTTTAAGTTAACATAGGCCAAGAACAATTGAGATATGTTTCCTTATATTGGGTGATGAATCCTGCTTTCAGTATACTTCATGTCTTACTCAAAACCACCATACCATAGGCATCCATCTATTGTGGACTCATTCATGATTATCTCTAAGTATGACAATCCGTACACAAGATGACCTAGTGTCACAAGTTTAATAATCACTTACACTACTGACACATTAAGGTATTTCCATAAATACTTGAGTGAAATACCAATGAAACTCAATAGCAGGTCATGTTCAATGAACTTGTACTCATAACAGGCACCCATATGCTATCCTAAAGTATATTTATACTTTAACTTATGAGTTCAATTGCGCGCATTGAATGCATAAAGCTTAGTATATGTCAGTCTTTGTGCATTGTTAATGCCTTATCTTGACAATACGGTGACAAGAAACTTTTTAGAAATACAATTGTGATGCATAAGAATTCATAATTGTAACAAATTGCAATTCTTTTACAAAGCCAATGTATCTCACAGGCTTTATCCACATAAGATATAAATAACTATTATCAAATAATCTTATGGATAAAGAAATACCTTATATGACATTAATAAAATATAATGTATTTTTCATGAAATTACTAATAGTTAGTGCATTACAAGCTTAAGTGCTTGTCTTACAAGGCTTACACTAATAATGGTATGTTTAAAACCAACTACTTTTATAGAAGATTATTTTGAAGAGTTTGAAGCACTATTGAATCTTTTGCAATTTTCTAATTATTATGCTTTTAATATGTTTGTAAGTAGCAAATGAATCGCCCCATTAAACTCCATTATGCGTCCAACCTTTCAATTAACTTGGTTTATGCCAATTAAGGCAATTCAAAAGTCATAACGATTTAATTAGAAAGAGAAAAATCGAGTTAGTCGGTGGAGAGAAGCATGACTCAACTTTCTAATTATGATTTTTTTCATATATGAAATCAACAAATTTATTATAATTTGAATACCAAATATATAATTAACTTTGTTTAAAAATAATTCTTAAAACAAGCTAGTCATTTAAATATCTTTTCCATCAAAAAAGATTATTTTGGACAAAAATTCCACTGAAAAGTAAGACTTTCTGACAAAATATTTGTCATTGAAAATTTTTAGTGGTTAAAAACCATGATTGGAATTGATTTTAAGGACAAAATTTTCATCACTTTTGATTGATTTTTTATTTTATTTTATAAAAATCCATCAGAAATATTTTTCAGCTATGGTATTTTTTGTCGTTGAAAATGCTTTTTAATTTTTTTAATTTTTTAAATTTATTATGTTATTTTTATTTCATATTTAAATGCTTTTAAGTTAAATAATTAATTTTAAAAATAAAAATAAATTGCAATTATTAGAATATAGATATAAAATATAAATATATAAAAATAAATAAAAAATAATTAAATAAGTTGAAAATATATTAACAATAATTAAAATTATATATACAAAATTGTATAAAAAGATACAAAAAAATATATCACTATGGATGCAGTGGAGGAAATGGTGGAGGGTTGATGTTGCTAGACTGCTTGCCTATCCATTAAGGAGTTGCTAAATCATCTACAGGTTCTCCCATATCTATGCTATTGCAAAATTCATATGCTATAGCTGCTCCTTGCCACCTGCATCTATTGTTGCAACTGGATAATCTACTGCTCCTAATTCTTTTGTCGCTATGATATTTGGAATAGAACCCACTGCATCTGACCAACAACATTATTCAATTTGTCCATTTTCTCATGCAGAGCAGGATCCGCCACAGGTAGTTATGACGGCAACGTTAATGTGCTCCATGTTCATCACAGCCTTGAACTCTGTCCTTTCAGTGGCCTCAAATAATCATCGTAGCACAAGTACTTATTTTGCAGGCCACTCAAAATTATATTATAAACATATATGTAAGTTAAGATATAAATATTATATTTACTTATATTTTAAATTATAATAGAATTCAAAAGCTAAATGTAAAAAAAGTTTTCATCAATTTGTTCTATTAAATATGATTGGTCACCTAAACGAATCTCACTAATAAAGAATGGCTCATTTCCTATTAAATATTTTTGTCAGAATTTATCCATAAAAAATATTCATAGATTTCCGATGGAAACCCAGCATTTTGGATAAAATTTTCATTGGAAAATATTGGATAAAATATTGGATAAAATTTATAAATGTTTCTCTTAAACTTGTTTAAGAGGTTTTTTTTTTTGGTTCAAAAAGGTTGGTTCATTCTCTATTTCACGTTAATCTTTTTGTCATGCATGATTTATATGCATTCAAAACATAAATGATGTATAGAGTCTATATGCACATACTCTAAATAATGTTAGTCGCTGATCATTTAAATTATAAAATAATTGGCAAGAACTGCTTTTTTTAATGATGTTAAAAAAATTACTTTTTTTAATTTATTATAAAGCGAAATATTATTTTTAAAGTCATCATTCTTTTTCCTTTGTCCATTTATAAATGTTTCTCTTAAACTTGTTTAAGAGGTTTTTTTTTGTTCAAAAAGGTTGGTTCATTCTCTATTTCACGTTAATCTTTTTGTCATGCATGATTTTTATGCATTCAAAACATAAATGACGTATAGAGTCTATAAGCACTACTCTAAATAATGTTAGTCACTGATCATTTAAATTATAAAACAATTGGCAAGAACTACTTTTTTTAATGATGTTAACAATTGATATTTTTTTGATGATTTAATTTTCTTAAGTTATGCAACATCTTCTTAATTCATTTTCATGATTTTTCTTAGAAAACTTTTACAAGTTTGAAAAAATGTTTTATAGTGTTAAACTAGAAGTTAAATAAAATTTATTCATGACTTTTTGTTACAATTCTATACATATCCAATTAAGTTTGGTATTGATTGATAAAGTGAATTACATAAATTAAGTTTGTCATTAATTTACAACGGTAAGATTTTGACACTTAAAGACATTAAGAATTTAATATTTCTGACCTTGTATTCTTACAAGATTATAACAAATGACATCAAAAAGTCTAAGTCAACTAAACCTCTCTAATATGATAAACTTTTGCCTCGAGTGCTTTCTGGCAATAAAAGTTATTATTTTTGTGGATTTATGGGTTTATGATGGTGCAATCAAATATGTTCAATTGCTTATGTTTTGCTATCACAAATTTGTTTCTTTCTTTTTTCGTCTATTTTCTTCTTGATCTTCATTTTTGTTTTAAATGAATGTCTTATTTATGTGCTTCGAGTTTATCATATTTTTGTTGGGTTTGATCTTATTTAATGTTTTTTTATGCTATTGAAAGTTTATTATTGAAAATATAAAAAGAAAACCTTAGAAAAAGAAGAGAAAATTAAAAAAAGGCAGAGATAGATGGTTTGTTCATTGGTGATGATGAAAGATAAAAGGGCATTCAACTAAAATTCTATATTTCTCATCTTTTTCAAACTGATTTTTTATTTAAAAATTTGATACTTTTTCTCTATATTTAGGTTTAGATCTAAGCCTTTTAAAAAGATAAACAAAAGAAATAACAAAAATAAGTTTAGAAAATGGTAGATTTTTATTTTGTTAATCAATCTTTGGTTTTAAAGGACAAATCAATTTACTTTTCAATAATCATCTAATACTTCAAAAGGGTTTCGAGTTCAAGCTCCATTGGCAATCTCTAACATCATCTTTACTTTTTCTTAACTTTTTTTCTTTGTGAAATTTAAAGGTTGTAGAAATTAGTTCGTTATTTGGTATTTTTGAATTTCCTTTCATATTCTTTAGTTGCACATTTTCCTTATAACTTGGTGCTTCCTACTTGAAAATCAAAATCATGTAATAATGAAGTTGCAACCTTTTTAATATATATTCAACAAGAAAAAACAACTAAATATATTAATATTTTATTAATACTTTTGTTTATTGCCTAGAAGAAAAGGAAATATTAAAACACTATAAGATGTCATAAGAAGCCCAAGTAAATTGGCTTATCAGATTAGCACTATTTCTTTACAATAAGTTCAACTAAACAGGTTATAATTATGTCTTCCAATAGCAAGATTAAAATGATTGTACAATTGAAGTAGCTTAACTTTAACAATAACCATCATAAATCAAGAATTAAAATTTTCAAAGAGAAAATGTTGATATTCTCTAGGCATATTTGCATATTTCCAATGCTCCAGAAACAAATTTCCTAATAATAATAAAAGTTTAGTTTCAAAGAAATGATATGAAAAAGTAAAATAAAAAAGTTGATCGTTGTATATTGACCAAATATGATGGCTATGAAAATACATATTTTGATGCAAATAAAATTAGGATCTACTACCTTTAGTCTTTGAGTCTTTAGGTATCTCACAAATTCATGTGGCCATTTTGTTCATTATACTCCAGCTTTGTTTTTCTTTTTGCTCTATTGTATTTTTTTTATTGATTGATGCATACTTTATTCAAAATGAATAATTACTCTCCATTCAAAATAAAATACCAAGGAGAACTGATGTCTAATTAGTTAGTGTCGCGTTCAATATTAATGTTTACTTAAAAATGACAAATATGCTTGAGCATGTATGAGGTTTTACTTCAATTTCTTCTTGCAAGTTAATACTTGGGATATGTTAACTATAGATCGGTAATTATAGCTTTTACTTCTTTTATGAGTTCTTTATGTCAAGCATATTGGAAGTTTAAATTACCATTAATTAGATTTTTGTATTTATTAAATGTTGTGTGTAATAATATCGAAAGATATTATTTCAAGTGATTTCTCTTAATTTTGGTGTTCAGCTTTGGAAAATGACATTTTTTATTTAAACCTTTTTTTTTAGGTTATACATAAATTGGCTCCATTGAAATATTCTCTTATAGCACATGCTAATAAATTAAAAAATATTTTTCAATTTTAGGTGCACTATTATGTTTTGCATTTCAAGTACTTAAATATAATATTTCTTAATCACAAAATTTTTATTCCAATGATTGCTGACATTAATAACGAAACAATAGCCATGCTTAAAAAGGATGCATTCTAGAAGGTAAGGATTTAATGTCTACAATAATAATCATAAATTATAAAATGTTCATTACGCTTTACAGGAGAATTGATAACCACTTTTGAAATTTGAAAATTTATGATTTTTTATTTTTGAATTCTATTATTATTTTTTATTTCATATTTTTTAATATGTGAAAGTTTGTCTTACAATGGACGTGAATTGCATAATGCTTTTGCTTAGAATCTAACTTTAAAGGTTTTGTTGGGTATGAAGGTGCAGGGAATTGGTTCCCACATTTGGCATATTTTGGATAATTAATTTTTTATTAGATTTAAAAATTAAGATTATTTAGATTAATTACTTAAAATTTTGCATTATCATTTTTACGCGAGTGTAATTTATTACAATTTTAATTTAAAATGTTTTTAAAATTATTCATATATATTAAAAAATTGACTCTTATAACATTGCACAAGTA
>JAQSVH010000004.1:18382391-18396994 GCA_029448705.1 Adansonia digitata
TATTTATATAAATTTAGATACATTTATAATTCATTTCATATAGATTTTGAAATATTTGTGAAATCGTGTTGTATTTATATTTTATATTGTATTGTATTTAATTATTTTGTCTATGTTCTGTTTGTATCGTTTAATCAAGTTATGTTCAAAATAGTCAAATTTAATTAATATTATTCGAATAACTTAAACATTTATACTACGTGTCATCGTGTTTGTATGACTTTTTTATGTAATAATCATATATAAGATATTATGTATTTTTCTAAATTTTAACACTTTGATAATTTGCTTAATATATATTTTTGCATATTTTTCTACGTTCATGTTATTTTTTATTTCATATCACGTTTTGATTGTTCATGATGTATTTCATATTAATATTCAAAATTATAAAGTTTAATTAACAATATTCAAATAATTTTTAATTTAATGTCACATATAGTCATATTCGTGTTTATTTATTTTTTATTATCATAATCGTATTTAATGTATTATATATTTATATAAAATTTACCATATTAATAATTAATTTTATATAAATTTTAATACTATTGTCTATTCATTTCAAGTTATAAAATTATATTTACATCATAATATATTAAAATATAAAAAAATTAAATATTTTAAAAAATTCTTTATAAAAGGAAAAAAAACTCTCACAGCACATAAATAAAATTATAAAAAAACATTATAACATAATTAGTATAAAATTATTATATATTTTTTAAAAAAATTTTATAAAATGTTAATACTATAAATTCTCCTGCGCCGGGACTTGTAAAAATGGGAGAGGTAGGATGCAAATTTTGCTCCAAATTAAGGGTTCATAAGGTGATGAATTTTGCATCCAGTCTTAAATTAAAATCTAGATGAATATTGGTTTTTGTTCGTTCAAAAATTTATATATTGCCTAAAAAATTACCTTAGCAAAGGCGAACTGAAAAAGTTTTGATGCTGAAACTGAAAGCAGTGCGCGGGAGACACCGCCTGAGACACTTACATTCCATCGACGAACTCCGAACGAACCCAAACTCATATCCATCAAAGAAAACATTAACTCAGATCAAAAAGCACAACTTCAACTACAACTACAACTATGACAAACCTCGACCAGTTGGTGACTCCGACATCAAGCAATGGAACGTGGCCATCTCTACCCACATGCGCAACGCCCAGCTGGACTCAGCTCTCCGTGTCTTTAACTTAATGCCCCGCCGAAGCTCTGTTTCTTACAATGCCATGATATCCGGCTACTTGATGAATGGTAGGTTCGATCTTGCAAGAAACTTGTTTGATCAAATGCCTGAAAGAGACTTGGTTTCTTGGAATGTTATGATTAGTGGGTGTGTAAGGAACAATAACCTTGCTGCTGCAAGACAGTTGTTTGAACAAATGCCTGAAAGAGATGTTGTTTCGTGGAACACCATGTTGTCTGGGTATGCGCAGAATGGTTGCATTGATGAGGCAAGAAAGATTTTTGATAGAATGCCTTATAAGAATTCAATATCGTGGAACGCTTTGCTTGCAACTTATGTGCAGAATGGGAGGATGGAAGAGGCTTGTAGGCTGTTTGAATCAAAGTCGGATTGGGATTTGGTTTCTTGGAATTGTTTGATGGGTGGGTTTGTGAAAAAGAAGATGTTGGTTGATGCTAGAAAAATTTTTGATAGAATTCCTTTCAGAGATAAAATCTCTTGGAATACCATCATTACGGGTTATGCACAAAATGGTGAGATTGAAGAAGCAAGGAGATTGTTTAATAAGTCCCCAGTTCGAGATGTATTTACATGGACAGCAATGGTGTCTGGTTATGTGCAGAATGGACTCTTTGATGAAGCAAGGGAAATTTTTGAAGAAATGCCAAAAAAGAATTCTGTTTCATGGAATGCAATGATTGCAGGCTATGTGCAATGTAAGAGAATGGATATGGCTAGGAAATTGTTTGAGGAAATGCCATGTCGAGATATCACTACTTGGAATACAATGATCACCGGATATGCCCAGAGTGGTGAGATAGCTCATGCTAGGGACTTTTTTGATCGGATGCCTCGACGTGATTCTGTCTCTTGGGCAGCCATGATTGCTGGCTATGCTCAAGGTGGTTATAGTGAAGAGGCTTTATGCCTTTTCGTAGAGATGAAAAGAGATGGAGAAAGGTTGAATAGGTCTTCATTTGCATGTGCCTTGAGCACATGTGCACATATTGCTGCTTTAGAATTGGGGAAGCAGTTGCATGGCCGGCTGGTTAAGGCAGGATATGAAAGTGGGTCTTTTGTGGGAAATGCTTTGCTTTTAATGTACTGTAAGTGTGGAGGCATAGAAGAAGCTTGCTGTACATTTGAAGAAATAATGGAGAAGGACATTGTCTCGTGGAATACAATGATTGCTGGTTATGCAAGACATGGGTTTGGTATAGAGGCCCTAAAGATTTTTGAGTCAATGAAAGCTGCTGGTGTCAAACCAAATGATACCACTATGGTAATTATTAATTAACTATATTATTTAACCTGTAACTAGAAATATTCAGGCCTCATGTTATTATCATTAAATCCATTTCTTTAGAAACATATTCAAGGCACCCAAGATATTAGGTCAACCTAGCAACCGACCTAGAATAGTACAAAAAAGTTTACATACCCTACCTTAGTGGTAAGACTTGAGGTTAGCTGAGATGGGAGTTAATATGGCTACTTCCTCAGAACTGGGAGGAATGTTTTAATCTGATGCAATCACTGTTTTCAATTTTCAATATTAGCTCTTCTTAGATAAGCAAGTCTATGAGTTACACTTCAACTTGATTTTTTAAAATCCAGAAAACTCTTTCAATGTGGAATATTTTCTTCAACATCATATAGCTTGTAGTTTTTTTACTTGTATAGTTTATCGTTTCAGGTTGGAGTGCTGTCCGCTTGTAGTCATGCTGGCTTAGTGGATAGGGGCATGGAGTATTTCTACTCGATGAACCAAGATTATGGTATACCAGCAAATTCACGACACTATACTTGCATGGTTGATCTTCTTGGTCGAGCTGGCCGATTGGTTGAGGCCCAGAAGTTGATCAGAAACATGCCCTTTGAACCAGATGCTGCAACATGGGGTGCTTTACTTGGTGCAAGCAGAATTCATCGCAATACCAAATTAGCTGAAATGGCTGCTGAGTTGATTTTTGAAATGGAACCTGAAAATGCAGGAATGTATGTTCTTCTCTCAAACTTATATGCAGCTTCTGGTAGATGGGCTGATGTTAGTAAGATGAGATTGAAAATGAGGGATACTGGTGTGAAGAAAGTACCAGGGTATAGTTGGCTTGAGGTACAGAACAAGATACATACATTCTCAGTTGGAGACTCATGCCACCCAGATAGGGATAAAATCTATGCCTATTTAGAAGAGTTGGATTTAAAAATGAAGCAGGAGGGCTATGTTTCCTCTGTAAATTTGATTTTACATGATGTAGATGAGGAAGAGAAGGAGCACATGCTCAAGTATCACAGTGAAAAATTAGCTGTGGCATTTGGTATTCTGTCTATACCTGCTGGTAGACCAATACGTGTGATGAAAAACTTACGCGTTTGTGAAGACTGCCACAATGCCATCAAATATATATCAAAGATTGTGGGTCGGTTGATTATCTTAAGGGATTCGAACCGCTTTCACCATTTCAGGGAGGGTTCATGTTCTTGTGGGGATTATTGGTGAGAGTTTATCAGAAGTTGTCTTGAGGGAAATAGCTAAGGATTGATGTCACTGATTTACATGTTTTGAATCATTAATTTTTTAAATGTACATTTTTGGAATCTTGTTAGATGCTTCCGTGTTAGTAAAGCATTAGGTAGACACTCTGCTGCTTGTGAAAGGAGCCTACTTCCTTGAAGGCTTCATCCTCCAAGTATTAGCGTAATAACTTTAAGATAATCATTTATACTTTTGTTGAATTATGGTTGATTCTTTGGACTAATGCTGGTCCATGTTCAATAATGAGAAAGCAGTGGAAATTCTAGCATTTGGGGCATGCCTTTGCTATCTACTATGAAGCAGTGCATTGATATGTGTTTCCGTGTACTTGGTATGTGGGACAAGATGGAATATGCACAGCTTCTAACTTGCTTTAAATCTGAATTAGCTTGGGGTCCAATCTACCACGGAATGGAGAGAAACTATTTAGGTATTCTCTATTTGAAATGGCTGAATGGTTATCATTTGCATTTTGCTTCACAAAGAAAACTTTTCATAGGTATTTTGATTTTTGATTTTGTAATATGAGCCATGACTCTGTCAGCATCTATAATCCTTGAACCGTCATTTCTTGTCACAGGCCTTTGCCATGCAGGTTCCGGTCAGATTATTACTTCACATTATTATCCTTCTGCCTTTCTCAATCATATGTGTTCGAGTTGTGTGCTGAAGCGATGGTAAGTCCAGCGAAATTCTTTGTAATCGTTACCAAAAGAGTTTGAGCTGCCACATTCCTTTGGGACTGAAAAGATATAAACAAATGCAAACTGATCAGATCAGTTGACAAGCATAAAATTAGAGGAGCCAAAGGTATTAATGATAGATGAAACAGATTCGACAATAAATGCTTGTGTAATTGCTCTCATCTAATTTAAAAGAATTCTTGAACGTCATTGGTAACTTTTTTTTTTTAATCTCATCCATAGTATATTTTGCCTAGTATTTACCTTTATTCGTTTGTGCTCCAGTGCTTTTTTCACATTATTATGTTAGTGCTTAATTATTTATATCAATCTAATCTACAATCAACTATGCGACTGTTCCTTCTTTGCATGAAGAAAACGAGAAATCATAGTTCAAATTCTAGGGGAAAGGCTTTCATCTTGTCCAATCTATTGCACAACTCCCTAAACAAATTAAGTTTGACTTACTTAGCAATGGTTCTTGATGTCACACACAAGGTGGGACACAGTTCAAACATTTTGTTTCTTAGTTCCTCGTTTGTCTAGCTCATATTCTTACCAGAATTTCATGATGGCAAAGTTTCTTCTTTAAATTAGCACCTTTGATTAATTTAACCAAATACCTGGTTGGTCAAGATAAGGGAAAACTCTTTAATCAGTATGGGTTATCATCATAAGCCTCAGTAGCTCCCATGCTTGTATTGTGAATCTGCCGCTACATTGCTAAGTTATCTATGAAAACTATATATTTCTCATAGATGCACAAACATATAAGGTGGCAAATGGTCAGCAGAGAATAGCTGCAGTTTCTATTTGCTGTTTTTGCACGAACCTTAGTGCAGATTGCTCAATGTATTTCTTCAAAAGCTTGCACAAAGTTTCACCACTTATTTGATGGCTACTGAATTTAAATCTTTGATTTTAGAACCAGCTTGGAGACTAGAGAGGACAGCATCTTGTAAAATGTTAAACCTAAAACTATACATCAGAAAGCAATAAAAACATCATTGAAATCTAGGATTTTATAGTAAAATAGTCAATCAAACTGGAATATCCATGGCTGATCATCCATATGGGGTTTAGATGTCCTAAATCAAGTTCATATAAACATTGGAATTTTTGAGAAAGCCGAACGTACTGCTGACGACTTTGTTTTTGTTTCTGTTTTCAGTTGTTATCCTGCAGATTCTGCTTGGTCTTCTGTGTAGCATTAGCAGTTGAGACTAATAGAATGTAAGCTAGAAAAAGAAGACCATTCACATAGAAAACAAAGTTTATGGTATTAGGTTTCATTGCAAATAATATGAATATCAATAAAGATTTTAGAAGTATTTTGATATGGAAGTTTTTTCCTAGGGCTTTGGTTCAGGGTCATTATAACGTTTATAGCTTTACCTACTATTCTTACTCTAGTTTCTAACATCCGTGAAGAGATGGATGACTTACCGAAACATTAACTGGCTGTTGTGAAGGTTCTACTTGAACTCTAACGAGTTACTTAAAACCTTTTTACAACTTCACCAACGTGGCTGGCCTTTTGACCTGTTGGATCTATTTGATGCTGTTGTCATTAATAGTTTTCCTTCCATCATAAGTTTTGTTTTTTGAATTGATTATTCTAAGAAGACTTCCTGAATGATCAGATCCTCCACCACAATTTTTCCAAATTTAGCATAATCTGAGCCCTTTCCCCATCTTTGTTTTGAAATGAAATCAAAGCTACTTTCAGCTGATGATACCAAGCACAAATGAAATCAAAGCTTTGGGGAAGTACCAAGAATAGACTCAATGGGCGAACCCTTGCAACCAACTGCTCTGCTTCTTTCTTCTGCCAAATTCACCAGAATAGGTTTTACCATGAGAGACAAATGAAGATAAATATACTGTAACCGGATGCATCTTGTTGGATGGTTGTATATTTAGGACTTGTCCATTCGTCCAAACAAAAAATCACTAAGGATTGATTTGCAACATTCTGCTCACAGCTTCTTTTGAGTAGGAAAGTTAGGTTTAGAGGTGCAGGTGGCTTTGTTGACACGTATGCATGCTGGCCTCAACTTTGGGGCATACCTGGAAATCCTTCATTGCTGTTGCTTTCGTAAACTTGGAATTTTTCCTTATTTTTTATGACCATATTCTTGCAAAAGATTTTTATGCGATAGATGCATGCTCTGGTAATCCTGATCAAACCTTGATATTAAATAATATTATATATAAGAAGAAACAATTAACAAATCTTTCATCATTTTGGCCTTTTTTTTTTGTCAACTCTCTGTTATGTTTCTTTATCTCTTTGGTTCATCAACAATTCCCACTCCCAACTTTTCTGCTCAGTTGCAGAAGCAGAATGAACTCAACACAAAAAGGCATTGGGATTTGAATTTGGAATTGGGATCCGTCCATCATTTCTTCTATGGCTCGGCTTTGACTGTGGATACTGTGGCAAATCCTCATTAATGGAATCAAAAAGTACAACAAATGGACGGTCTTAGTTTGTCATTTTAATAAATTGAATTCATCTGATGGCAATTATTTAGCCATTTGTTTTTTTTTTTTTTTAACATCTCTAGCATATCAATATTTATGTACTTTTATAATAATTTTTTTTAAAAAAATTCTTATTAAATAAATAATAATCCAACCCAAATTACCTCAACTCAAATCTGTGGACAGTCGGAAACCTCCTGCTATGGAAAATAAAGAGACTGTACATTGCATCAATGCAGAAACAACTAGACATCACAACTTCACTCTATTTCTTCACACATCCCGCTTCCAGTCTTAATTGTAAACATGCCCATGGATCAGACTCTGATAAGCCCAAAAGAATATTTTCTGTTTAAAATAGCACTAAAACATAAATATTTTAATTATTTGTATATTAATATTTATAATGATAGTCCTACTGTTGGCTTCTGTCCCAGAAAAAACGAAACCGATAAAAAAAAAATTGCCTTTGGTGCAAATCACTATGAATCCCCATCTTCCCAATGATCAGGGTAAAAATGGGTAACGCACCCAGCCAACTAAATCCTTCAAAGCAAATTCGAGGTTTCGATCATGCATGAAGAGCTGCGACCTTCTGAGACAAGGCATCAACTTTCTCATCATTGGCTTCAGCAATTGGTTGCTCCTGCAGCAGCAGAAATAAATATGGTGTAAATAAGATATGTGCATAACATTCCCTTGGGTTCAAGTCAAGAAAGTGGTTGCTCGTTGGAAGACAAACAGTTGAAGTTTCCATGATGGTTTTTAGTTTGTTTCCACTTCAGACTATGCTCTTTTGTTCATCCAAGTTGAAATTAGTTTGTCAGAGACAGGTTAGCAAATAAAGAATAGTGTACCGTCGAATCATTT
This sequence comes from Adansonia digitata, assembly GCA_029448705.1. Lineage (NCBI taxonomy): Eukaryota > Viridiplantae > Streptophyta > Magnoliopsida > Malvales > Malvaceae > Adansonia > Adansonia digitata. The sequence continues at coordinate 18,390,167 of JAQSVH010000004.1, forward strand.
TTTTCTTTCACAACAACACACTTGGAGGCACTAATGCTAGCACTCTTCAATAGGCTACGAGCATTATAGTTGGCTTTGCTAGGGCCATCTTCACCTTCTGCATTTTTGTTTTCGGAACCATCTGAGAACCGAGACCTTGAAGCTGCATCATTGTTTTGAGCAACTTTCTCATCGTTGGGAGCAGGAACTCGCTCTCTGAAAAGAAAATAGCACGGTTAATAGAGCAAATTGAAATACAACATGTGAACTAGACAAATTAGAGGTATGGCCTACCCCATCTAAAGTATGATGGCAGCTTCAAGATTTTATGGTTTCAAGACACAATAAAAAGGCACAAAATTAATATGATTCCCGAATTTTTATGGAGCATACCTAGGCAAAGAAGCATGCTGTCTTTGAAGTGGAGTACTTTTTTCTCCTTTACCATAATGTTCCTCCAGATGTGCAAATTGTCGCTTGAATCGATCAACACCACTATTGAATTTAAAAAGAAAAGAAAACGTTAATTGTTATGCTAGCAGCAAATGTTTTCAAGTAGACTTTCTGGATCTTTTTCTGTTTTTTTTCCTTTTTCCCTGCTTTTCACTTATATTTTACTTTATTACAGCATAACTTCAATAAAAATTAGAGCGACAAAGCCATCCAAATTGATATTACTATGCTAAGATGTATTTAATTTGTAAAAGGAGAATCTTAGTCATCATATTGAGTGACAAAAGTTAAAGAAGTAGTTCAAAGGAGTTTTAAGGTTTATATGGTTGAAAATGTGGACACTTCATCAGACTAAGGAGAGCGCTCATGGTTCACAAATTTTGTGTTTGGTTAGCATTTGGTCCGAGTGTCAGACCAGACTGTTAAAAAAAAAAAAAAAGGTGAACCATTGAACCAGATAAAATTGAACTGATTTTTATTTTTTTTCCAAAGTTTCATTAATTCTTTTCTTTTTTCTTTTAAAATTTGAAAAATAGGACTCTTTTACTATCTTTTGAACTGGCTGATTGAAGCGATTAAACCAAAAACAGCCCCTCCACCTGTTTCATACGCTAGTTAGGTTTTCAAACTATTGGGTAATACTAACTTGTTTTTTGGATATTCCTGTATCACTATAATTTCCTGCATAGGTCAAGTGATGACGAAGCTAAACCAAAACAAAGACAATGGCTAACCATTTCAAAGACAATGGAGAAAAGAAAGAACTTTCAGTTATCCAATAAACTAGGACAAAGATTTTAAACATGAATTCCATATTGTTATGCGCAGATTACAAAGAGATTACCATATAGCTCCCATTCATAAGAGTAAAGTTAATCGAAGTTAGAATAATAAGTGCTTTCTAACCTTGGGTACATGAAGCTGGTCTGCTCCCCACCACGAAGATACTCTTGCAGCATCTGTGGATGATACTCTAATATCTGTTCACTCCAAGCCAGAAGATGATTATGCTATGTGATAAACAAAATTCACATAATAACAAATCAACAAATGTGGAGTACCTCTCGATAAATCAGCTCTCTAACATCATCTTTTACCAGCTTCCTTCTCTCAAACTCAAATTCTAGTTTTGAAATAGGTTTAGTGGATGGTTCACGATCCACATTTGCCAAACCATAAAAATATGGATCAGCTAATGCCTGCAAGCATCGTGCGTAACCATGAAGGATATCAAGAGCTTGTTAGTCAAGATTTAACTTGCTGATTTGTCATTTATAATTGAATTTGGTGTCAGCCGTGAGAGGAATTATCATATCTTTGATGAAGTGAAGCTGATGGGGCTTCAAATCAAAGAAGTTGCATTCAAGACCATCCCTTCATAGATTTCAATATTATAGTACTTATATTTTTTTATGCTTTCTGAACATATGAAAATGAATATATAAAATGTTGGCAAGAAATTATGTTTCCTGTCAATTTCAGGGTTATCTCGTGCATGCATACTTCCTTTTTAGTGCTTTTGGAAAAAATAAATAAATATCTCAGATTGCAATCTTACTTCTTCAGCCGTGGGGCGATCTTTTGGATCAAATGCAAGTAAGCGCTCAAGTAGGCGAAGAGCCAGGGGATCCACATTAGGGAACTTTTGTGAGAAAGGAACTGGTTGCTTTCTACGCATGCTACTAAGGTACCTTCTTGCCTTTTCATTCCGAATCTGCCAGGTCATGATAAATTAAGAATAGATTAGTTAGTATTTAATCTCCATTAGAACCTCGGAGCCTATAATAAAGAAAAGAGTGACAGATTGAAGCAAATGCACATAACGTTGAATATAAGAAAATAAAATAACTAACCCTTGATATGGATTCCACACGTGGTGTGCCAAGAAAATCGGTCATGAGATCCAATTGATGCACCACATTTTTTCCCGGGAATAGTGGTTTTCCTATAAGCATTTCAGCAAATATGCATCCTATGCTCCATATATCAATTGCAGGAGTGTACTGCAAAAGGACGAAAGACAAGGAAATTCCAATAATAGCCTAATAAAACATACCTAATATGAATAATATACATCAAAAGGCAGATTCAGATACTGCACTCTCCTGTTCAAAAGATATAAGTAGTGATTCAGCACTTCCCCACCAAGACCCACTTGCACCCAAAAAAAAAAAGCTGATGAAGACTATAGAGAGGTGCACTAATAACATCAAGTTGGCTAAATATTCATGGTAACAGAGCATGGAATAAAACCAGATCCATGAATACAGGTGGAACCAGAAGAAAAGGGCACAAGCGTTCTGCATCTTCAGCTCCTAGGCTAATGCTAATATGCTCAATTGCATTGCTTACTTAGTAAGAACTTTAGCATGCAGAGAATAAACCTATCAATTATGTAGCCTCTCTAAGGTAACATTAAATCAAGGTTCTTAATAAAAAATTTACAATCTCTGAAAAAAAATGTTTAGAAAGGCAGTTACGATTATCAATCATTGTTAAAAAAGGAACTTTTAACAACTTTAATGTTAACTTCATTACACCAAATGGCATCAGCAACAGTACACATTCTTATACTGAAAGATTCATCTTCAAGAATTCTCGTGAAAGTTGATGAATTAGAATAGAAACACTAAACAAGAATTTATAAAGTGGCAAACTTTTGACAGCGAAATTCAAAAGAACACAAAGTTCTACATAAGAAAACCTACTCACTGAGAAGTGCCAAGCAATTCGCCACTAACCACTTCAAAGACAAAAACTTTGAATTAAACTTAGGCTAAAATATTGACCCCCCCCCCCCCCACTTTTATTGTACTCAAATAAGCCCTTGTCCTTTAATTTGTACCCAAATAAACCCTTATTTCAAATGAAAGATTGATTTATGTTAAGGGCTTATTTAGGTATAAATTAAATGTGAAAGGCTCATTTGGATACAAATTGAAGATCAGGGGCTTATTTGGGTGCAAATTAAAGGTTAGGGGCTTATTTGAGTTCAATAAAAGTATAGGGCCTTATCTAGATAAAGCGATACAGTTCAGGAGCCTTTTTATTATTTTAGCCTTAAAATAATTTTCCAAGACCTTTACTAAAACATGCTACTGATAACATCAAATTACATAGCGAATGGTTATCAATATGCACAAAGGATGTTAAAGGAAATTCCCCATCCATCAAATCCATCAAAAAGAAGGAAATACCCTAATGTGGTTTCACTTTCTTCAATTCAAAGTTTGAACAGTGAAAATCATGAGTTACAGTTCCAAGCAGTTTTACCCAGGATAGATATCAACAAAAACTGTTCCACAGAAATTTGAAGGGGGAAAACCAGAGGTATAAGAACATTCCAAGAAATCAAAACAAATTAAAAAAATTCCATATTTGATGAGTAGGTAATCAAAACAGAAACATATCTCTTTCTACTATATGAGTCATCTTGGCAACTTAAAACAGAAGATAAAAACCAAAAGCCTTAATATATAGAAGATAATCATAACTTACTTTGGAGAAAAAGGATCCACAGAGTTCAGGAGCACGATACCAACGAGTTGCTACATAGTCCTTAACGGATTAATCAAGTTTCATTAGCATAAGCGTTATAGAGGCTTACCCTCAGTAACGTGTTAAAATAAAATTAAAAGGAATATTTAAGACTTTTAATAAAAACTAAGGAAACATGAATGCAGAAGCTTCAAGATTTCTTGACAGAACAACATACAGTCCAAAAAATCGCTGATGGGGCATCATTAAATGACACACGTGCAAGCCCAAAATCGCATATCTTCAACTTACAATCAGCATTAGCAAGGATGTTCTTTGGTTTTAAATCTCGATGGAATACATTTGCTGCACAAAAATGGAAAAAAAAATCAATAATAAAACTAAGATGCGGGGGTAGGGAAGCATAATGAAAAGCGCAGACCTGTGTGTATATACTTCAAACTGCGAAGAAGCTGGTATAAAAAAAACTGATAGTGCTCAGGAGTTAAGTCATCATTGGCCTTAATTACTTGGTGAAGATCAGATTCCATCAACTCAAAAACTACATAAATATCTCTGAATTCTCGTCGTGATGGAGGGAGCATAATATGCTTTATTTCTACAATATCTGGATGCCGAAGCAATCGAAGCAGCTTGATTTCTCTCAAAATCCGAGTCGCATCAGAGACATGCTCAAAGACATCATTAATCTTTTTTATTGCAACCTTTTCACCAGTGTGGGTGTCAATTGCAGAAGCAACAACCCCATAACTTCCTTTTCCAATGACCTCCTGAACTTGATATTGGCTTGCCTCTCCATACTCGGTGAAAAATTCTGTTTCAAGTGCACCCTGGATGGCACCATGGTTTAGAAACATCAAAAAGTCCTACTCAGATACAAGGAACAAAAACAGAAGGCGACAGGAGATGCACGTATTGAAAAGATGGATTATTGACTTTTTTATTTTATTATATCACTGGCGCTATCTACCATAACAAAACAAAGAAATGAGGCTTAAAAGTGCACGCTAGCCATGATGGAAAACGATATTTCTCCTCTACAAACAGTAATTAGAAACTTCAGGTTAACAGGGTTCTCTTCATACCCCTCAGCAGCTGCTATAAATAAATTAAATCATATATATGATATTAAAAGGGACATTGCCCCTTACTTTTCCATTTGAAATGAAAATAGGCTACAAGAAGCAGATTGACAACCCAGACACAACAAAGGATTTGGTTTCCAAATTTTAGAATAATAGAACAGTGCTGGCCTGCTGAAGATATTAAGGGCAATATGGCAACTTTGGAATAATAGATTGTCTGAACGAATAAAATAAGTATAAAGAAAGCTGTTTAGCTTCAAGTTCCAATATATGCGAGTGATTGATTATATTCATATAGTGATACTATGGCAAATATAAGATCGAAAAGGAATATCGGATAATTATAGAAGAGGAAACTTCATTTCAAAAATTAAGGAAAAAAATTCATCAATTAGAGAGGGAAAAAAAAAGGGAAATGGCATTTGCAATCTTTTAGTATTAAATTAGCAAGCAGTATAATTTTCTGAAATTTGGTTCATCTTAATGCAGTAAAAACAAAACAAGAAAAAGTTAAGGTGCATGAAGATCGCAGCAAAAATTATTCATAGGACATCATTCAAATTCCATAAATCAAAATTTATGTTAATCAATTAATTATCATAAAGAAAAGCATTTGATCTTCTTTTATTAAGAAAATAAACAAAACAACTTTTCTTTTTTTGAAAATAAAAAAAAAAAAGAAGCTTTTTAAACAGGCAAATTTGGTCTGTTTTAGAGCAGTCCTATATGATTCATTATGATACATGCAAAGTCCATGATTTTGTTCCTTAAATGAACAATGTCTCCCTAATTTTCAGTTTCATTTTGAATTATATAGAAAAGGAGGTAATAAAAGCAGATGAGATCTAAAACGAAAAAAGAAAAGTACCTTTTTGTGAGAATCCATGGAAGAAGGAAGGAAGTAATTACGCTTAGGAACTTTGATGAGCTTCAAGGAAGAAAAGTCGAAATCCTGAAGAACGAGGTCGGTTTTTTCTTCTGGTTTTTGAGTGAGGGTTACAGTAGACGATGAAGAAGAAGAAGAAGAACGATCATGGTGATCGACAATAATATTATTTTGATGATCAGAAGTAGAAGAGGAAGAAATAAAATGGCGACGTTGAAACCAGCGACGAACACCGTCCACGAGAGTTCCACTTCCCCCCATATACTCTCTCTCACTTGTATTCACAGCCAATCAATCCCAGCATTTCCCGTTTCCCTATTTTCTCTTTCCCTTCCCTTCCCTTCCCTTCTTTTATTTATCTTGCCCCCCCCCCCCTCTCTTCTTTTTTTTTTAAAAAAAAATAAAGTAAAATAAAATAAAATATTCTACTTCTTTTTTTTTTCCCTTATTTCCTACCCGATCGATATGGAGAAAGAAAATGAGACGGTCCAGATATTTATCTATTTATTTATTTATTTTTGCACCCGAAACTGGAAAATGCAGAAGCAACAGTCAATCTGATGCTTTTTCAGTTTTATTTATTTTCTATGAGAATGAATAGTTTCATTTGAAGATTGCCTTCCACTTGATTGCATGTTACTGTTTATAAAAAAATTATAAAACATTGGCCTGATCCTGCTGGATTTGTGTCTATTATTCTACTTCTATTGTCCCCCACTCCCGCCGCCCGCCTTGATTAATTTTAATAGCTCTGGTTAAAACGCGTATAGGTTTTTTATTGTATACGATTTAGCTCAAATTGATTCTATGTACTAAAAATTTTAATAATTTAATAATTTAATTTTTATATATTTTTAAATTAAAATAAAAATTAATATTAATAATTAATAATTAAAGTAATATCTTTCTTTAACAAAATTAATATAA
>JAQSVH010000004.1:18446364-18463813 GCA_029448705.1 Adansonia digitata
AATTAAATTAATTCTTGTATAATTGAATAATTAAATTCTAAAATTAAAATAAATATACATAAATTTTCAAAAATGTATGAATAAATAAAATTATAATTTCAAAGTTTATGAAAAAAATGAAGTGAAGGGATTACATTGTAAGAAAATAAAATTTATAAATTAACAAATTAATTTATGAACTTAATCACGTGATGGAGGCACCTAATTTCGTTTGGACTCTTTTTTCTAATAGTCCTAAATATCCGAGATTGAGAACCTAACAACCACCTTGGTAGAGGTTAACCTCTTCCAGGTAGCCTAGGCATTTCAAGACTTTTTTATCATGCTTAATTGACGGCATATGCACACAATGAAAAAAATGCAATTTCAATGGTTATAGAGAACAAATATTTGAATAAAATGGATGAATATTTAAGAGAAAAATTAGTTTTAAATATTTTCTTGTCAAATTTTGAAATTTATTTTGGCAGATGATATCATGGTTAGATTTCTTATTTTTAGGGATTTTCTAGATTTTTTCATGAAATTTTAGAAGTTTACCATCGTATATTTTATCTAAACCTACCTATTATTAGTACCAAAAAATTGGTTTTCAACTTTATCCTTTGAAATTTTGAAATTCATTTATGTAAATCATATGATGATCAAATTTCCCATTTTTAACAAATTTTGATTTTTTTCATAAAAATTGACAAGTTGACTGTCATATAATTTTATCGATACTCATGTAATATTTATGCCAATAGTCATCTTAAAAAATAAAAAATATTAAAAAAATATTTATTGGTATTTTATGCCACAAGATATCAAATTTTAGTATTTAATTTTGAATTTTTAACTGTACCATAAGTATTCTACTGGTAAAATTTTTTTGATTAAATCTGTTATGGATTTCATGTTTTCATTTTTATTACTATATAAATTAATGTAAATTAATATTTTATATAATATGTTGAATTCAATTCATTTTTATAAATATTCAAACGTATTTTTGAAATTTTCTCATCCCCAAAATATAAATATTTTTTTATCTATAAAGTTTTTCAGAATTCAAAATTGTAAAATTTTTCAAATATTTCAATAAAATATTTTGGATATAAATTTTTGAAATTTTGATTCATTTTGATTAAACATAATTTCATTCGAAAATGTTTTTGCTTGTAATTTTTTACAAGTTTAAAATTTTTAATTAATCTTTTCTCTCTCTCCAAAAAATTATTTTAATTCTTTTGGCCCAAAAATGTTCATATGAATGTTTAATTGGGCCTCCCAAATGATTAAATTTGTAATTGAATTTATCGTGAGGAATTTCATTTTTTGAATTTATAACTTTTAATTTCTTACAATTCAGTCCTTCCACCTCATTTTTTCTCACTTTTCATAAAATTTACAATTAAAATTTTATTTTACTCACATTTTCAAAAATTCATGAATAATTATATATAATTTCAAAATTTTATAATTTAATTATATGAGAATTAATTCAATCAAGATTGAACTTTGTCCTTAAAAATTAATATCATCAAAATTATCATGGAGCCTAGGCATTAGCCCACATGACTCATGCTTTAGGCTGTTGAATAACATTTCTTTTATTAAAATAAAGAGACAAAAACGTTTATTAGGCATTAATTATATATTATGTAATAAAATTTAAAGAATAAATAAAAATTAAAGGAAAATTAGTCTAAAGGGGTTTTATCCTACTTTCGCCGAATTCCTTCCCTTGTAAATAGGGAAAGATTTTTCAAGTTAGAGATTAATGGTTTTCTAAGTAAAAAAAGCCAAAAACCCAAGAAAAAAAATCAAGTTTTTCATACTTCAAAGGTAGAAACTCTTAAAAAAATTTGAGTTTTTGCTTGTTTCATTCATTTTTCTTCCTTTTAGTGAGCCAAAATCATGCTTGAGTTCATGTATTTTGTTCCATGTTGAAAGGAAAAGTATGATGGCTATGAATAATTTTCTTTATTTTTGTTGTTATGTTTAATTTTTCTTAATAATAGCTTGATTTTCTTCATGAAATATGTTATAGTTGATGTGGTGTTGATTTTGTCATATATATATATATGTTCATGTTGACACTATTTTTCTAGGCATTTTTATGTTAATATATTAATAAATAGATTTATATATTTGTTTTTTTATGATTTTATTTTTGTATCTAAGCTTGGTGATGCTTATTTATGTTGATATTCACGATGTTGTGTTGAAGAAAATTTGTTTTTGTTGTTTTTGGTGTTAGCTAAAATTGATGATGGCCTTGATTTAATTTCGTTTGTTATTTTTATGATGATTTATGTTATTTTATGATTTTTGGAACTTGTAGAGACTAAAAAATAATTTTCTCAAAATTTTTAAAGCTTGAGATAGTAGTTCCAAACTTGATCGATTGAGTGCAAGTGTGATTTAGTGAATATTTTAGTGCTATTTTCTAATTATTAGAAATATATGGACTAAATTGTGAAAATGAAAAAAATAATTTTTAGGCCTTCTGTACTTGGCAAAGACATTCATAGATACCTATGGATGTTTTATGCATATTTATCATGTTAAAATACATTTTTAAACTTTTAAGGTTTTTTTTTTAAATTTTAGGAAGTTTAGGGGCTAATTTGCAAAATTTGGAAAAATTGCTTCAAGGCCATAGGTGGTTGACTAAATGCTTCTTGTGACTTTTAGCATGACTTTTATGTTTGTTTTAATGAGTTTTGTGTTAAGGTATGAGTTTATTTTATATAGGGACCAAATTGCAAAGCTTGCAAAGTCCAGAGTCCATTAAGAAAACCTTGTGTTTTAAGATCAAAATTGTCTTTTCCCATACCAAATTACCCATTTAGGGTATTTAGGTCATTTTAAAAACATTCCCTGAATTTTTAGTTATTTTAGGCTTAAAGTGTAATTTTGAAAAGTATCAGGTCTTAATTGTAATTTTTGCATTTTAGGTCACCTTTAGTAATCTAATTACCAATTTAGCGTAAAATTATCATTTTTTAAAATTTTTAGGTCCTTTAGGGTTACCGAGATGCTTTCAAGACGAAGGTAGTCTTTAAGGGTATTTTGGTAATTTATTTTAGAATTGAGTCCTATGTACTCTCTGGGATTCTTTCATGGCAAAGGTATGCATTAGGGATAAGTTTATATTTTATGATCATTTTCTAGTCTTTTAGGTTATTAGGATGCTTTTATGTCAAAGCTATACCCTACTAGCATTGTAGTAATTTTCACCTAAATTCTAGTCCTTTAAAGTTACTACGATACTTTCGAGTCAAAGATACTTCAAAGAACATTTTGGTCTTTTTGACCAAGTTTGAGTCTTAAGATAATTTTTTTATTATTATTCTTGATAAAATCAAAATTTGTAAAATTTAAGGTAACGTCTCTAAGTTAAAATAATACATGGAATTTCTCCTAGAATATGAGAGGGGTTCTACGGATTGTTTTAACAGCGAGATATTCTTTTCAAAAAGAAAATCAAGATTTTGAAATTTTTTTTAAAATAAAACCTTTTCTATTCCTCTGGCTCTCTAGTGGGGTAAAAAAGATATTTTTTGTATTCCTCTAGCTCTCTAGTGGGGTACAAAAGAGAATAATAAAAACCTTTATGTTCTTTCGGTTCTTTAAAAGGGTGCAAAAGGTATTTTAATTTTTGAAAATATTAAAAGCCTGATTTTTTCTAAAAAGAAATAAATTTAGGAATATGGAAAATTTTGATAAATGGGAATCATAAGGTACCAATTTTTGGGCATCACAAAAGGGATCGATTATTACTGATAATTGTAACCAACTATTGACCCTTTCATGCAACCTCTGATATTTTTGTGGATCTCAAAGTTTGTTTTTATTGGTTTTATAACCTTAGAAATATAAACTCTAATAGATAACTAATCTCAACTAGCCAAAATAGATTGGTGGTGACTTTATAATAAATAGTCATTTTGTAGTGATTATTAAGAGTAAGTCGAGTGAGTGATTCATCTTGACAACTCAGTCCCCAAACATGAATATTAAAAAATAATATTAATAATGATATGGGCCCTTAAAAATAAAAGAATAATGATATAGAGATTTATATAAGAATAAGGGCTACACCCGCCTTTTAAGTCCAATCAGTCAGGATTTGTATCTTGACCATGTTGCCATGGCTTGGCGACTTCATGGGAGGACTAGTGAGAGAGTTTGGTTTAAATTTTGATTAGTTTGGTTTCCACCAATATCTAATTTTGATTCTTGGTATTTAAAAAATGTTTTCTTTTTATTTTATTTTGCACTAATCTATTTTTGTGTTTCCTTTGTCTTTTGGGGATTTAGGATATGGGTTTTGTTATCCATGTTACATCATAAAAAGGTTTGTTTATCCCTTTGCACACACTAAAAATGTGCAATAGTTTCTCTTCAGATCAATGGAAGGGGCATAGGTGACCTAATATTTTAGGAAGGATAAAGTAGCTCTGCCTTCTAAGGTGTTAGCCTTTGTCTGAGCCAATGAAAAGCCTACCAAGTGTAAATTCCAACGCCTATCCGAGATGTTAGCATTGTTTTGGGCATGCAAGATACCCCCACTCGAATTGAATTCTTTCCTACATAAACCTAAGATGGGTAAGGATAAGGTACCTTATTAGCCCATTCCGTGCTCAGGGAACAGGTTGAGAATGATTTAGAGGTCTAACCTAAACCTCACATAGTGAACCTTACTAACCTCCCAGTAAAAACAATGCCTGATTTTAGATGTCATAAAAAATTAAGGACACACAAAGGGATAAATTTACCTTTCTCTTTTTATTTGATTATTTATGTTTATTTAGATAATTTATTATTGTATTATTCTCCTGGTGAAATTTTATTATTATTTGGATTTATTATTTTTACAAATACTAAGTTATTTATTCTTTTTTTATCTTTTCTTAGTGCATTTTTCATATGCATAGAGGAATGCTTGCTTTAGAATAGAATTCCTACTTTGTTAAATTTTTAGCGGACTTTATGGCGAAACGAGTAAACATAGTGGTTGTTTCCAAAACATTCGAGTATGTTTCTAACGAATCTGACTTTGAATTAGAAAGAACATAGAGAATGTATACCAAAGGATTTCGTGTCAGACTTGTCTAAAATCACACACTTGGATCTATATTAGAATAATCTAGCAAAATTGGTTGAGATAGAGGACTGCTGGGGAAATGCAAAACAAACTTGGTTAGTAGAGAAGAATGGATAGATTACTCTCTTGCTCAAAATACAGATGGATGAACAATTCATTTGAGCTTTAATACAATTTTGGGATCCCTCATATCGGCGTTTCTCATTCAATCAACATGACATGACTCCAACTATAAAAGAAATCTTAGCTTTACTTAGGTTAGGGCCTTTGGAAACAAGACCCATTTACTGTAAGAAGCACAATCCAACAAGCTTTCAAAAAAACTAGGGCAAGTTCTTGACATAAATTTCAAATTAGGCCCTCAATATATTGAGCAAAAAGGGAATCCTAGACTTATTCAATGGCAAAATCTACGAGTATATGTAGATAGGGAGGAAGCTCTCGATGCATTTCTTTTAGCTATATATGGCTTAGTTTTCTTCCCAGGGATACTTAGACATATAGAAAAAACTATTGTAAACCTTTTTGATTAGTTGCAAAGACATATGCGCCTAGCCCTTACCATTTCAGTTAAAATAATCAGAGCACTTAATGCATATTGAAAAGCAGGTTGCAGGAGATCATTTGGGAGTGCATTGTTATCATACGTATGGCCTTAAGTCATCTTTAGGGCAAAAGTGCTCAGAAGGTCAAGCCATATTTTCATAAGAAATGGCCCAAGTCAAAAACTAAAAGTTAATGGGTCAAACATTAAAGAGTTTGGCCTTTGAAGATATAACATGGAGAGCACCTTGGTTTTTACCAAAACCCTTTGTATATTAGTGTATGGTGATCTATTTTTTGTGCCTTTCCTTGGGATATGTACCACTATTGGTTCAAAGACAGTTTGGGTCACGACAGTTCAACCTCATGACTTTTAATATAGCTAGTGTGGATCTTGAGTATCAAGGGAGGGTTATAAAAATTCATTTTAGCAGACTAATTTACACTAGAGAGAAAGATATGAGTCAAGGATATGTGCTTATATAGATCAAACCACCCCTAGATATAATGCTTGGAGGAGTACCTGAGGTTGCAACATGATTATCCTTGGTATGAATAGAGTTATTTCCTATGCATCTATCCAACCAAAGTGCCATATGCCTTCCAAAGTTGATATGATAAAAAAAGAAGCACCGAGAGAGTAAAAAAGATTGGGTGATGAAAACCTAGCTTTTTAATAAAAAGTTATGTATCTAAGAATAAAGATGGAAGCTAAAGAAAAAAGATGTCTAGAGGATGGAGGAGAAGTATAATTTGATGAAGCAAGATTGGGTTGAGTAGACCAGGTAGATGAAGCTTGGTACTATATCAAGGAGCTCAAGTGGAACCTCCAACAAGAGGACTGAAGAAATGCACAAGCTTCATGAAGCGTTAAGAGCATGGAAAGCTAAGGCTTTAGAAAGAGAAGCTAGGGCAGTTGTTTTTGACTAGGTACGAAAGGCCCGTATTGACACTCGCATTTAATTAAAGAGATCTATAAAAAGAAATGAGCAACTCAAAGCAACCCTTGATGAAGAACAAGAAATAGTATCCTAGTTGCTTCAAGAAAGGGAAATACTTACAATAACTAATAAGGAAATAAGGCAGGTGCTACATTAGCAAGAGGATGATATCAACGCTTAGGTTCAAGCTTATCAAGAAATGAAGACATATTGGGATGATAAATTATGGTAGGCTTAGGATAAATGTACAAGGTGGAAAGTTAATAGTATTGGATGATAGATGTACATAGATAATCTCATGGAGCATATCCACATAGCTGTTTTCCAATCAAGAAAATGATCCAAGGCTTGAAAGCATAGATTAATCTAGTAGGAGAATATGGGCCTATTTTACTTGAATTTCTAGAATAGGTTGAGTAATAGTATGAGCAAGTTAATACCTTTCTTGGGTGTAATCCACATATGATCAACACTGCGTAATCCTCTAGAAAGCTTATGAAAATTTATGAGTTTGGAATATTTTGTTAAAGCAAGCAGTCCTACAATTGCATTCATACATCTGTACTATCCATACATACATCATACATATGTACATACATATTCACATAGTCATTAATTTCATCAATTCATAAATAAAAATTTAACTCAAGGAAATTGGAATTTTTTTTAAAGGTCTCAATAGTGCAAACTCAAAAGGACATACCAAATAACTGTCCATTTATCGATACTATACTCGATATAAAGCAAGAAAAATGGCAAAAGACTAGCTAGCAAGACTAGAAAGATTGGAAGAAAGTCAACGTCAATCTAGGCTAAGATTAAAAGACAAGAGAAACTCTAAGCATAAATCACAAGATTGATAGAGTTGGTCATGGCTGTCGCAACGTGGCCTGAATACGAATCTTGACCAAGCCCGACTTAAATGGCCTTTGCTCCTATATTTGTTAAATTTATCACTATTTTATATTCTCTTATTTCTATAGGCCCTATCATTATCGATATTTTTTTATTTTGGGGACTGGGTGGTCAAGATAAATCGTTCACTCAACTTAACCCTAAATATTCATTATGAAATGACTATTTATTTGGAGTCGCCACCAATCTATTTAGGCTAGGTGAGATTGGTCACCTACTGGAGTTTGTATTTTAAGGGTTACAAAGCCTTAGGATACTAAATCCAAGATTCGAGGCCCACAATCATATCAGAGATCATATAAAAGGGTCTGGGAGTTAATTACAATCACAAATAAGGATCGACCCTCTCATGATGTCCAAAAATCGGTACCTTATTAATTACATGTTAACTTCAATTTTAATTTTTATTCGGTTTTAACATATGGCATTTAATTATACATTCCCAAAATAATAATTTATAAATAAATTTATTATTCTGTGTTATGAAAATTAGGTTTTTAAAATTTTGAAAGTCAAAATCTCTTACACACTCCATTGGAGGACTAGTGGAACATGAAACCTTTTTATCATTCTCTTTTGTATTCCAACGAAAAACCAAAGAACATAGAAGGTTTGAAAATTCGAAGTATCTTGCACACCCTTGTGGAGGGTCAGATGAATGCAAAAGGTTTTATTATTTTTTTTTTGAAATTTATAAAAATCATGATTTCAATTTTAAAAAGGATATCTCGATATTATAATAATCTATAGAACCTCTCTAATATTTTAAGAGAAATTTCACGTATTATTCTAATTTGAAGACATTGCCTTAATTTTCTAAAAAAAAATATATTTTATTTAAAATATTTATATAACATCCTAAAACTCGATAACAATCTAAAATGACTAACCTGTTCCTAATGTGTACCTTTGACATGAAAGTATCCTGGTAATCACTTAGGACTTGGTTCTAATGCAAAATTATCAAAATATCCTTAGGCTATACTTTCGACGTAAAAGTATCCCTGCAACCCTAAAGGACATGAAAGGATCATAGAAAGGTGAACTTATCCTAAATGTACATCTTTGGCATAAAAACATCCTGATGACTAACTAGGACTCGACTCAATAGAAATTACTAACATGCCCTTATGGTGTATCTTCGACGTGAAAGTATCTCAGTAACCCTAAAAGACATAAAAAAGATTATAAAAGGTGAACCTATCCTAAATGTATATCTTTGACATAAAAACATCCTGATGATTACCTAAGACTCGGCTTGAGAAATATTTCCAAAATGCTTATGAGGTGTACCATCGACTTGAAAGTATCCCGCAATCCTAGAGGATATGAAAAGGATAATAAAAAGGTGAACCCATCAAATGTACCTCTTTGGCATAAAAGCATCCCAACGACTAACTAAGACTCGGCTTAAATGAAATTACCAAAATGCCCTGGGGTGTACCTTTAATGCGAAAGTATTCTAACACTAAAGAACTCAAAAACAATCATAGAAGGTGAACCTATCCTAAATGCATAAAAACATCCCGATGGCTACTTAAGACCTAGCTCAAGAAAAATTATCAAAATGCTCTTGGGGTTTACCTTTGACATTAAAGTATCCCGACAACCCTAAAAGACATGAAAAGACAAATAATGATGATTTTTACTGTAAATAAGTAATTTAGATTACAAAAATGGCCTAAGGTAGAAAAATTGCTAATGGATCTCTAAATTTTTCAAAATTAAATATTAGCCCTAAATTGGTTAAAAATGCTAAAAATATATTTTTTTGCCCCAAAATATCCTAAATAGGAAATTTAAATTTTAAAATAACTTAACATGCTAAAATACCATTAAGTCTCTTAATTTTTAAAAATTGCATTTCGTACCCTAACGGAGAACCAAAAGAATACGAAAGGTTTTGATATATTATTATTATTATTATTATTATTATTATTCCACTAGAGGACCAATGGAATGCTAAAAATATTTAAAATACTCTAAATGAATAATTTCATGCTAGAGATAGCCATTTTAGCCTAAAAATGCTAGATTTCCCTAATGGTCCTTAAGCTTTCCTAAAATTGCAAAATGGTCCCTACATGATTAAAATATAAAATTAAGCATAAAATAAATCAAAATAATCATAAACAATCACATAGAAAATTACAAGTAAGATTTGGTCACCTCTTTGGCCCCTAGAATAAATTTTTTTAATATTTACACAAAAGTCTTTAAACTTCTTAAAAATACAAAAAAACCTCAAAACTAAAAAAAATGTATTTTAACTTCATAAATACGTAAAATACACTCCTACGGGTGCAGGTGTGCTTCGGCCAATAAATTCCTACATGCATAAATTTTATTTTTTTATTTTTTTATGAATTAGCCCTTAAAACTTTTTATATTTAGAAAATGACTGCAAAAAAATCATCATATATACAAGCATGAATTTCGAGCAACACCTAAATAACCTACCAATCATTTTTTTAACTTAATAATCACATATTCAAATTTTATTTAACACAATTTAGCAGCATTATATGATAAAATTACAAAAATAAATACATAAACAAGTGATTTCACTTAATAACAAGAAAAAAAGCTAAAAGAAATAAAATACATATGAATATATATATGACAAATACAACACCAAAACCAACATCATATCCACATAATCATGATCCATGAACAAAGATAATTTACTAACAAGAAAAAATAATAAAATCAAGGAAATTAGTTCATGGCAAAATGCTTACTCTTTCAACATGGATAAAAAATCCATGAACTTAAGTATATTTTTGGCTCACCAAAGAGAAGAAAAATGCATAAAACACATAAAATTTCAAAGATTTAAGTGGAGATTATACCTTAACTAGGATGCCAAAAGTTTGCCAGGATAAAATGAGATGTCTATAGCTGCCCCTCTTTGGCCGTTGTTGAGTATTAGGAACATGGCAAGGACAACTAAACACCATTTTGTTTGAGTAGGATGATGGTTCATGTGCTTACAGAAAAATAAAGATTTAGTTAGTGCTATGTTGAAACAGGCTGAGTATATCTATAATGATTCTGACAAAACAGAAAATTTTAGTGAGTTTGGTAGGGTTGGCCTCTTTACTAGGTTGTCTCTTAGGTTTGATCCCCTAGACAGATGCCACCAGCTTGTGTAGGCTTTAACTCGATTGGTGTCTAGCTTTTTATGGACTGAGGTAGGTTATTTCTTGGGTTTGACCCCCTAAACAAACATCACCAGCTTGTGTCTAGCTCTTCATGGACTAAGGTAGGTTATTTCCTAGGTTTGACCCCTCAAACAGGCATCGTCAACTTATGTGGGCTTTGACTCGATAGACATTTAGCTTTTTATGGACTGAAGGAGGTTGTATCTTGGGTTTGACCCCCCAGAAAGGTGCCACCAACTTGTATGGGCTTTCACTCGATAGGCATCCAACCCTTTATTAACTATGGTAGGTTTTTTCTTGGGTTTGACCTTATAGACAAGTGCCACCAGCTTATCTAGGCTTTGACTCAATAGGTGTCCAGCTCTTTATGGAATGAAGTGGGTTGTTTTCTATGTTTGACCCCTAAATAGGTGCCACCAGCTTATGTGAGCTTTGACTCGATAGTCATCTAGCTCTTTATGGATTGAGGTAGGTTGTTTCCTAGGTTTGACCCCCTAGACAGGTGACACCAGCTTGTGTGGGCTAGTAAGGTTACAGGTTCTTACCTGAAGCCTTTTGAGGCTTTTCAAAATAGGAGGTCGTACCCTAGGTTCTACTAATTTGACGTCTATGCATAGGAGCTAGTACGTAAATGATGTTAAATGTTTTATAGTGCATGAGGATGCAAATACATGTCTAAATGATACAAAGGTGATGATTTTAAAAGCCTAATTCATGGGTTTATTTTGGCCTTCTTTGATTGTTTACTCTTTCATGAGTTTTATAAAGTGGCCTTTTGCCCCAGGGTTTGTTAATCTTGCTTTAGATTCCAGAGGCTTTGAATGTTAAGGTGAAAATGTCCTCAATAGAGGCTTTAAAAGTTTTTAATGAAACATCCTCAAGAGAGGCTTTAGAAAACATTGAAAACATCCTCAAAAAATGTCTCGAAAGCTCTAGTAAAATATCTTCAAGAAACGCTTTAAAGGTTTTTGATGAAATATCCTTAAGAAAATCTATGGATATTTTTGATGAAACATCCTCAAGAGAGGTTTTGGAAAACATTAAAAGTATCTTCAAGAGAGGCTTCAAAAGCTTTGGTAAAAATATCCATAAGGAAGGTTTTAAAGGTTTTTTTTAAGTAATGTCTTTAAGAGAGTCTTTGGAAAACTTTAGAAATATCCTCAGCAGAGGCTTTGAAAGCTTTGGTAAAATATCCTTAAGAGAGGCTTCAAAATTTTGGTTGATGAAAATGTTATCGAGAGAGGCTCTTTAAGTTTTTAATGAAACATCCTCAAGAAAAGCTTTAGGAAACTTTGAAATATCCTCAAGAAAGGCTTCGAAAGCTTTGGTAAAATATCCTTAAGATAGGCTTTGAAGGTTTCTAGTTGACACCCTCAAGAGAAGAGAATTGATATATGTCATGAATATCATTTCTAAGCATAGACACCATTTTATGTGCATAAGTTAATAGTAACGCTTTGTATCAAGAAGCCCATGTGCATGGAATAATGCATATGCATCCAAGGCGACATGGTAAATGTTCATGAATACAAATGCACTAGAATGCAAATACCAATGACATGGGTGCCCCTAAGTGCTACTGGATGCAAGCAAAAATGCACATGAATACGAATGCTTGAATGCATAAGCAAGGATATACATGAGTGCAATGAAAATACAAGTGAATGCAAATGCTCGTAAACCAAGGCGAGCGCGAGTGTGGAGGAAGATAAGATTTCATATTAGTGTGAATGTAGGCAAGTGAAGATACATGTAAGAGTACAAGTACGTGAGTAAAAATACTTAGTATAAAGGAGACTATGAATATGAGCGTACATGACTACCAATGCTTGTAAATATGGATGCACCTGAGTGCAAAATGCTTTTGACTGAAGGTATGCATAAGTGCAATTATAGATGGGTAAGAATACATGAGAGTGTTAGTGTTTGTATATTCCCAAGAGTGTTGATACTTGTGAGTGCAAAACCAATACTAACCATTATTAGTACTAAGCCTGAAGTGAAGTGTATGTTGATAAGTGATGCTCAAATACCTATGCAAATGATGCATATTTTCATGAAGGATGACATGTATGCTCATTGAGGGTGTAAGGGTTGAGACTGTAGCTAGCTCTTTTTGAATCTAGCTTAACCTTTCTTTATGGTTCCTCTCTTTGATTAAGAAGCATTCTAATCCTACTTTTGCACCATGATTGGAAAGCTATTGTCCTTTTTGCTTAAAATGTTCATTTGATGAAAACTCACTAGTTAGCATGACATTCAAGTTTCTTGAAGATTGCTGATCTATGGTTAGAAGATTTTTTGAAAGGCAACTAGCCTTTTCAAGAAAGTTTAAGGATAGGTGACATGAATTCCTTGTTTTTATAGGCTCACAAATGGACCAATCTTTATGAATTCCTTGAAGACCTAACAAATTTAAAATTCTTTTAAACCTTTCACCATTGATACTTTAATCAACAATAGGATTGGCCTATAAAGCTGATCTAAAAAGGTGAAGAATGTAATTCTAAGAGTTGATCCCTCTAAAGATGACAATTTGGAGATGTTCATGGATCTCTTTAAAGTGATTTTTTCCTTATCAAGATCTCGAAAACTCCATGAATAGCATTAGAAATTCACTATTTTGCTATAGATTGCCCATTTGGGTTTTCACCTAAAGCCTCAATCTTTCTGTTTTTTATTTTTTTTGTTTGATGCATCATCATGATTATTAAGAAAGCTTAAAATTTATCAAAAGAAGGATGTGTTCATTAGTTCACATGGCTACGTTTGATAGACTTTTTAAGGATTGTAATATAGGTCAAAGTTCATGGTTTTGAAGAAGAAGGTATAAAAGGATCATTTTTTTGTAAGGGCATCCATGTCTTTGTTTCCTAATTTTTTGTTCCCTTTTCTTATTTTTTACTTTCTTTTTTATTTTTTTTCCTTTGTTTTTTTCATTTTCCTTTATTTTCCTCCTTTTTCCTTTCATTTTTTCATCATTGGAGGGAATATTAGACTTTGGAAAATTTGTACATTTCCTATTTGCCCTTTGATGTTAAGTATTCTTAGAATTATAAAGCGAGATATCTGTCCCCTTACTCCTTAAACAAGTTTTCCTTGCCCATAATGTGGGAGGTGATTCTTGATCAGGGTTTCAAAAGAATAAATTTACTAGACTCTTAATATCATGCTTTCATTAAATACATGATTTAAAGTTTAAAACATGAAAGATGGAATTTTGAGGACAAAAGCTTTTCACATGAAGCATGCTAAATTGGAATGCCGTTATTGCCTTAGGTTCATACATCCCGTTTCACAATTGATTAAGAACTAACTACCCCACTTCAATCAATCATTGCACTTTTCTCTTCAAAGCCTCACATTTTTCTGTAGAATGACTCATGCACCTGTAGATGCCTAATTCTGTCCAAGCCCTTTTCCCTGTCAGTCTAAAAATATCCAAGATACAAAATTAGGCGCCTGTCCCAATGGAGGTAAATTTTCTTTAGGGTGATGTACATTTTCAAGACCTATTTAAATGTGCTTAAAGGATCGCAGATGCACGCGATAAAATTAGCGTCATTTCAAAGGTCATGAAGAGCAAATGTCAAATAAAAAATACGAATGTCATGGTAAAATAATTAACTTTAATTTTATACTTGTGAAATTTTGAAATGTGCTTTTGCGATTGTTACTACGATCAAACTTCCCATTCTTAGGATTTTTCTATTACTTTTCATTAAAGTGGGAAAATTAACTATCGTATATTTTTACCAATACTTGTATGTTATTTATACCGATACGTACTCCAAAAAATCAGAGATATTCAAGGAAAAATTCATATTGGCATTTTATACCATAAGGAGTCAGGTTGTCCATTTTTGTGACTAATTTTAAATTTTTTATATTATTGCAAGTTTTATACTTGTAAAATTTTTTATGATAAAATTATTCATATTGTGGATTCTCATCTTTACCATTTTGTAAATTAGTATTTTGGATAATAGGTTTTATTTAATTCATTTTTATATAAATTTTAATGGATTCTTTGAAATTTTCTCAGTTTTGAAATACAAGCTTTTTTTATCTGTAAAACTTTATGGTAGAATTTTCTTAAGTTTTCAAATTGAAAATTCTTTAAATTTTTTTATTTAACTACCATTAAATCAGTTTTTAAAAATTCATTTATTTGTTATGAATTTTACATTTCTTTTCCATTTTTGAAATACGAAGTTTTTCACTCTGAAATTTTTTTGGAAAGATTTTTCTTAGTTTATAATTTTTAAAAATCTTTAAATATTACTAATTAATCCATGTTAAATCTGTTTTGAAAAATTCAATTTATTTCATGAATTTTAGAATTTTTTTCTATTACCAAGATACGGGTTTTATACTTCGTAAATTTTTCGGTAGGATTTTTCTGAGTTCATAATTTTTAAAATTCATAAAATATTATTGTTTGATTCCTATAAAATCAATTATGAAAAATTTAATTTATTTTATGAGTTTTATAATTTTTTCTATTACCGAGATATGGATTTTATACTCCATAAATTTTTTAGTAAGATTTTTTTCAAGTTTCAATTTCCTTAAATATTATTATTCCATCTATACTAAATCAGTTTTGTAAATTTTAATTTATTTTATGAGTTTTAAAATTTTTTCTATTATTTAGATATGAACCTTTGTACTCGTGAAATTTTTTTGTAGGATTTTTCTAAGTTTATAATTTTCAAAATTCTTCAAATATTATTGTTTAAATCATATTAAATCATTTTTGAAAATTTTAATTTATTTTATGGGTTTTGCATTTTTTACATATAATAATTTTTACCCATAAGGATTTTTCTCATATAATTTTACGAGTTTTGGAACACTAATCAATTTTTTTTATTTTTATTATTTCATTTCCAAATTTTATTTATGATTATTAATTTTTAATTTCTATTTTATTATCATGTTAATTTTATTTTGATTATTGATTATTTTCTGTTGCTTTCAAGGAAACTAATCTAGTTGATATTCAATATTTCCCTAACCAATTTAGTTGGTTTCTAATTACGAATTACATAATATTTTCTATGCAATCATGACAATATCTTTGAATGACCTTTGATGGTTTGTCAAATTAATGTAAATCTCACCTTTTTATCCTAATTATGATAAAAATATAATAAAAAATCAATTTAATTTTTTTCTTTTCTTCTCTTGGAGTTTCGGCCAAGAGGATTTGGGGATCCTCTTGGCCGATCCGATGTGTTTTCATTTTTTTTAGCTAGAGAGAGGAAAAAAAAGAAAAAAAAAGAGAAAGCTTGGAAGAAAAAAACACCAAGTTTTTCAAGTTTTTCCTTAAGGTATCACACTTGTCTTTCCTCTTCTTCATTTTGATTCATTTTCATCCTTATTCATAAGCCAAAATCATGTTAAGGCTCATTGATTCTCATCCATATTGAAAGGCTAAACATAATGGCTTTAAATTTTTTTTTTGTATTTTTAAGTTATTTTTTTAGTTAAATCTTATATATATATAATATTATTCTTGTTATTATGATTTTGATGTTATTGTATTTATGTTGATGTTTCTTTCATGTTATTATGATGTTGATATGTTGATTAGAGTAATATTATATTTAGTTTATGATTTTACTTGGATTTAAGTTTGATAATAATTATTTATGCTTATTTCCATGGTTTCTACGTCAAAGCATGTATGTATTTCACGTTTTTCACCTTGGTCGAATCAGTTTGGAATTGTTCATGATCATTTTGTGCTTATTTTTATTTTGACTTCATGATTTTTAGATTATTTTGTAATATTAGTAAACATAGGGACTAAATAGCAAAATTTATAAAAGTTTTTTTTGACATTTTTGGCTTAGTTGAGAGGTTTGTAAGCCATGGGATTTTTATTTGTGTATTTGTAAACATTTTTAGGTATTTCTAATACTTTAGGGGTCATTTTGTAAATACTAGAAAGGTTAAGGGGTAAATTATAAAATATGGAAATTATATCTTGTGGCTAAAAATGCTTCCCCGAACATTCTTGCATATTATTACCATGACTTTTATGTTGATTCTTTGCTAGTTTGATGATTTTTAATGGTTTTTTTGTGGTATTTTACCATATAGGGGTCAAAGTATCATTTTATAAAGTTTAAGGGTTACTTTGTAAGTAAAAAAATTTTTAGAGCAAGGTATTTGGCCAAATTTTTATTGATATATTGGCTACATTTTCATGCATAATTTCATATGATTTTTATAATTTTTAGGTTATTTTATTACTAGGGACTGTCGTAACATACCCCGGGGTGGACCCTCACGGATCTTATGGGTGTGCACGACTTAAAATATTTTCCTGACTTGAAAATGTCTTCTTGACTGAGACTTTTCTTTCGCGATGTGATGAGAACGAGAATGTACAGATTCTTGACTAATGACACAGTGAAGGGGACCATAAGACGAATCGCTCATCTTATTGGTTTCAGATGACCATCACGAAATGGCCAATATTTAGAGTCGCCACCGATCATTTTAGGCTAGGCATGACCGGATGTCTATTGAAACCTAGGTTTTGAGTTACAAAACTCAAAACATCGATCCCTTGGTCTACGTAATACAAAGATTCATCGTTTGGGTTCGGGAGTTGGTTACGCACGATAAGGTACGAACCTCTTTGTGACACCTACAATCGGTACCTTACTAGCTATGTCTTTCTCGGTTTCGATTCTTTTGATCTTAACTTGTCATTATTTCGATATAACCCCTTTTAATGCATGAATCTTGTAGAAATAATCCAGGTTTTGATGAAA
>JAQSVH010000004.1:18473751-18484460 GCA_029448705.1 Adansonia digitata
GGAGATAAAGAAAGAAACTTAGAGGATAAAAATAAGGAAACAAGGGAGAGGAACCAAAAAAGTACTAAGGGAAAGCGAAAAAAAATTCATTAATTCTCAATATTCAATGCATAGAATCCCAAGAATCTCAAACTCCTAGAAATTGAAATGACGTAGGCATACTGGCTACTCCCTAAACCCTGACATAAACATTAGATAATAAGTCTACTGACTGCCTAATAATTCTTATGTCTTCTCTTATAATAAAGTTCTTCATCCTAGGAATCCCAAAAAATAGAAGAAAAATAAAATAAAATGCAAAAAAAAAAAAAATTACTGCGTTGATGATATGAACCAATAATGAAGAAAGAAACAAAAGAGCAAAAAAAAAAAAAAGAGAAAAGAAAAAGAAAAAGGAAAATCTGAAGATATTGCATATAAACTTATCAATTAAGAATTGTAAACGGCTTAACATGGTACTTGATGAACAATAAGGACCTTTTCATGAACATCTAATAGGGACTCGTTATTCTGACATGAATCTAACAAGTATAAACTAAGAAAAATGGTCATCTACTGCAATTATGACTATTAAAGCAACAAACAATTTCACTAACAAAGAATATATTAGTTGTAGAATGCAAGATGAGAACACTAGAAAAGTTACCATCTCAGATACATTTGCGATGCTGCAGCATGAATCAAGGGAGAAATATTGAGGGGAGCATGCATCATTTAGGAGAGAGCTGAACTGAATAATATCTTCAACACAGACAAGCACATGTGCTCCAATAACAAACAGTGATCTTGAAAGCCATGATTCCTCTGTCCAGTTTTCACATAAAAGAAGGTTAAGCATTGTCAAGTCCAAGGTTTCTGTGTCCATGCTTCTCCATGCACATACGAGTGGGAGTGCAAAAATACATGATGTGAATTGGTAAAAGTCAGGTGTTGTCCTATAATCCAAAATAGAACATGTTCTGCTAAATAAAATCAAACGACCACCTCTTTTCTGAATAAACGTATACACAAGAACAAAGGCAACAGCATCACAGCCATGATACTATGTAGGCAAGAAAATTAATGAAATTCATGCAAGCATAATCAAAACATATTCTAACATTGCAAACTATGAACATACTTTCACATAAATTGAAGGGATTTTACTTTTAGCCCTCAGAAAAGGAAAAGTATGACATGCCCTGCAAAGTACTCAACAATTCTGGACAAACAAACACGCAAACACAAACTCCACAACAAACAATATCATTGGCAAACACAACCTATCTTTGCATCCTTTTAGCATACCTACAAGCAAACATGGTAAATAAATTGTACAACACGTTGTAGTTGCCTTATTACAGAAATTGATGACTCTTGAATGACAAGTTCGTCCTCTTGACATTGCTTAACAAGGACCAAGTCAACCAACCCATTCATGTAAAGTTCAAGTCATCTTCAAAAGTGTATAAAGGAATAATAAACATATTCAACCTGCCATACCCGATTGATACATTACATGAAAGAGAAAGATTCAGATCCAGAGGGGGTATTGGCAAGACATGGATTCCAAAATTTATCATGGATTGAAAGAACAAACTTTTCAAAGACCAGCCATACCAAAACTGACTCTAAATTTACATTGCCACTTATTTCTCTGCCTCTCAATTTTCATTAGTTTCATTATTTTGCTTGAAGAGGTATCCACACTCCCCATTCCACTCAGAATTATAGGAAATATGATAGAGATGACAAGCATATTAAATATAACAAATCATAACAAGGTACAATTCAGTGAACAATACCTTCATTGCCACCTTGCCAAAAAAGCACCATGGAGTATTGGAAAATGCTTAATTTTAAACCTCCACATATTTGTTTCTCAAACAACTCAGCCTGAACCTGCTCCAAACTGCCATTTAAATTTCCAAAACCTCAATCTACCATGACAAAAAAAAATGTACTCTGTAGGAAAGTTATTGAAGTCAAAACTAACATTTACTCATCCAATTTGATGTTAAGATTGTTGATCTAAAGTGGTTTTTGGAGCACTGCATGCAATTTTACCATTAAGACATTGGGGAAAAAAAAAGAAAACATAAAGATAAAGAAACCAAGATACTAATATATAAAATCCAGTAAGCATCGAACGAACCTCTAATACGGCTATGACACGACATGAACAAGTGACTCAAGAATTTAGAAAAAAAATTAGTAAGGATATGGCAAGATACAGGAAGAAAAATAATTTTTAATTATTAATATACAATAAAACGTAAAATTGATACTTTACAATAAAAATTAACATACAAATAGCTTTTCAATTTTTTACAATCAGTTTTGAATTTAAAAACTTGAACCTTATAAAACTCATTAGGAACCAATGGCTCAAACTCAAAGGCCAAAAGGTCATAAATTATCATACCCTAAATACCTATCTCATTTTTTACCACCTCTATCTCCTTCCCCTCTCATTCTAGATCCCTGTAATATATTTACATTAAAAATTTGCTTTCAACTCCCATGCTTTCCAGTATTTAAGCCTTCGTTCTTGTTGTTTCTCTCTATTTTCTACATTTTTTTTTTTTAATTTCAAGCATTTGATGACATCCTTAGGATATGAGCTTTTGCTTATTCTTGATTCCATATTTAAGATAAAAATACTAAAAAACAAAAAATATTCAATCTCATGTCCAGTTATTTCTAGGCATTTACAGAAATGTCTAGACGTGTCTACACCATGGTTTGACCATATCCGATTTTATTTTTATTTTGTTTTGACGTATCCTTGCGTATCTGACAAGTATTTTGCTGTGTCAGAGCTATTTTCATGTCAGATACGTGTTTGACACTTGGACACTCCCTTGATAGGAGTGTTCATGCTTCATAGGGTGAAATTTGTTTTAGGATGTTCAGAAATTTTTTTTTTCACATAAATGCATAAAGACAAATACACACGGTATGTTAAGCAGTTGTTTTCATGGTTTAAGTGAAAGAGTATTGAAATCACCTCCTTGTAGAACATTTATCATTTGGTGCAGATGAATCAGAAACTTTCAACATGTGAAGTAATTGAGTTGATTTCTTGTTGCTCCTTGTTATGAACAAGTATGCTACACTCCCTTCCACATACACCCTAAGCAACAATAGGAAACAAAGATAGTTATAGAGGAATGATTAGTTTCTTAACTTCCATTTAGGTAACAAGTCACTAACCTCACAACCTGAAGACTCAGACCAATTAAAACCTCTCTTATATCTTCAACCCTATGGGAACCTAATAAATCCAAGATAGTCTCTGCAAAGACATTAAAGTGCACACCATAATGATATTTGACAAGCCGTAAAAGAAACTTTTTCAAGAAATCAGCACTGAAAAGACTATCAACAAATGCATGCCTCATGCAAAAACTACTTCATAATCCAACCTGATCCATCAAGCATGATGCCAACAAGTAGCACATACAACTTTTCCTCGCTGCTAAGTACTAGGGCTACTTCTCTGCAGATGGAAAAAAAGCAAGACAAGAAAATATTTAGAATGCCAAGTCCTTAATTTACAAGAAAAACCTAGATCGGAGCGTTATGAAAAATCATAACCAGACAATCCAAAACCATATCAAGCAAACGAGATGAAGGATGTCCACAAATGCCCAACGTAAACATTTTTAATTTACTACAGGCATCCAAGAAATGATATAGTATACCACATCTAGCCTAAAACACGTATCAGAAAACCAAGAAGATTTATCCAAAAAGAGAGTAAATTTTTTCTCAAAGAGAAATAAATTCATTAAAAGGCATGAACAGGGGCAACGGCAAACACAAAAGCAATATAAGAAACGGTAAATGATAAGTAGAGGTATAACTTCACATAAAAAAAAAATTCCTGACTAAGATAATAACATTAGACTCTATTGTGAATTGAACATGATTACCAAGTAGTTTCAATCTATTACCACCACTGGGATTTTGTATTCTCTAGCAGGTGACCGAAAAGGCCGCATTCCAACTAATTAAAACCTTTTCCTAAATTTGTTTTTGCAATCCTTACCTTTCTCTGCAAACAGATTGGTCAATTATACAATTGCAACGCAAATATAGCCTACAACTCTCTTGAACTCTCAAATCTGCAACATTTTCATTGAAGTAGTCCTCAATAAAATCATTCTTCACCTGAGAAGAGCATTTAGCATCAGAATATCTCACAGCATTATCAAGTCGGGGCATAGAAATTGCATTTTTCATCAGATTGTTAGCGAAATCATTTTGATGATCACTCCCATTTGAAAAGCAATTCCCCTTCATTTCTCTAATATCAACCCCGCTAGCCTCCAGACTGCCATTTGATTCCTGTGGCAACTGTGGACAACTATTTTCTTCCAACAGTGAGATCACTCTTCTTTTCGGTTTCCTTCCGCTTTTTCTCTTTTCAAACCAATCAGCCTCTTGGTTCACAAAAGAAGATATCTCTAGATCATGAGAACCCTTATCTAAGTCACTGGAAAGCTGCAGGGGTTGGTTCATATTTACAATATTGGTGGTCCTTAAGGTTTGCTCAGCACATGAATCAATGATGAAGATGCCATTTTCGCTCCCATGTGAAATATTATTTCCTTTATCATAATAATTATCCTCAAAAAGATGTGATGGTGAATGCCCTTCTACACTACTATTGAGATATTCCTGGACAGGTAGCCCAGCTTTACAGTAATCATCTTCACTGCAGCTCGTATCACTGTCAGATGATGCCAATGAATAGGACTCTGCAGATAACTGCAGAATTTCTTCCACCAAATTGTGGCGACGATGCAAAAGATCCTTCTGATAATGAGGTGGCGATCCAGGGTAAGCAGAGGAAGAATTAGACTCTGTTACATTATCAATTGTATTCAAATGTAATACATTGGCATATTCAACCATCCTTTTGCTTTCTTCAACGGCAAAAATATTACGATGAGAACTCTCAGCTACCATGGATCCACTAATCATTTCGTCACGCAAGTAAGATTTCTGATACTCCTGTTTTAGATCCATTGTCCTCAAGCCTGGTAGAGAGAACCCACCTGTAATACCTGAAGAAAAAGTATGATCAAAATATCTATTCGCATTCACGCCGGTATACGTATCGGCAAAAGAATTATCAGATTCTAAAACATTCATGCTACTTTCATCTCCTGAAGCTTGAACAGAGTCTGAAACATATCTTGAACTTTCACTAAGATGCCTCTCACTTTTCCCGCTTTTCTTATAATTTTCTTTTCCAGGATGTAACATAGCCACATTAAGATTATCACCATCAGCAAAATTCTCAGAAGCATGATCCATCCAGTCCTTGAACTCTCGCAGCCAAAGAATAGAACGCTCTTTCTTCAATTGTTCTACTCTGTTCATCAAATCAACTATTTCAGCTTCATCATCAGATATGATACTCTCCTCTCTGCTTTGGATTTCATTATCGCATGACACAGAATCTAGATCAGAACAAATGTTAGTGCTTTCTTGTTCATTCTCAATACAAGCAAGTCGAGACACTTTTATCTGCAAGAAGTTAAAATGATAACCTATTAGCACTGATAAACAAGGTATAATAAAGTACATGAAAAACCAAAATTCATCATATGCATCCAAAAGACTAACCAGGGTGCCAAAACCATTTCACCACAAGGAGAGAGGGAGGATGGATGACTGTAAAGTTAAAATGACATAGAAATTCGAGAATTAGTAAAACTTTACGCACCCTCTTTTTGTTGATACCCCCCTCTCCTTCAGCATCATCTTTTGCGGGAGAATAGAACCCAAAGCTGGAAGGTCGCTTCTGTCTGCTGGCAACAATAATCTTCCTCTTCCAATACTCTCTGGTGCTGATTTCATTGTCATCTAATTTCAACTAATCAAAACCGTACAATTAAACACAAGGAAACAAGTATATTAGCAGGATTAGAAGATAGAAACTAAAATTATGATATGCTTTAGCAAAGGAGCATGATATAAAATTGAAAAAGAACGCGCCATCGGCCAAAAGATACCTATGAGACTTACATTCTCTGGATGACTGAAGTAGCTGAATACTTGTGCACGATACCATCGGGCACAACATAGTGGATTCCCTTCTAGCCACAAGCTTTTTAGAGATGGGAGGTCCGCAAGGAACTCCAACTCTAAAAAATTGGAGATAATATTGTAGGAAATATCAAGCCCTTCAAGTGACTTCAAATTCTCAATCCCATTCAACGTAGTTAGAGCATTGTTCCTTAAAACTAGTTTAACAATATGACAGGAGACCTGCATTTTTCACCTCAAAAAAAAAAAATGATGTATAGGTCCAAAGCGAATTCCTACATCAAAATATCCGGTAAATGCAAAACATTTTGAACATACCATGTAACAATATATATATATATATATATATATTTATTCAAGAAAGTTGTTTGCCCAAAAAAAAAAATAATAATAATAAATGTCTAACCAGTAAATGTTTAAAAAGACTTATTATGAAACTTCATTTAGACTTTAGCTATAACTGAAAAGCCCCTTTCTTTTATTCATTCTTTTAATAAGTTAAAAAGGAAAAAAAAAACAAAAAAGGATAAGAAAGTGTAATGAAAAAAAAAAAAAAAAAAACAACGAGAGGCACAACCAAAGTACTCAAGGAGTACACAAGAAAACAACAAACAAACAAACATTCAAAAAAATGCAAAACTATGTCAAGTCAGCTACAAGATCAAATTAGACTGTTTTCCTCTATTTAAAACAAAATAACTTAAATCAGATCAATAAAAGCAAAGCCTCTTTTTATACTTTCCTCCCACATCTTATTTAGACTCTCTTCTTTTTGACATGGAAAACACATCCTAACAGAATCACTCTTATGCCTTCGTCTTATATGTACAAACCATCTTAGATGTGTCCATTATTTTATTCTTAGTGCTATGGCTACCCTCACCTTTTCGAAAATGCACTTATTTCTAATCTATATTTTCTCACATATATGTTAATGATAGGATTCAAACAATGTGGCCCTAAATGGTGAGTAGTTAAATATAAATTTGTTCAGAAAATGATGGTTTCTGCAATTAGATTATTGAGATGCATATATATATATATATATATCTACTCACCATTTAGGGCCACATTGTTTGAATCCTATCATTAACATCTTCCTAAATATTACCATCTTTGTGTACAATCAACCCAATTGAAACTAATTATATTACATAATATACTTTGCTATTGCTACTTGCTTTCTGCTATTACTTTTGCCTTCCAAAAAGTTGTTATAAAGTTAAAGCAAATGGTAAAAAAGGGGGAAAAAAATCATAATTCATTAAAATGAAACAAATGACCAAGATGTAATATAACAAACATTTAAAAAAAATTATTTTTTATATACAAATTTCCCAATGTTATTGTTAATTCTTCAAAAATATTTTTAGGTTTTGTATCCAAATTGTATTACTTTTTCTTTTAAACCAAAAAGGTAGCAGTAAAACTAATGACTATATGCTATCTATAGAAATTCCAAAAAGTACTCTTTCACTCTGTTTCCATCCATCTTGGTAAAGTGATAAGAAAGTTTCAGCATTTCCTAGTAAATGTTTAACATTGATGCAGCTTGCTAGTAATTTTTTCATATACAGCATCAAGCACTTGTGCACTAGTAATATAAAATTGTAAGATTGGGAGAAGTGACCACCCATACCACATGGATGATAAATAAAAATAACATGCACAATGCTGTATCATAAATTTACACTTATAACAGAGGTACCAGGTTGACAGAAAGAGTATCAAATCTTTGCTAGTATCGAAATTTGCCAAGTTCCAAGCACTTGCTTGCAAATATTGCAGCACTCAACATTTAAAACACAGGGTGCTGAACTAAAGCAGCACTATCATAAACAAGCCAAATTCATCCACACCAGAACAAAACAATAAAACTCAAAATCAAAAACTCACAGATAAGTTAAACATAAAAGAAGAGATACTAAAATCTACTATCTCTATTATGAAATTCTCCTTTCAGAGATTAGAAAGGAGAATTGTCCTATAGAGAAAAGGGCAAAAAGATGAAACAACATTTGGATGCCAACACATCAGTAAGTTCAACAAACAACATATAGTTTACACGAGGTCAGGATACAAGATAATGAGAGAAGGAAAGGAAAAGAGGGGTTTTAAATGGAAGGAAAGGATACATCATTCGTTGTTTGTATAGCTAAAAACGAGGTAGGTAAAGGGCACTTTGTAATAACTTGTTCCATTCATACCCTTTTTAATATATTTTTCCATGAAATCATGCGATTATTATTGGAGTTAATAACTAAACTTAACTTATATTATTAATCTTCTAATTTTTTTAACTAAATAAATTCTATAGACTCTTAACATACCAAGTAACAAATGAACATTAAAAAATTCATGCCTAGAGTTAAAAACATAAAATGCTTAGCTAAGCAAGCGAGAAACGGATGATTTGCTAGCATTGAATTTGAACCACGGTTCAAACAAAAAGCATTATGTTTTTTTTGGTTAGAAGGTCAAAATGGAAAAGTTGTTGGCATGAGGAGATGCTTAGGCAAGGGCTTAGAGGCCCAATGAGTATATGAGAAGCTAATAAGAAAGCTAAGCGGGCAGTAGATGAAGACAACAAGACAACTCATACATAATGGCGGGACGAATTTTCGGGGATTTCAAATGGTTTAGTTTGAAAACTAAAGAAGATAATAAGGCCATAATAGTCATTTCAAATAAAACAAAAATTAATCATGTCCTTTAACCTCTTTCCCCTAAGTTAGAGTATTGGAAAAAAGGAACATTTTAAGGATAACAGCATGGTGCTCAGGACCCTCTCAATCCTTTATTTTAATTGAAATGATAGCCCAACAAGGGAAGGGTTTTCCACTTTGCCCTCCTTTCCTTTCCTTTCCCTCCCCTCTTGTCAATCTAAACACAGTGGTAAAATCAAACTAATTATTTCCTTAACTAGTTTCTTAACGAATAAAGCCACACAGGCTTCTTTCATCTATAGCTCTACAAACTTTAAAAACTGATTTAAGCAAACAACAAGTACTAAAATGAAACTCAAACAAAATGCATGCCAAATACAGGCAATTGCATGAGCAGAAGTAAAACAAAAAAGGGGTGAAACTAACAAAAAAAAAGGCTAGAGAGTATAGGCAGTTGAAAATATGATAACAAATATACGCCTCCATTTTAATAAATTTTGAGCATTATGTTAAATCCAAAACTTCACTATTTAATGAATAATAATCCTGGTGATTCCTACCTCACTAAATGACGAGATGGATCGCAGTTGATTGAACCCAAGGTCCAAGTGCTTCAACTTGGCACATTTCTTAAGATTATCCACCTTTGCAAACTTGTTTCGACTTAAATCAAGGGTTTGAACAGCAGGAAGAAGTTGCAAAGACTCATCCATTAGTAACAAGCCATTGCGAGCACATGAAACAAAGGACAACCGGTTCCACTGTGGAGAGCCCTTTATCTCAGCAATTCTACTGGCAAACACATGTCGCAAAGCATCCTATATAATTTCAAAGGACAAACATTATCCATAAATTGTTCTGAAGTTCCAACACTAGTTCACCTACTATTAATCAAATAACATTTGAGGAAAAGAATTTGTTTACAGAGTCAATTCGTAGTAGAACTAAATTGTCGCTAGGAAGAACAAAAGAGGGAATAGTATATTACAATTCATAATAATAAAAACTAAATGAGAGTAATTAATTTTTCGTTTTGTACGGAATAAATGCAACACATCCAAAGAAACTCACAGTTGAATTATGACAAATAATCTTCTCCAAAGTATGCCTCAACTCAAGCAATCCTTTGGCTGCTGAAGTCGACAAATCGCAGCCTCTGAGTTCCAAAACCTTCAGTCTTCCAAACGGCAGCAACGATAGCGGCGTGGGGTCACGCGCAGGCGGGGGCAAGGCAGATACCACCTTAAGAGTCGTTAGGAGCCGTAGAATCCGGCGAAGTTGTTCAAGGGCACGGTGGTCCCCAAGGTCCGACACGTAGGCACGTAGATAGTCAACCGGAGCTCCCGCTAGAAGTCTCTCGAGCTCCTGCAACGCCTCAAGCCGCGACTGCACATAGTGAAGCCCCGCCGGGTTGAGCTTCAGCACCTTTGTCCCTTCGATCAAAGCCCCCGCATGTTCGTCAACGAATTTGACCAGCTTCTCGAGGTAGCGATCCCCTGTGACAATCGCCATTGGCAGTAGAATTAGGGTTTAGAAACAGAAGAAAATCATCCACCGGCTCGCATCAAAGCTCATAAACAACCAACACATCCAATTCGAAGTGTATATATAAAAATAAGGAAATCAGAATTCTCAAACGGTTGTTAGATGGAAGAAGCTTTAGGAGAAAAAGAAAAAAGAAAGAATGGGAAACTGAATTTGATGAAGAAAGGGGAAGGAAATTGCATTGAAGATTGTAGGTGAAGTTTCAAAAGAAGAGATCGAAGGAAGACGGAATAGAGGGATGGATTTTTTTTTTTTTTGCTGTTAATTATAATTATAACAAAATTATAGGAGAGAGAAAGGCGGTTTAGGGGGAGTTGGCGAGAGAGACACGGCCATGAGATGGGCAGAAACCTGAGCAAAATGAAAACGACGGTTTTTTTTGGTTGGGAAAGGGGGAGGGGATTGCAATGGAGATGATGATGTGGGACTTGTTAATTGGATCCAATGATTGACAGA
>JAQSVH010000004.1:18560425-18582166 GCA_029448705.1 Adansonia digitata
AGTTGAGAATAGAAATTAACTATAAAGAACATTAATTTAGAAGGGTATTGATTAATTATTTTTATGTGATTTGAAAATATTTAACATTTAAAATTTTAACAATATATTATCTTATTTATAACATTTTAATTAATTAACCAATTCAACCAATACGAATATTAGCATATTATCTTTAATTAACATAATATTTCACATATTTATTATTAAGGCATATTTTATATTTATAATTAATAAAGTTATTAGTTGTTTTTTAAGATCTAAACGTTACCATCCGAAACTTTATACATGGAGACAGTTGGAGAATTAGGTATAAAAAAGAGCTTATAAAAATGTTAAATATATCTGCTTCAGGAGTACTAAAATCTAAAGCTTTTTCTAATAGAAAATCTAAAGCTTTATTAATAAGGTCATTTATGATAAGGCTGAGTGGTGTTCTCTGTAACCCAACGCGGTGGAAAATTTTCCACTGGAGCCCAAGATCTCCTTTGGCGATTGGGCACCCAACCATAGGTGCACTGCAATGAAAAATTTTTAACATTCATCCAAAAAGGTTGAACTGCGGTGCAGACGCTCTAGTCACGCCGCACTGAAACCAATCGATAAATCAAATGGAGCTTAGGGGTTGGATTTGATGAGCAATAAGTTTAGATTCAACGAGATTAAAAATAGCTATGATGATATAATTAATTATTATAGTAGTAAAATTAATTATTATAATAGTGAGATTAAAATTAATAATAAAATACGTATATATTCAATTGTAGTGGTGATAATGTTATTTTTGTTTGTAGTGATAATAAAAAGTAATTATTAAGAACATTATATTAAAATATGTGTATGTATAGAATAAAAAAGTAAATTTTGTATTTAAATTAAATAATAAAATATAAATTATATCATATTTTTGTTGAATAATAATTAAAAATTACTAAAATTATATTTATATTAAAAATTATTAAAATTATAATTATATTAAATATAAACAAAATTATGTTTATGTCGAATAATAATTAAAAATTGTTTTTATATTAAAAGAATTATTAAAATTATAGTTATAGTAAAATATAAATTAAAAATATATTTTATGTTAAGCAATAATTAAAAATTATATTTATTAAAAATAAAATATATATTTATATTAAATAATTAAATTTATTAAAATTATATTTATTTAACAAATAAAATAGAACTTAAAAATAAAAAAAAATTGTGGAGGAAGTAAAAGGGAAATTAACACCTTCATTGGGGGTAGTTTCTCACTGATTCAGAGCTCCAATCACAGACTGGAGCTGTAGCCAGTGGAAACCCCAATTGGAGGTCATCCAAATGCACCCCAGGGCAAGTGCAACACGTTTAAAGAGAAATCTCCCAAAGTGCCATGAATTTCCATTACATCACCGGCGTGATGGAATCGAAAGCAACCTAAATCGATTTCGGTTGAATAAATCGATTGAAATGGACTTCTATGTGGTCCTATATATTTCTCTAGTTGTCTTTATACTGCTCCTTTCACTCCTCCTTTTATCCAGGAATCTTAATATTTCTCTTTGTTGGTTTTTATATAAGACTTCTGCATAGTCCTATATAATTTGTCAATCCCTTTCTCAATTTCATTCCGTACTAAGATTGAGAAGCACAGATAAAGAGAAGGTGACAAACATGGTGCAAATGTGAAACACGCAAACGATATGCAACAAACGAAGTTTCCAGTTCCTCCAAAAAATAAATAAATAAAAAGGCTTTTGAATAAGTAAATGATGGTCGGCTAATGAAATCAATATTGTTGGAGACTTGGTTTTCATTTTAATTTCACCATCTATTCCCAAAATATATATATATATTTAAAGTAATTGATTGCATTCTCAAGAAATTTTGTTACGAAACTTTTCAAAAGAGACAATAGTTTTCAAGATGGGTTTTACGTTCTAAGGTATTTGGGCTTTAATTAACCATGCAATATCACCATAGACAATAATAGTGTTCATGCCTACGTATGGCATGGTATTTAAGTATGATTTTTCCAATATTCTTCTCACATTTCATTTACGTGTTCTTTTTCCCGAAAATTTTGAATCAGAGCCTAACATTTACAAATTCAAGATTAGTCAAACTATCATTTAATGAGTGATAAACCACTGTTTTTTTATTAAAAAAAATTAACCATTGGTTAATCTTTTATTAGGAATTGATGCATTTCTTCTTATTACTATTATTTTTCCTAATCCTTGCAGGGAAAGGAAATGGTGTGGGAGCACACGTAATTAGAGTTGAACTCTCCAAATGCTCACTTCTCATCACATTTGAAAATATCAGGCCCTTGTTTGCATCCACTTTATCAACAGGTTTGAATACGTCAATTTGATTGCCCAAAAGCTACTGCTTCAGGCCACGGCTTTGGACTCAGCTCTCGCCGAAACCAAATTACGCCTTCTCCATTCACATGTCATTTCTAGCATTAGCACTTAGCAGTAGGAAATCAAACTTTTTGGTACAAACCCATGGTGATGGTCGCCATCTATTGCTACAATATACTATTTAGTGTAATTAATTGTTCACATATATATACATAGTTTTCATTTCATGTTGAATCCTTTTCCTCAGGAAAAACGTTAATGCCCCAAATTTAAAATTGCAAACTATTCCATTTCACTGTGGTTTGCTTTGCATCTTAAAGCCACCAAAGCATTTGTACTCAAAAATGGCACAAAGAACAAATATTGTGCTGGTAGTCGTAACAGAGACTTCATATTATGTTGGTTTGTCACAACAACATTCAAACCCCTAAGCAGTAACATCCCAAGCACTTTTGTATGAATGTTAACTCGGATTTTTAAAGAATAAAGAATTTGCATCAAATAAAACAACATTTTAAAATGATCTCTTGATGTTCTTGAAATCTATAGAGTCAATACACTCCAATCCAGCTCTGTACGGATTCATTAACTTCAAAAGCTCCGTTGCTTTCTCCTTTGTGTCATTGCTGCACCCAACCTGTATGAGCACCAAAAGCTTCTGAAAGGCACCAACTTGAAGAGCTTCAATCAAAACTCTTTCTTCATACTCCTTTTCATATTTGCTGAGCTTCCAAATTGTTGAAACAGAGTACTCAGTCGCTAGTTCTGAAACACGCAGAATTTTCTTCACCAGAACTGGCATCGCCAGTGCGTCATTGTAAACAACCTCCCTCCCTTGTTTAGATTCGCAGAGCTTATCAATAACACCTAAAGCCTTCTCACATACGCTTTTTTCAGATTCAATCATATTCTCCAACAGTAAAGAAACCAAACCCATCTCCATGAATTCCGACTTTATCTTCTCACCTGAAGAAGATGAAGATGAAACCATGTAGAAAATTACCATGAGAGAAGCTTTTGTGATTGAAGGACAAATTTGGTCTTTAATGAACTTAAATAGCAGTTTATTGACTCCATCAATGGCCGCCAACTCTTCTCCATATTGCTGGTCGCAAGAAACAAGTTCTTTCAGCACAGTCATGGAGTTTTGCTTCACCGAGAGTTCCCCGGATTTCAGAAACCAAACCATGCAACGCAAAGAAGCTTTGGATCCCAAGTATAGCTCAGCTTCCTTGGCAAGTGGAAACATCCAGTTCATTACACACAATATCTCCTCTAACACAAATGCATTCTTCTCAAACGAGTCGCTTGCAAATGCATCAAATGCAGCAGCAAGGACTTCAGCCGTGTTGTTTGATATAATGCAGCGCCTATTTCGCTCACTTTCTACGCCCCATTTCCTGATTTTTTGCACAGAATCTAGGCAGCCACATTGATCCAAGCGTCTCTTTGAATCCATAATCGAAAAGATAATTCCAGAGATGTCAGCGGAAGTGACAGGAATCCTTGGTGTTGGGATCCTTTCAACGCCACAGTTCCGATTCTCTACGCACCAATCTTGAATCATTTTCCTGAGGGAATGATTGGGTATCTGATCAAAACTTGTGAGAAATCGATTTGTAACAGGGCAGGTAAAATTCCCATCCTCCAGCCATGTCTCGATGCTTTCTCGATCGTAAGTTACCCCGGAAGACAATGTGACAGGATCCTTCATAAGCTCAAGAGTTATTGGGCATAGAAAAGGCCTTGGGATCTCAAGCTCCTTGCGCTGCTGCTTTTTATCTCCATGGCGGCCTGCAGTTTTCTTTCTCCTCCAATTGAACATTGCCAAAGATTGATGTCGGAATCAAAAAAAAGAATTTACAAGAAGACTTAATTTACTTTGTTTTGTGAATGGTAACGGGAGTTTTAGAGGTTTATATATATATAAATATATATATAGAGAGAGAGAGAGAGAGAGAGTAAATGGTGTTGAATGCAAAAAGGTGCTTAAATTTCAAGCTCTTCACACGGTGTTCAAAGTCTAGGACTTGAACAAACAAACAAGTAGAAGAAAAGAAATTCGTGAGGAACGTTCAAATTGAACCAGTGATGGAAACAAATACCGAAGGGAAAGCAAGAGAATTCATTTAAGGTTATAGGGAATACGAGTATTGAATTTTGACCATTGAAAATATCGAAGCTCTAAAATCCGACTGTCAAACGTGGAAATGGTAAAAGAATGCCCCTTCAAATTTCTTACAAAGTAAAACAAAAGCTTGTTTGAACGTAATACTTCAGGTTGCGGTTTTGACGGGTCGACTTGGATTTCCTGGTCTTAGGTCTCAATTATTCGTCTCCCCACCGACCGACCCTCAAAGTGAAAACCAATTCCGCAGGAAATTGTTTCCCACAAAAATAACATTTTAATTGCCGGAATTTTAATATAATAGTAGCATTTTTTTCCTTCATTTTAAAATTTTAAGGTAATTGATCACTCAATTTAACGTAATATTAAAACTTATAAAATTCAATCTCTTAATATATTTTCGTCCAATATCTTCTCAACTTTAAATTTCAATCTCTTAATATTTTTTTCATCCCATATCTTGTCATCCATCAATTTGTATATTATTATTTTTATCTTTCTTCAACTTAATTTTTTTTTTTTTTCATATTTGAGTTCACATGCTAATGAAGGAACGTCTAGAAACTTATATTTAGTAGTTAAATTCTTTACTATTAAATTTTTTGTTTTTATAATTGATTATCCAACATGATATTAATAATTGTTTAATTGTTCGTAAGCCTAATCCATATAAAACTCATCTAGGGCATTTACTTTCCAAATTATGGGAAGGAGGATGTGGAAAGGATGAAGTCAGAAGGAAAATATTGTCCATAAATGAATCATCAAGATCTGTATGATTCCAGGGTTGCAACTTGCAACAGCTTTTTGTTTAGTAGAAAGGAAAAAAATATATATTTTATTTACATAGGTTATCCTAGTTCAGATTTGATTTAACAGAGTAGCTTTATTCCAGGTCCAACAAATAAATATACAGACGTACAAATTATTTAAAAAAATGACCGAGATATGCATTCGCATGCCCAACATCAAGAAAAGACGATAAAAGTCCTTGCCACTTTGGTACGCAACCACCGCCAAGATGTTCAATCTGCTCCGGAATCTACAATACAACCAAGCTGACACCACACATCAGACATCACATATTAGATGGCCTTGCAAAGTTAATCTAGAAGAAAAATTGCATCAAGTTGACAAATTTTAAGTCTTAAAATCTTTCAGCTCAAACCGCCCGTTTTGCCGAATTCTAGGTTATTCCTGCCTGATAAAGGGAGATGAACTCATTTCCGTACTGTAAAACGAATCATCCCCATTAATTTCATAGATATTATCATCCTTCTCTTCATCCCATTTGAGCACCTCCTTTATAAATTTGAATGCCTCGTCAACTGATGTGCGGTCTCGGCCTCTAGTCTGCGCAACGAACAATTTTCTGCCACGTATTGAAGAATATAGCTCCTTGAATTTCACTGCCACATAGTAGTATGCTTGTTGTGCCAGGGCATGGTTATTGTGATGAGGCTTTAAGGGGCTAAAATCTCTGAACCACTCACAAGTGGACAAAGGGGCTTGATTTATCTTATCCTCGAAGGCATCATATTTGTTCAGCAAAAGCACAAATGGGGTGTCCCTGAAAGAAGGGTGCCTCACCAGACTCTCAAACATATCTCTGCTTCCCAGCATTTTGTTACAGAGAGGCCCTGTACCACGGCAGCACATCTCATCATAATCACTCAAAGCAACGCAGAAGATCACTGCCCTTACATCTTCAAACATTTCCAGCCATTTGCAACCATCATGCAGTCCCTTGGAATTTATTCGAATCAGCTGGAACCTAAGGCAACAGAGAATGCCAACAAAAAAATATAACATAGAACAGTTACATTCAGCAGCAGCGGAGAAAAACATATATATATATATATATATCTATTTCATTGGTAAGAAAATGAATAAGGAATGATCAGAGGAGACAAGGTTCTACTTGGTCAAGGAAGGAAGGCACTCAAAGTCTTCGTTGTATATTTCAGACATGGGGCTTCTATCATCAAATGAGAACTCAATGGAGGCAAGACCATTGCTCTGAGTAACTCCCTCGGCATACAGTATGTCCTGTTCTGAAGGTTCAAACTCATTGCTCGATATTTCAACAGCCTGTAGAAATGAAGAAAGACGCAAACACAAAATTGAGGAAACAATTTGTAAGCCTAGGAAAGACCTATGCTCAATTAAATTTCACGCCAGAATTGTTGAGAGGAATTCTAATAGAAAACAAAACAAGAAATTTTAATTACCAAAATCTGAAACAATTTCAGCAAGACACTAATCTGATCCGTATATGATATATTTACCATATATGATATATTTACATACCAAACTTTCTAATGATAAGGCATTTACAATTGGATGATCCAATCTAATCTTTTCCAACATTGAAGTTATAGAAACAGACACCCTACAAATATTATATATGTATTCAACCTATGGTAGAACTTCAAAGTGATCCCTCAGCCATTATCGAGTGCCCAGACACGAGTCTTTCACAAAGAACTTGAGCCCAACCCTACAGAAAGATGCCAGATAGTAGGATTGCAACACCCTTCTTAAGACCCTGCCTAATAGGACTACAACTAGGTAATGATAACTTTTAAAGGTTACTCCAATGACCCTAAGTAGAAGAAACCATCATTAGAGGAAATTTCATTTTCAGCATGACTATTACATCACCACGCAAGGATATCTTTTTCTTCTCATTTGATATTTTCATTTTTTCTCCATTGATGGCTTCTTTAAATCTAATGCAGTGAACTACTAGGATTTATATTGAGAGTTTTCAGACCTCATCCATTACAGTCCAGGAAGCCAGGAGCCTGATGTAAGAACGAAATAAATACAACGATAAATCTTCAATTCTACCATTGCAGTTCCCAGTGCTTTATACACAGGCAAATCTGAAAGTCTTTAAAACCATTTCCAACTGAAATGGCACT
The DNA here is from genome assembly GCA_029448705.1 of Adansonia digitata. Lineage (NCBI taxonomy): Eukaryota > Viridiplantae > Streptophyta > Magnoliopsida > Malvales > Malvaceae > Adansonia > Adansonia digitata. The sequence continues at coordinate 18,567,835 of JAQSVH010000004.1, forward strand.
GTATTACATAATTATTCTCCTCATGAAACCAATTGTTAGCCATCTCCTTTTAAATGGGCTATCATCCTTTCAAGAAAAACAAAATGGCATCTCAGTAAGAAGCCTCAAGAAAATATAAAAATGATCTCTACATAGGTCTTCTGTTTAAGATGTTCCCAGCATGCCAACATCAGTTGCCCTTCTTCGACATATTTCCCTCTTCATTGAAGAGCAAAATATAATTTTTTTTTTGGAGAAGTGAGAGAGGAGTCAAAAGCGAAATTCTCACCAAATAACCAATGTTAGCTACTATTTTATGATATGGGCATGGAAAGGCAGGCATTAAGAATGATGCCATTAGCTACACAAAACTATTAAAAGCTTTGTTTGCCACAAAAGAAAACTATTCGCAGCTTATATTTGTGGGTCAGTAATGGCTCATATTTTGCCCCAAGTTTAATGAAATTGGCTTTTATAATGTCATTTTTTATATAAAGAAATGAGCTCAAATGCCTCTTAGAGGCTCACACTCCCATAAACGACTGCCCTCTCCTTCCCAGCTCCCACGCCATACAAATCACCTGGTGGTGAAAAATCCCAATCTATTGGATTATTCAACTAAGAGATTATATTCTAGAACCCTCAATACAAGCTATTAGCCAGAATTTCCAGCCAACAAGAGAGTCAATTAAAGAAACAACATTGAAGAAAATACTGATAGCTGGTTTAACTTTAATTTTCTTAAGGTAGTCCTTCTACTTTAACTAAACTTTTTCCTCTAAATTCATAATGAAGCAGACAGCAGCAGTCTTCAAGGGTGTTTAAAATTTAGACGGCATACTAAACCTGATCCTAATGCCTCGAATGTCAATTTGGCACATAACCTATGACTAGAAGCAAATTGGAAGCTTGCTTTTATTAGCTGCAGTTAGTCTTAGGTTTATGTTTCTTTAAGTTAAAGTCATGGGTATTCTATTTTGTTGTTAAAGCTTAATTGAGATAGTTTAGACAACGGAGGCTTTCCAGCATTATTGGGTATGTGGTTGTGTAATGCAATCAACTTTCCCTGTTTTCCTCAAGAATTTCAGATTATAAAATTGCCATAGACCATTTCTTCCTGTCCTACATCTGGAACTTTGAGGTCCTTTCATGCCTCTTTTCCCAATAGAATTTCACTTTCCTGGAAAGATTAATGATAATGACAACAAATGCCAACGTTGGCAGCATCTTGTTGCCTTTACCCCAAGACTATCTACAAGTTTGATCCAAATGTTGCTTACTTGACAAATCAACAGGAGAAAACATGACGTTAACTAAAATCTATTGCATAACTAATCTGATAAATGCTTCATAAAACATACAAAGATGAACTGATGTTTCATACCTTTTCCAAAAAGTATCTGGCAATATCTGGAAGATGATGCAATTCGTCAATCCTCTTGTATGTTTCCTGAATGGCAGGATGCTTCCAGATCTCATCCACAATAGGCGCATACTCACGGGTTGCGGCAGGAAAGAATGCATCCAAGTCTCCCATAGCCATAATATCCAACAACCAATCAGAAAAATGCTTGAACCTTTGGTTAATTGAATATATACACTGGTTACTTCCATTAACTCCTGTTTCATCTGAATTCAATTTTCATAATTAGCATATAAAATTATTTGTTCATGGAAACGAGAAATACCCTCTAGTTACATGTAAATGTGCTGCCATAGTTTCACAAATGTATTCCTTAATGAAAGGCCTATTGTGGTGGAAGCAAAATTTTCCATCAATACCGCTTCCATTCAGATGAGATATAAGAGGGCATGGCATACAAAATGCTATTTCATGTTCAAGTTCAAGCAAAATTATAAAGTTTATGTTAAAAAGATAGTTTTGTCACCATCCCAAAAGCTTAAATTGATAGGAAAGGACTCATTTTTTAAATTTAAGTTCTGACATTCATCCCTCACATTTAAGCGAAATGAATCCTTAATGGCCTTTGCCATGAATCAAAGACAAAAGGTCAAAACTAAAGAATGATAAAGAGAATTGTTCATAAGACTTAAAATGCAGACACTAGGCAAACAAATGATGAAAAGGGGTTGACTTTCCTAGGATTCAAGATGAGATTTTTTTTTTTTAATAGAATGTTAAAAATGATTATTGAGTGACCAATTATCTCAAAAGTTTAAGCTAGAAGGAAATGGTAACTCTTATTTAAGTTATAACAGCCTAAAGAATGGAAAATGATATGAGTGTTGTAAAATGAGTATTATTCCAAAAAAACAGTATTAAAAGTAGTATTTTAAATATGATATTAGAGAACTCCTTTCAAATTAGCCATTTATAGTAAATTCCCTGATATAGTTCTAGAAACTCAGAAATCATGCTAATGCAAAGTTTTATAACAAATTTATTTTAATTTGAACTGTTCACCATGTCCAATTATTCATCAATGTATTGGTTCTCAAAGATAATGCAAAAAAAGGTAATAAATGTATAAATGTCACAATGAGCTTGAGTGGGGGAGGAACATGTTTACGTTATAGGCACATGCATATATGTCTGTAGAAATAGAAAAACTGAATGTCAGTACATGTGTACATGTATGGACACATATTTAAGGGTCTATTTCCTTAAATGTATATCTTCAAACAATTAACTCCGCTTTGAATCACAGATGCCATCTCCACATGTTAAAACATTAGTATCACCATTTACAAGAGAGCTATTGCAAATACCAGCACTACAGTTAGCGTGTTTAGACATCTTGTCATATACCACTTTAGTTCTACCAGAAAGACCAAATAACCTAGAGAGAAGTCTCATTCTCCATGCTAAAGGAATTAGAGAAATAATAAAATGAAGAAAACAAAAAAGACTTAGCAAATTATTCTTCTTCCACATGTTTTAGTATTATAAGGTGAAGGCACCTCCTATCAGTAATCCAAAGCCAAATCTACTGAAAACTGAAATTCTTCCCCTATCTCATGTGCCCTAAAAGTAGTAACAAAGTATTCTTAAAGATCAAGAACACCTTTTGCCATTAGGAAATGCGTTGCTTCCATATCAGGCCTAGAGACCGTTTAATTTCCATACAATGTTAGAAGTCACTTACATTCATGATACCTTATGTCAAATTTCAATTTGATTATTTGCTTCCGAAGTTCAACCTGTGAAACAACTAATAACCAATCTCCCCATAGCAGAATGCATCTAGCTAGAGATCCTTTAGGCATTCATGCGACATCGAACTTATTAGCAAATCAAGACAGTCAACTCATAATCCATTCAACGGGTTACACACATCATCTTACCCTCACAAAATAAGCTTCTTGACAACTTTTAGTTTCCCAGATCATTAAGAAGTTCATTGTATTAATAACCCTAAAATTATCTATTAAGGAAGAATGGTTAAATAGACAGAACAAAGCAGTGGCTGATACTGGCCTCAATCAACAGGCAGGAAAATTGCTATCATAAAATTCATATTAAACATAGGAAAGGAGATGCAGTAATATGGAGACCTGAAGCAGACTTTTCATTATTGAATTCATTAGTTCTTAGCTCCGACAAAGCTTCTTCTTCAAATCTCTCTCGTCCTTCAAGTAATACACTAAGATACTTGTACATGTTACTTTGAATCATAAGTTTGATGCTCTGCATCTCCTCTGGAGAGAACCCATTTCCGTATAAAAACTTAGCCTGTTCAACAGATTGCAGAAAATGTGTTACAAAAGGAAAAGAAGAAGAAGAAGAATTGTCATTCTGGCATAAGAAAGGTTCAAGTCGCCAGAGGCCCTCTACTTGAACAAATCATTCAACACAGCCCCTCTAGTCTTATATCAAAACATTTAATCCTCTATAGTTAAGCATTTTGCAATCAAGTAAAACTAGTAACACCGTTACTAGGTGGCCTAACTATGAAGAGATAGCACCCAGGTGGCTTTTTTATCTGACATAAAATGAATGCAAGAGAGTGATGGGGGGGAGGGGGAAGAAAATTATTCTACTGTGAAAACATTCCAACCCTATCCTAAATTTTTCTTCACTCATATCAAGGCAACAAGTCAGCTACATCCAACACCAATCTGGCACTAGTAAAAGAAAATGAAAGAGGAAAAACAGAAAATAAAGTCAAAGAACGAAAAACATTATATATATTGAAATATTTCAATGTCAAAAAAATAAATAAATAAAACAAAGATAGGTACAAATGGGAAAATGAAAATTGAAAGAAAACTAGTAATTGCCAAGTTTATGAAGGTAAAATTTTTGGTACTTTTTCTATGCCATGTCATCACCACATCAAACAAAAAGCCACCTAGATGCCATATCAGCATGGTTTATAGCACATAAAAGTGTTAAGAGTTCATTGACTGCACAAAAACTCTTAGCTGAGGGATTAATTGGCTTGAAATAAAGTAGGAAAAAATTAAGGAATTTGATGAAGTACCAAGGACCACTGACTGACTTGAATAAAACAGAAATAATGTAATTCAAGGCAACATTATAGCATCTGCTGCAATATTCAAGGATAGTTTGCTTGGATGTAAGAAACAATGATATGGGAAAAGCCAAACAAAAACATTTTTTTAATGAAGACTAGTAAATTAGATATGCAGAAAAGAAAGCAAGTTATTGCTCCAAAGATCAGAAAAGGCATTACAAAAGCAGCACGCAGTTGATTCTTATCCATTATCAGACCATAAATTGAAGCAAAGTGGAGGTCAAGGCAATGTAACCAAAACGCAGAAAAATGAAAGAGTAAGAAGGCAAACATTCTGTGTTTTCGTTTGGTTGATAAGTAGCTACAATCAGTACTGAAAAATTCTGTAGTTCAGGAAAACCCAAGCTATATTAAGAAAGAGCGAACGAAATTAAAGATATCCTTCCTTAAACCCTCCAGCAAGATGATAGAAAAGTGAAACATTAAGAAAATTTGCAGTACAACAAGGATTGCATTTTAAGTTAAGACCACATTTACCAATATTAAGAACAGAACCAGAATAAATATATAAAGGAAGGATTAGACAGATGATTGTAGCCAACAAACAACAAAAGTATTTTACCTAATAATAAGAAGAAAGCTTGGCTAATAATAATGAAACTTATATTAACCAAGGAACAGTCATAGAAGCAGGAGAAATGAAAGTAACATACATGCAGTCAAAATAGTTTGAAACATAAACAATACCTGCTTGAAGATGGTACTGGTTCCAGATCCTTCAAACCCAAATAATAGCAACTTCTGTACTCTTCCCTGCTCCAAATACCCAGGCACGAACCTCCCTGAAAAGGTAGTTGGGTCTTCTTGTGGCCCATGAGGATTTGCAGGTGGTACAGGCAGCGAAAACAATGAACAACAGAAACGAATAAAAGCCTGCCTACCAAAAATCATACTGCAACTGAATAAAAAATCAATTCAACCACTTATTGAATTTTAAAACTTAAATCTAATGTACAGATTACAAGAGAACCTTTTCCCATATCTTGCCCTTGATGTTATTTTGACCTTCTTCCTCATAAGATCCATCATCATATAGCCAAAAATGAGTATCCCTGGGGCATTGTACCTTTGCCAGCTGAAATAAAATTAAAGCAAAAAACAAACCAAAATCATTATACAAGATAGTTTGTACACCAACAAAAGAAGATAAAAATTGTTCCAACCATCAGGACGGGGAATCATGCTTTAGAGAGTATGGAGATAAAAAAAGCTTAGTATTGTTAGCAAGTTTAGTAGAAAAGATGTTTACATACTTCATACTCAATTACTTGCAACAGGATTCTTCTGTCAGTCCATGATACCCAACTCTTGCAAGCAGTCGCAAAAGTGGGACCGAGGGGACAAGGAATTGTCTCAATCACCTAGCATAGGTGACTGTCTTAGCCACCACAGCATCAGCCAAGGCTATCGGCAATATAGTTCATGTGTTATAAATTTGAAAATATATATCAACAAAAAAAAGTCACTCTCTCTAAAAATAAATTTTACTTAGCCATAATCACAGGCATGAAGAGATCTGGTTCAGCCGTTTGGTTAAAGTACAAATTTTCAGCAAGACAAAGCAAGAGCATGTTGCAGTTTGAGACAGTCAAGCTGTTGCTTGACGAACTTAGGCTTTTGCTATTAATAGCAAATCCACCTTAAATATTTCTGTCGACTAGAAAAGGGATGTGTAGAAACATCTTTTTCAACACTAACCAAAGAAAATGTCAAACTCCACAAAGCATCTAGTTAGTCCGAAAAAAGGCCTTACATCAGAGAGATAAGGAGTTAAACAAAAATAGTCACTCCGCCCAGAGCTCCTATTTAAGCCTATTTAAAGCAATATTTACCATACTTTAGAACATGTTCCAGTTTGAACCTTATGGTTTAATCACCCTTCAAGTAAGGAAGCATTGCTTGCAACCAAGAGCAGCGAAAACTAGGAAGTTTGTTGATAAATGGTAAAAGTCCTTCTGCAGTCCCTGAACTATAATGAGAAGTGCATTTTAGTCCCTCTACTATTAAACTAAGCATTTTCATCCTTATATATTTGAAATTAGAGCAAACAAAGAAAATTGTTGATGGTGTTAAACGAAATCCATCTAAACAGTGACATGGCTTTATAAAAATATGAAACGTAAAATGCTATATCAACCTGATTTCATCCAAACCTTGAAAATCGACCCAAAAATCCAAATTTACAGGCATTATTTTATAAAGTCACGTCACCATTTAAACGGATTTCGTTTAACACTATTAACAATTTTTCTTTTTTGTTCTAATTTTAAATGTATAAGGTTGAAAATACTCAGTTCAAAAGTAGAGGGACTAAAATACAACTTTGACTATTGTACAGGGACAGCAAATGGACTTTTACCATTGATAGATGCTCTTGCTTTAACAAAAGTTTTAGGTAGGGGGCAGGAGTAAAATGAGCAGGATCATTCTCTTGTTCAGGCTTGGCATGGCTACTTTTAATCAAGCTTAGGTACTTACTGAGCTCCAAAAACTTTGTTTAGGCTTGGCATGGTTAACCGACCTTCACACTGAACAAGGGTTCATACTGAGTTCAGAAGCTTAGATTTGAAGCACACTTAAGCAGCCTTTAAATCCATAGGTCATGTTTGATTAAAGGAAAGAATAGAGGAGCCATTTTCTCTTTTATGTTTCCCTTGTTTTTTTCAGTTTTCTTCATATTTGTTGTCTCTACACTAGATTATTTCCCTTTTTTTCTCCAATTTTATTTTCCCCCCTAATTTCTCCTCCCACATCCTTGAATCTCATAGACAGCAGCAAATCAATTTGCTGATGTGAAATTTTGGAATAGCCATTGACAAAATCTTGTCCCTAGCAAGCTAATCTAGCAATGCGAGAGACTAGACTGGTCACCGGCAACAAGGCAAATTGGCTGCACTGAAAATCAGATCTCTTGCCAATGTGCCCTTTCACTCACCTACAACCAAATACAATAGCTAATGACCATAAGCCGATTTGACTGGCAAGCAATTCTCTCATATAAGTAACCAAGCCAATCAGCCATTCGGCTTCATCTTGCAACAACTATTGTCATTGAAATGAGAGTTTGTCATCCTAGCAAAACATATTAATCCGTTTGGCCAATGGCAAGCAATTTGGAGCTACACCTACAAAATCTTCCTCCCGCTTGTCTTTTCCCTTCTCTCTATGGACGTAACTATAATTAAGAAATTGCAAGGGTAAATTTGGAATGTGAACAGTTCTTCTATTCCTGGCTCGTCGAGAATAGCTATTATCCGAGGATGAGGCAAATTAGTTTATCCAGATTCACCTAGGCTGCACCACCCTAAAACTCCAAACAATCATGGTAATAGAAATGCCATCTGTGATAGACTCAGAAAGAAATAACTCCTGCAATTAACAAAAACGTTGCCAAAGCGGCTCTTGACTTAACTGGGATTATATACATGCCCTCTTCTCATATCTTATGGTAATGTCAGAGGCAAGAGAATATTTCTCCCCTTTCCCACGGCTCAACCTTATCAACCTTACATTCCCTTTCCACAGCACATAAAAAAAAGATTCTGCAATATATATTTTTAAAAATTATGGATAACGTAATTGACAAAGCCTGGAAAGATGACAGAAAGTCTGAAAGGATGAATACTTTTTCACTTGTATTGATAACTGAAAAAGAATACATATTTATATATCATCCAAGGCTAATTTAGGAAATAGAAATAAAAGCTATACAATCTGTTCCTACAATTCTGGCCCTAAGATTTAGAAAATTACAGCCCATAATTTTATCCTAAATAAAAGTAAATTACAGCCAATATTTTACATAAAAAATCAGAGAATTAAAAGCTTGATTTCTAGAGAATTTAATCCCTGTTTCTGGGGATTTTTCAATTTCAGATTTTTAGGGATTTTTCAACAGTAATCTATGTTCTATACTTTTCAACGATATAAATACTAAACGGTGATCAGAAGACATTAAAACCTAAATGGTCAACTTCGAATTGATAAAACAGGATCTTATCAAGATTTTATTGAGCTTCATGAGATATTATCAACTTGTCCACAAAAGACAAGAGAAGTTTATTTATATTCAAGCTCAGCTTAACAATTAGATGAGCTTGAACTTTTTCACTTGATAAACAAAGACATACAACTCTAACTGAGCTTGTTCATGCACTATGTGCAATAAGTAAACCAGTTGACTGACACCCTTCTTTTTAGGAGAGCCTAAAATAGATATGAGTGATGATAATTTTTCTTTTACGATGGAAATAATGTTTCAGCTTCCAAATAAAGTCATTTGACCATCTGACTGGAGCTCCTTCATTGTCACTTAGTATATGCATCATTATATGTAGAACACATGCAAATGAGATATCGCCAAATGACCACATAGAAAATTTTAACCCGAAAAAGGTAAAAACTACTTTTGGAACCCACAAGCCAAACCTGTGTTCACTACTAATTATTGTTATACCAATATGATACAGCCCATGCCCAACATGGGCCTAGATCAATCATTATGCCAGAAGCCCATCAAAGTATAAGTCAACCCTAGGTCACAAGAGGTAAACTGTATGAGGTAGAACATCCTCTTGAAACCCTAAGCTCAATTCTTAATACATACTTGTTCTCCTATTATCTTGCCTCCCCTCCTTCTAAACCCTGAGTGACTTAAGCATCAGCATGTGCCCAGAGTACCAACTTTGGTGCCCTTCTAACGCTTTTACCTTGCAGATCTCTTTGCTCTAAAGGCCGCTCAACCTTTCCACAATCCTTGCATCAACAATTGTAATATTGCCTCTATATTTTGGAAGAGAAAAAGGAATGAAGCAAAACAAACTTGACCTTGTCCAATAATTGAGCTAAAAGTATGTCACTTTTCAAGGACATATCTAGAAGTCCAATGTGAGGCAAGGAGCATTTAAGCAAATCTAGTTTCCTTTGGCACATTAGTGACATAGTAGCATATATATCCAAGTTAAGGAACACGAAAAAATGAAAAGCCAAACGATATGAAGTTCCCACATAAGGTTATGCAGCCAAGGAGTCTATATCAATTTATGCCAAATTTCTCCCAAGATAGTTCTCCTAACTACGTTTTCTAACTGAACCAAAGGGAACCCGAATTGATCATGTAAGAGATCCGCTACAAAATGAATCTGCTTATTTTTCAAATGATTCATATGGAATGAAAGTTGATTCTCAGAAAAGAATAAAAAACACCAATATAACCAACGTTGCCCATTATTTAACTCTTTTTAATTTGTTTTTGTTTTTATTAATGCCAAGTTTAAAACGTTGAGGGGAAAAGGCTGAAAAATTGATGGTCAAGGAATCAAAGACATTCTCACATTTCTTTTAGCAACACTTTTAGACTTCACCAATGTCATCTTTTTTATTTAATAATTGATAATAATCTCTTTGATAAAATCCCATTTTGGTTTCATATTTGACTTCTTCCTAGCCTTTCCCCTGCTGCATTACTGCAGTTGATTGTTATATAGACCTGCATATGTTGGATATTAACAGCATGGCTTCTTAAAAACCAAAAAAAAAAAAAAAAAAAACCTTCCACCCTAGTTTTGGTCTCCCAAATGGCAGAATCTTCGAGACGTACATGGAAATATTTATTACACCGCAAATTTGAGGCCTGGAGTTTTTTTAAAATATATATTTGATCTATTTAAAGTAAAATTGTCCATGAAACTATAATCCCATGAGAGATTGTTGATTCAAACTCTCTCATCAAATACACATCAGGAACCTTCATTATGCAAGTTAAAAACGTGCGGAGACAGGGGTTTTTATTTTTTTTTAACCTAAAAAATTGATGGGAATTGAATGGTAAAGGAGGCAACTGCCCTAGAAGGTTGTTAGAGAAAGAAATTAGATTAGTCTGAGAGAAGAAAGAGGTAGCAGACGAAAAGATATCTTGTTAGGCACCTTTAAGAATGCAGATTACATAGTAATCATGAGGCAAACAAATACTAGCAATTGGGAAATAATAAGTTCAAAAAAACACAATACTTGGAAAATAAGGTTTATAAATCCTATGGTAAGTAAAAAGTCTCATCTGTTTAGGGAATATTTTAGATATTAGGAAGGCAATAAGGGTCAATACAACTTGCAGAAGATATGCAACAGTGAAATAGGAATTGCTAGCCCATACCAAGATGAACTTAAATATCAAATAGCCCTAGAAAAAGTCTCCTATCTTCTAATTTCTTCACATGACACTCCCTAAATGAATTTTTTATGTTCTCATGCACTAAGTTATGACCATAAATTGCTTTGGTAATCCTTCTTCCGGCAAAACTGATCTTAGAAAAAGGACTTGGGACTGAAATAGAAGTGTGTTTTAACAAAGTAAAACCCTTTCTGTCCAAATATAGACTGAATCATAAAAGTAAAGATAATTCACTTAAAGGAATGATAAAGGGTGGTCCTCATAAGAGTGAAAAAAAGTTTTAGGTCAATGGAATGGGCTTTAGAATTTTTTCTCGCATAACGTTGATAAACAGCTCAATTTAGAAAGTTAAACAACGATTATTTAAAATATACTGTAGTTAGCTTCATGATCTCTAGTTTCCATCTTGAAAAGAGAAGCTTTCTGTCCCTTTGTCCCATTGAATCCCAAAAATCTTTATACCACTATCAAACATATATGAAAGATACATGCAGTAGTCTGCATAATCTTTACCACAAGCATGATTCATGTAATTATACGCGCAGCTTTTCACTTGTGAACTCCAATAACTTGAATTATTGTATTTTCCAATAAGAATCATCAAATAAAATGGCAGCTTTATACAAAAGGCAAGTACAGTAAAATATTTAGTTAGTAATCTAAGAAATGTTCTAGTTTCATGTTGTTTAGGGGATAGCAGTGAACATGTACCGTGAACAAGATAAGTAATTAAGTACCTTCAACACTCTGAGCTCAATCTTTGTGATTTCGCGACCATTGATGTAAACCCTTGTATTCCCATTGCTAGCATCGTTTCTTAACTTACTACCAACATTCAATTTAGAACTAATTATCCTGTCAGGCTTCGCTCCCTCCTGAAATTCAATTCAAAAGTCAAATACATTCAAAAATAACAAATAACAATCCATTTTGAATTCAATCCTGATCAATCCAGAATTTTACCTTTCCCCACAATCCAGAGTCCTTATCATACCAATACCTGCCAGGCTTCAACTTCTGAGGTGGTAACGGGCACCCTAATAGCTCAGCCAATTCTTCTTGAGTCAACTGTCTCCCATTAACAACCAACTGCTCAGGCCTCAACTGATTGGCCGCACACTCCTTCTCAGCCTTCATGATTTGCTTAACCTCCAAAGTACTACAAAGTGTTCTCAAAAGCCTGGAACTCTTCCCAAGTCTTGACCTCTTGGCTTCATCAATAGGCTTTCCAATGCAACCTACGCACTTCCTTCCTTCAGGCATAGAGCCCATGGCCTTGAGCAAGCAGTTGCTACAATACTTCGCATCGCAAACCAAACAAGCCTCTCTTTCCTTCAATCTACTCCCTTTCTCACATCTGCTGCAAATTCCTCTCTTTTTCTCCTTCTTCTTAATCCCACGCGATTCCGCATTTGCCACGGAAGCAGAAGCATCCGCCACGCTTGATTGGGAAGAAGAGTACCCATCGTCGTCATCTTCTTCTTCATCAGTTTCCGAATCTTTCGGCGTATTAAACGTCACAACAACATTCTTCTTATCACCAGTAGCTGGTTGCGGCGACTTGTCAACCTCGATCTCGGACTCGCAATCACCGTTTCTCGAGTCAATCTGGGATCTTGAAGCAGAGGAAGGTCTCTGGCTTTCAAGAGGGCTTCCATTTCTGTTATTGTAGTGATTCTTTTTAAAGCTACATAATCTGGGTTTTGTGGGGATTGAAGGAATGGAAGAGAGATCAGTAGCGGGGAGGGAATCGAGACGGAGGGGATCGACACGCGGGACATCGTAAGGAATGGAAGGCCCTTCGTATTCAATAGCGATTGAGTAATCGAGGTGGTCTTCATCGGGTAAAGGAGCTCCCACCGGTAACATTTTTCTGATTACATCCTCCCAGGCTTTTTTTTCTTCTTCTGATTCTTTAGATGCTGCCATTGGATTCCGAGAGAAAGCTCCCTTCTACTGCCCTACCTAGGAAGAAGATAAACAAGGTGCCAGCCGCCTGCGCCAGCCGTTAGGGAATTAGCGAAAAGTAAACGGGGAAGGTTAGTGCTGAACCAAACAAGATTCGGTATTCAAAAGAATCAGTCCGTTATTTTTGACGCCTTCAGAGTAAGACTCGGTTTGAGCTCGAGATCAGAATCAGATGAGTAAATCAAATGCGACAACAAAATAAAAATATAAATTTAAAATTCACGCCCTGACAACTAACACGTGGACGTCGGGCCTATTGTCTTTTTTATTTGTGGAAAATTATAGATGATGTTACTTACCTAAATATTTGGATTTTGTTTCGAGTCCTTACGACTTAAGTGATGTTTTCAAAAAGCTTCTTTTTATTGTATCATTTCCTCTTTTTTTTTTTTTTCCTTTCAACCTATCATTCTAGGAGTATTGATGAAAAAATCAAATCAAATTAATCGATTTAATCAAAAATTAATTAATTTTTAGGTTCAACAATTTATTTAAAATTAAATTTTTATCGAACTATTTAGAATCATTAAAAAATTTAGAAACGAAAATCGAAAAAGCAATAAAAAACTGATAGAAGATTTTTTTTAAAAAAAATTATTTTTCTTTAGAATTTCTTTATTTATGTTTTTATTTAATTTATATTTTCTATTTTTTCTATTTTTTCTATTTTTTTCCTTTTTTGCATTATTTTATTTTTCTAATTTTTTTTGTATTATTTTATATTTCTTAATTATTTAATATTAGGAGATGATTGAATTAGTGATTAAACCTGTTAAATTGAGAACCATTAGTTCAACTAATTCAATCACTGTTTGGTTTTTTATTCCTTGCTAAGAGGCAACAAACTCAGCCTCTCTGGCCATTTCAGCCTTGGAGTTGAAGCATGTCTTTTTTTGTTTTTTTTTTTTTGCTTTTTTTAAATATAATTATTTTAAAAAAATTAAGAATGAAAACCACTGGTTCTCAATTTTTTTGGATATTAAATCTTTTTTGTTTGCATTTTATAATATGATTTTTTATTTTAAATACAATGATTTTAATTGGATTTTATCTTTTGCTTATTCTCAAATTTTTTTTGTTTACTTTTGTAGTTGCGCTTTCATATTGTATCTTTGTTCATTTTTCTTGTTTGCCCAATCTTCTTTTTCTTTTTACTTTTCCCAGTTTTGATAGGCATTAATTTTCAAATGCAAGGAAATTAAAGCCATCAAAGCATTTAAGATCTCTAACCTTAGAGTCTTGCAAGGTCACAGCAAATAATATCAAAAAGCTTTAATTACCTGACTTCCCTAATCTAGTAAACTTCATACCTGAGTAATTGCTATGGTGGCATCGATTTATTTTGTCAATCGTCTTATTTGAGTGAAGAACTACTATATCTCTATTTATGCAAGGTTAGGCAAATGTTCAACATATTTATACATACGGGTGATTGGAAGGTCATGAACTAAAGGTGTTCATTTAGAGGCCTATAAACAGGTATGTTCCTAAATGTGAAAAGAAAGTCTACAATGGTCCTTTCCCTTCAAGGGTTGCGGTAAATAGATGGAAAAAAAATCAAAATAGTTAAAATATGGTTTGAATGATTTACGAACTGATTTTGAATAGCATTAAAAAAATTATTGGTGTTCTTCATTTTGAATCTCTATTTGTTATTTTTGCATTATATTTTTAAAGAGGATTTCCATAAAAACATCAGCTCCAACTTTAGCAAAAA
>JAQSVH010000004.1:18609023-18619266 GCA_029448705.1 Adansonia digitata
TTGGAGTTTTTGGCTTATGGAAGTTATGAACTATTTGGGAGAATTTTTTTTCATGGTTTTTTCCCAAGTGAGTGGACTGCAAGATGATGGATTTTCTTTTGAATCCATCCTCGCCATGAGTTTCCATCTAAAATACCTAAAAAAATTTTTTCATTTATTACATGTCATACTTTCTTAATTTTTTTTATTTTTATGTTTGATTTGTTGGAGATATGATTTAGTTTTTGACAAATTGATCGGATTTAAATTTATAACTCTTGTCTCCTTGTGATGTCATCCATGATATCATTGATTTCTAGAGATATTTTAAGTGACATTTGTATATAATATGTAAAATTATACTGTAAATATTAATTAAAAATTAAATAGTAAAAGTTAAAAATTATGTTGTTTTTAAATAAAATTTCAAATGATCAATTTAATTCAATCTAATACTAAAAATAATTTTTTTATGTAAAAAAAAGATTTAAAATAGCAAACTCATAAAATTTTACGAGAAAAACCCTTACTAGAGAAAATTATTATACGTAAAAAAATAAAACTCATAAAATAAATTGATTTTTTACAAACTGAATTAATATGGAGTAAAAAAATAATATTTAAAGAATTTTAACAATTATGAACTCCAAAAATCCTACAAAAGAAATTTACGAAGTAGAAACTCTGTATTTCGAAAATAGGGGAATTTCAAGAAACAAAATTCAAAACTCATGAAAATAAATGAATTTTCCAAAACTAATTTAATGTGAATCAAAAAATAATATTGGATGAATTTTGATGTTTGAAACTCGAGAGGATTCCACTAAAAATTTTACGAGCAAAGAAAAACTCTTATTTTAATACAAAAAAATTACGGAATTTCATTGACACTGAAGTAAAACAAATTCAAGACCACATATTATTTAAAACATTAATTTTTAAAGTGAAGAAAATAAACTTGTAAAATTTTAAAAATAGATCAACAAGAACCAAAAGTAAAATTCACGAGCATGATACTCGTAAGGCTACAAAATTTAAATTTAATTTATACAATTTACAGTTTTACACTTCACGGTAGAAAATGCCAATACATATTTTTCCTTGAATATTTATGATTTTTAAGGATGAGAATCAGCATAAAACCATATCGATGTTGGTAAAAATATCTGACCACTAATTTCTCGAGTTTTTTAGAAAAATCTTAGAAAATTCTTAAAAATAAAAATTAACCGTGAGATTATTTGTAGAGGTAATTTCCAAAATTTGTCAAGAACTTGTTCAAAAACAAAAAAATTTTCTTTGCGGATTCATCCTTTCTACTCAAAAAAATAGATTTTTCCATCATGTGTATATACAGTTATTTATATATGACTTTATTAAAATTACAAAAATGTGAAACCCCTCTAGTGGAAGTTGACCTCCATCAAAATGGCCACTGCATTTTTGTTTTCGAACACTTAGGACTTTCGAGGATAGGCAGCTCGGACGAATTTAGGTGTCTACAGTAACCAGCCTTGTAGTGTAATTCAGTCTTCCACCAAATATCCATCTTGAGCATGGTACAGTGTCAACTCATGTATCAATCCATATTAATTCCTGCGGCTTATGGTTAGCCACATGAATTTAGAGCTAGATCACTCATCCACCTTCACATGGTTCATGCCATACCCAAAACCACCCTACCATAAGCATCCATCTATTGTGAACCCATTCATGATAGAATCCAGGCATGACACTCCCTACACAAGATGACTTGGCATCTCAAGTCAGAAGACTAGCTACATGATTGGCATGTGAAAACATTTCCATAAACATTTGAATGACAATACCAAATACAATTCTCACATAGGCCACGTTAAGTAAACTCATTTCCATAAAACAAGCACCGACATGCCATCCTAAGTATTGCATGTATGAAGGCATAACAAATACTAGTCTTTAGGAATCGCCAATGCCCCGTCTTGGCAAAACAATAACTAGGAATTATTTTAAAAGCATGCTTTTTTTGCGAAAGGATCCTATAATTGTAACTCATTACAATTTCTCTGTAAGGTCACATATGTTCCATGGGCTTCATCTCATTAGTAGTTTATTATTGTCAACCATACTACAAACATGAGAGAGAACCTTGTATCACTAAACTAAATGATTCGTTTGGATTTTAACTAATATATGCCTCATCCAAGTTGATTGGATCTAGGGCATATAATAACACAGAGCTATTAAAATGCCTTACTATAAGCTAAAATAAGGGCTATTGTAGGTGAGACAAAACCTTAAGTTGTTTTGCATCAAAATTAAATTCAAAAAAGGTAAAGCCTCTTACATTTGGAAGCTAACAAGATAAGGTTTTATTATAGAGCTAACAGGCCTAAAATCATCTCAATTAATGGCAAAAAAAAGGCCAAAACTAGACTAATTTGCAAGGCTATGACAAAGGGATAACAGAGGTTCAGGTGAAACCTAAGTTCTTTTTTAGCCTAAATGAATTCCAAAAATGCAAGCCTATTGTTTTAAAAGCTAATGTGATAAGGTTTAATTCAAGCGAATGGACTCAAATTTAGTTTTATGGATGAGCAAATGAATGGCCATAATTAGACCTACTCATAAGGCAGTGATAGAGAATAGTTAAGATTAAGTAAAAACTAAGGTCTGTTTGTAACATAAATGAATTCTAAAAAGTACAAGGCTTATAGAATTTGAAAGCTAACATGATGACTTTTAATTTTAAAGCTAATAAATTCAAAATGAGTTCAATTGGTAGCAACCTAATGGCCACAATCAGTTTTATCAGCAAGTTAGTGGCAGGGGGTAGAAAAGGTTAAGGTGAAACTAAGTTTCATTTATGACCTAAATGAAGTTCCAAAAATGCATTTGAAAGCCAACATGATAAAATTTGATTTAGAGCTAATGGACTCAAAGTGACTTTGATTGATGGATAAACAAATGGCCATAATCTAACTTATCGACATACTATAGTGACTGAAATAGGGGATGGTAACCTAAGTTGTTTTATAACTAAATTAAATCCAACACTGCAAGGCCTATAGCATTTTAAAGTTAACATGACAAGGTTTCACTCTAAAACTAATGGTCTCAAATTGGACAAGATGGAGATCTTGAAATGATGGCCAATTAGAGGCCAAAACACAGCTGCTTACACAAGTTAATAACATTTGAATGTCATTCGTTAAAGTCAGCAAACAAAGACCAATCTTTAAACATCTTAGCAATAGAATAGGGTATCCTAATGCCCACTTAACAAGGCATATAGATAAAAATGGTAAAGCAACCCTTTCTAAATGGCTTTCCTTTTAAGACCAAAACATAAATGCACATAAGGCATTCAAATGCCTTTAACTCTTAATGCTACAAGGATGCCATAAACTTAGGTGTTTTAGGCCATTGATAGGCATTCAAATGCCTTCCAAAACAAAACCACAATAGTCATCAAAATAGCAAGTATAGCCTCTTAAAATCGTGGGGTAAGAGCCAACATAAGATTTCAAGTTCATCAAATCTAAAAAAAAACTCTATGTTATAAAACATTTAAACCAAGATTTATGTAGCCCAAAATCATAGAATCCATGTATAAATTGATTTAATTTTCCTTTTTTTTTTGAAGCAAAAAGAAACAAATCCTTAGCACAAGGTTAAATCCACTGATTAAATCTCATACAACTTGAAAGGATTTTTTAAAACAAATTTTGTAAAAAGATAATATTAGCTCCAAGATGGCTTCATGAAATAAAAGTTTCTCTTATCTAATTTTTAGGCATTGAAGCCTCAAGATCATCAGGCTTTGGAGCTATCTCGTTAGGAAATCCATTAAACATGCAATGAATGTGTGGTAATCAACCTCAATAGACCACAGATGCATGGAATAAGCATAAATGTATGGAGAAAACTTCATTTTTATTTTTATTATTAGGAAAATGGCAATTAGATTTGAAAACAATGACAATGCAATGGAGTGGCATAGATTTCAATACGAACACATTTTTTTTGAAAAAATTTTAAATAAGCATGAAATATATCATGAGATCGTAATAAATTCTAACAAAACATATTGAAATGTATGTCATGACATAAGAGCAAAAGGAAATAAAGAATGATATATGTAAAAAAAATAATGCCTAAAGCTTTAAAATGACCCAACCAAAAAACCTTTATTTTATTTTTATGTTTATCTTTTTTTTCCTTTGCTTTGGTGGTAGAGAAAAAAAATGAAGAGAAGGAACTTGTAGAATCGGGTTTTTTTTGGTGTAGATGAGAGAGGTTGGAGAATTTGTCATCTTTTTTTGTATAGATTATTCCCATTCTTTGACCTTATTGTTCCTCTCTTAATTTCACTTATGCATAAAAAAATATGGAAGGGTTTTTAAATCATTTGGTAATAAATTATAGGCCAATCCTATGCATGCATTGCCATGTTTTCTCATGCTTCCATTTCATGCACTTTGCATGACTCTAAAATATCTAAAAATAACTTATTTTAGAATGTTTAAATTAACTTTTTATTTAATTAAAATTATATTCCATGGCAAATTCAAAATTTTATCTTCATTTGAAATTACCAAAATGCCTTTACCCCTTAGCCAAAATTGCCAACAATACCTTAGGTATGTTTAACATTAAATCTGACCAAGCCTAATTTCTTGGAGCAAATTGCATTTTTATTTCATTTTAATTCCCTTGCTCCAATTTGATCCTTATTTGAGCTTCTAAAAGTCCTCTTTGGTATTTATCCACATGGTTCTAATATCCCCTAATGGCATTTCCTAAAAGTGAGGATTTGCTTGACCTGGACACCTATAATTAAACATTTTAGGAATTTTTCCATTAGTATACTTTTAGGATCCATCCTCAATTTTCCACCATTGACATTCTTTCCATCTTCATTTTCATTTTGTTGAAGTCAATTTTAGATTTTGGACCATCTAATCTTCCAAATTAATATCCAAAAGTTACAATTATTTACTATTTTACCTTTTTTGGTATTATCTCTTACCAACCCTTTGAAACTTTCCTCTCCTTTCTTGGTTGACCTTCCTTATATGCTTATTCAAATTGGTATGGTCAATTTCGCCTTTTGTTCCCTCTTGAGGCAATGATTTTAAAATTTAACTTTTTACTCCATCTTTGACTTTTTTATTTAACCTTTGACATTGTCATTTCGACTTGTCTTTGTCTATGATTGACTCAATTGACCATCCTATCTTCTTTAGATAACATAATTGAGTCAGGTTGCACTCCTAATTTCATTCTTTTATCTCTCCATGTCGTTGATTTCAATTTACCTAATTTAACACATTTTTCAATTTGCTCAATTAAGCTTACATACCATCATTTTTCATTTTATTAAGCTTTGTAACATGTTTTAATCCTTGAATTGGGCCTTGTGGATATTGATACTTTATCTGAGGGATCTAGGTTAATAGGCATTTATATATATAGTCAAAATCAAGAAAAATTGATTTTAGGGTTCAAACAAAATTAAGTGTTTACAATGTATAAATTAAACATTTTAACTTTTCACATCAATTCTTGACAACAATGCCAAACAATGAAAATTCTCGAACTATAATTTTTATAGCATTTTTCAAATCCTAATTAAGTTTTTTACAACCACGACATTAGTATTAAACTAACTCTTTGTAGAAATAAAGAAAAACTAGTTTGTAACCCGTGTGATGAATGAATTCTTATTTATTTAAATATATTTAGATTTACATAAATTGATTTTTTCAATTATATTTAAGCCTTCAAAATGTTTAAAAAATAAATTCAAAATTATTGATAAATATTAAATTTAGGATTTGTATAACAAAATATAATTCGAAATTCGAAAGACAAAGAAAAATGAAAAATGGTCTCATTACATGCTTGTATATCATATTATTACATGATAGATTTTTCTTTTTTTTTTCCCACAAGAAAATGCATTATTTTTGTGATGAATTGCAAGCAAAAATAAAAATTTCATGAATTTAACGAATTGGAATTAGTATAATTCAAATTAACAATTTTATTGTTGCCTTGCTGAGACCTATTGCAAGAGTAGCTTTTGTATTTTTTTCAATTAACCAAAAAAATAACTATCAAAATCATTAGAAAAAACGAACATGATTGAAAAGTAAGCAAAAAGGCAAAAAAGAATTCTCAAGAAAAACATTTTTGATATATTGATATGATCACAAAATCATAGGAAGGGTGAAAACCTGTTATCCTCAAAAGCTTTTCCTTCATTTAAAAAATTTTATGAAAAATTCAATGAAATTTCAAACATCATCAGACTGGAGTTTTGAGATATAAATAACTCGTAACTCTAAATATAATACATTTGAAAGTTACACCAAGACAAAGAGAAGAAATCTTATTGCAATTCTTAAATTTTAATTACTTTATTTATTAGTTTCTCCATGAGAGAAACTTTTCATGTCAATAACAAAACTATCAAAATATCAGTAGTGTATTGAAAAATATGATATAATCCGAAACTGAATTCTCTTGTGTGAATAGGAATATGCCAATCCTATTACCAAATTAGAAACCCAACCAAATAAAGTCGGAGGAACAAAAATAAAGATAGAACAGTTCTTAAGTTGAAATTAAGATACAAATTTATAGAAATATATTATAAATGAATAAAATGGTAATAAAAACCAAATAGACATTTAAAGAAAATTAAAAAAAAATACATGTTTGAAAAAAATTGTTAAAAATAATTATTATTTTAAATGTTAAAAATAACAAAACTGATAAGTTTATAATTTTATCTTTTATTAACTGTTGTAAACCAGATAAAACATAATAAAAAGATTATCATAATTTTTAGGATAATTATTATTGTAAACTTTAAAAATAACAAAATTAATATATTTATAATTTTGTCTTTTATTAATTGTTGTAAATTAATCTGGATGAAAGATAAAAAAAATCATGAATGTAATAATTATAATTCAATTAAATAGATAATTTAAATTGATATTAAAAATTTAAAATCATTGCGGCCACTATTTCTCACTATAATTTCCCAATTTTTTTTTCTGTCGCTAATCAAAATATATATATGTGAATAATTGTAATCTCCTACTTTTCATTTAAAAAAATTAAACACAAAAATATTCTCGCCAGTAAATCTTATTTGGTAACTTTGTACCTTGTAATATCGAGTAGGTCCAGTCAGACCCACGACGATGAGCAGCTTCGCGCTGGCTGCGGTTATTTTTGGTTCAACGTGTATGCACCGTCGATTTATAGAAAGAATCTAATTCTTGTTCTTGCTTCGGAATCTAAGTTTGCGGGTCCCATTGTCCGAAGATTAACCTAGTGATAATTTGAAGTAATGTAATTACTAACTACTTCAAGTACTTATGTTATAAAGGTGAGTAGCCAAGCCACCGATCGCCTAAACACACTTCTTTAAGAGAAAGGGAAACCATGGCGGAGCAACTCACTGAAGAGCAGATCGCTGAGTTCAAGGAGGCTTTTAGCCTCTTTGATAAGGATGGTGATGGTATGCTCCATGCATTTTTTTTTCTTAGTTTACCATTTTCTATTTCTATTTCTTTTCCCTTTCTTTCGGACTTTGAAGAATTTGATTTTGATGCCCGTCCTGTCCTGTAATGCCTGGTCTCTTTTCTTACATCAAGGTTTCTTTGTTTTCTTACTCTGTTGATCGTCGCTTTCTTTAATTTCTTTTCCTTTTCATTTTCTTTTACTTCCCTTTGAAATCAGAGATAATAAAATCAAAAGAGTTGAGGGGATTGCTTCCGTGGAAAATTCTCTAGAAACTAGAACATATTATTTCTGATCCTTACAGAGAAGACTTTTAGCATTCTTGGGTATGGAATGGAACCGTATGTTCCATCTTTTGTAGTTTAGATCATGTATCATTTACAGCAGCTTGCAAGACTAAGATGGATTTGGTTTCTGAATTCCTTTGGGAGAGCATCGGATGAAAAAGATTCTTGTAAATGTAGCTGCCCTCAACTAGCTTAAGTTTTTTTCTTTTTCCTTTGTTTTGGCCACAAATAATAGAAAATTGTATAGAATCAATGAATTAAACTTACAACGGAATGACCAAACCAGAAAAACAGGCTGACTACAAACAACACCACCGGCCTAGGTGCCCCAAAACCTCAAGTCTGCACCATGAAAACTACATTTGGATTGGAATTTGGCTAGCAACCCAATCAGCTGCCTTATTTGCATTCCTTTTAACAAGATAAAAACCAGCCTAAGTTTAGCACTTAATTGACCTTTAAAAGTTACTGGAGAAGCTTTTGATACGCTATGTGTTGAAAGCTAGTGTTACAGGCTTTTTAAAATTTCTCCAGTTTTGCCTCCACTTCAAGGGATATTTTAGTCTCTTGTGGTGGGACGTTTTTTAGATTAATATTAGGAGACTTTTGCCCAATTAGTATTTTAATTTTTTGTGTTACCATATCATTGGTTCTTATTCGAGTTATTCCTCATATTTGTAGGCTGCATCACTACAAAAGAGTTGGGAACCGTGATGAGATCCCTTGGACAAAATCCAACTGAAGCTGAACTGCAGGACATGATCAATGAGGTTGATGCTGATCAAAATGGCACTATTGACTTCCCCGAGTTCTTGAATTTGATGGCACGAAAAATGAAGGTGACTAAAACACTGCATTTCATTGTGCTTACTTCACGGAACACACACCCCAACTATGCGGCATGTTCCATTTCAAACTTTGATTCTGTGCATTTGAAATTGTCTATGTTGATTTATTTATTCATAGTTTTTGGAGGCTGGTAAGCTGTTATTTATTGAATGGAACTCCTTTTTCTAATACAGTTTAGTGTTTAGGAACATGGTAACATTGTGTATGTTCACTTCCTGAGGCCTATACACTGTCAAGTGGAAATTGTTGTCCTGCAATTGTTTATTTGTTGTTGTTTGAACTTTAGAGCAACTAGTTTCCTTCCGTGTGGTAATTTTTCCTTTTGATAACTTATCTTTTGCTATGCTAATGACAAGTAGCCTATGCACTTTCAGTTGCATATGTGCCATGCATCTTTTCTCGAGGTTGATTTCTTGGAACTCATTGCATCTGAAAAGCCTAATGTGATTATTTCAATAAATATGCCTATGAATTCATGTTTCGCTTTGCTTTTGAAACTGAAACAAACGCATTAATAGCAGAGAATTCATCAGATTCTCTGTTCTTGAAGTTGGCCATTGCAAAAGTTATGCCAAATACTGTACCATTGTAATCATACCCTTCGCTACATTAATGTACTTGGTGTCTTTTTTATTTTAATTGTCTTCTGAAGGATACTGATTCTGAGGAGGAACTTAAGGAAGCTTTTAAGGTTTTTGATAAGGATCAGAATGGCTTTATTTCTGCAGCTGAGGTATAAAGCATGAGTTCTTCCTCATCTCCTGTTTGCTCCAAACCTCTTCTCTCCTCTCAAAACCATTGTAAAAGATTTGGACATATATGTTATAAGATCTCACAATTAACTATAGAGAATGAGTTTCTTTTATGCTTTTAATATCAACTACTTGCAAGATTCACGTGCTACTGATGATTGTTTGTGCTTTTCACCATGCAGCTCCGGCATGTGATGACAAATCTTGGGGAAAAGTTGACAGATGAGGAAGTAGATGAAATGATTCGTGAAGCAGATTTAGATGGCGATGGCCAGGTGAACTACGAAGAGTTTGTAAGGATGATGTTAGCAAAGTGATAGCAGTTGCTTTGTTGTGGAATTAGTAGAGATATGTTGGCTGTCCCAATCTCATAAATTCACTATCACTTTGTTCAAACTTCAGACTTTCCAGGGGAAAGGTTTCTTTATTTTGTCTTTAAGCACTGTTCTTGAATTTCTGAACTAATTTACTTGATTTCAATTCAAGAAGTTTCTCTTAAATGTTATTGTCGCTTACATGTGCATTTGGCTACCATTCATTTTATTAAGAAATTGTATCCGGAACTTTTTGGGTGAGCTGATGTTTAAAACAAGTCTAGGGTGTACACTGCGCAAATAGAAGCTATTAGCACTTTAGTGACACACCCCCTTTAGAAATATGGTATCAATTAGTTATGAATTGTCTGCTCTTCAAGGTTAGAAAAACCGATACTAATAATTAACCAAATTTCAAAAAAAAAAAAAAAGAAAAAAAATTCTAAAAATAAAAAATATAAGCTATATAAAAGTCCATTTTAAGATTATAAATTATAACAAAAAAGTTAAAAATTCAAACTTTATCAAGTGGTGTTCATGC
>JAQSVH010000004.1:18636489-18650375 GCA_029448705.1 Adansonia digitata
AAATCTTCCTATCTTTGTATTCTTCATTTTATATCTTTAGATACATATTTTCCTTGAGCCAAAACTCTTGGAAACACTTAAGCTTTATACGTTTTATTTGTTTACGCTTAAATCCTTATAAAATAGGGAGGTTCTTACTTAGCCATTGAAAAGTAAAGAAGGTTTCTACTTCGCCTTCAAAAGTAGTGAGAGATGGTGTTATCTGAGCCATAAAAGATAAAGGGTAGAGGTTTCTATCTTGGCCTTGGAAGATAGGGAGTGTAAAGGTTATACCTTATCCTTGAAAGTAGACAATTCAAGTTAGTGAATTGTGAAAATCTGAGGCAAGTGAGACCAAGGTAGAGGATGTAGGCAATTGAGGCCGAACCTATCTAAATTATTGAGTTTGCTTCTTTTTTCCCTTTTATTTAACTGTTTATTTTTATTCACTAGCTTGCACTCCAAAGTTTATTATTTAGATTTTCCAATTTAATTTATCAAAGTTTTGAGAAATTAATTCACCCCCATGATTTCATTCACCATTAAAAGGTTTAACAATTAGTATCAAAGCTTGTGTCTCATTCTTATAGGCTTAACATCATTAAGCAAAGATTTGGAAAAAACTAAGCAAATGGCTAGCAGTGATACCTTTGGTATGGGCCAAGAAGGACATTCAATCGTGAGGCCTCATTTCTTCAATGGTGAAGATTATGTGTATTGGAAGACAAAGATAAGGCTATTTGTTGAAGCAAATGATTATCTAGCTTGGAAGATAATCATGAAAGGCCTATTCATCCTAACAAAGATGATAGATAATCTTGAAGTTCCTAAAGAAGAATGGGAATAGGATGAGAAAGATACTAAGATGGCTTAACTCAATGCCAAAGCCATGCACATATTTTTTTATGCATAGGCCCTAATAAGTACAATTAGGTGTCTTTATGTGATAATGCCAAAAGGATATAGGATTACTTGGCTATCACACATGAAGGGACCAATCAAGTCAGGGAGTCCAAGATAAGCATGCTCACCCTTTGATTATAAGATGTTCAAGATGAAACTAGAGGATAGCATCAAGGAGATGTCTAATAGATTCACAAACATAGTAAATGGCTTGAAGGGTCTAGGAAAGGTGTATCCCAACAAGGAGATGGCTAAAAAAATGTTGAATAGCCTCCCTAAGTCATAGGAAGCTAAAGTGACCAAAATTGAGGAGTTAAAGAAGCTCAATCTCTTTATCTTAGATGAGCTTGCCGGATTACTCCTAATATATGAAATAATGATAAATCATGAAAAGTAGCAAGCAAGAAAAGTTGGAGTTGCGTTAAAGGCTTTCATGAGCGAGGAAGATAAGGACGATAATGAAGAGGGTAAAGATATGGAGATGATCATATTTGCCAAGATATTCAAGAAATTCATGAAGATAGATAAGGGCAAATCATCCCGATCTAAAAAGGTTAACAAATTAATGTGCTACAATTGGAACGAATCCGGCCATGTCAAATTCGATTGCTCATTATTGAAAAAGAAGAAGAAAAAGGCATTTGTAGCAACTTGGAGCAATAGTGACTCTTCCAATGATGATGACTTCAAGGAAGAGCAAATTGACAACCTTTGCTTCATGGCTCTTGATGAGCCCAAGGTAACCTCAAACTCTCTAAATTTAAATTCTTATACATTTGATAAGTTACAAGATGCATTTAATGATCTTGTAGTTGAGTTTGAGGGAATGAACTCTAAACACAAGAAAATGATCTTAAAATTAAAAGTTGAAAACGATTTACTATTGAAATCAAAACTTGTTTTAGATAACGAAAACAAACATTTGAAAAATGATTTTAATGACTCCAAGCTAAGAATTAACATTTTAGAGAAAGTCAATCTTGATTTGAAAAGAAAATTTGAAAGCTTAGAACAAAAAAAATCATTTTAGACAAATCTTTTCAAATTAATATGACTAAGTGCTTGCATTGTAATTTTCATGGTCATAATTTGCATATTTGTCCTATCAAGAAAAGGATGCAATTTAAAGTTAGGCAAGTATGGGTTCCTAGGGGAACAAAAGGCTTGGAGACTAATTTTAAGGACTCAAAGCAATTTGGGTACCAAAAACCAAGTGAAAGTCTCTTGTAGGTCTGTTAGAGCAATAAGGAGCAATGCAATACAAAAGGATGCTCTAGACACAGAAAGAAGTCTGATGGGTAACCTCTAAGCTTTAGAATTTTGATATGTCTATTGATTATTCATGTTGTAATTATTAATGCTTTATTGAATTTTTGTTTTGAAAATTTTCTTTTTTAATGCAAAGTGTTTTTAATTAAAATTCATGCTTTACATCTAAAGCAACTATTAGCTTAAATGTGCATGCATTTTATAATTTAGTGCTTAATGATAATATGTTAAATTGATTTATGAAATGTTTTTATGAAGCATAACTTAAGAATAATTTATGCATAATTTGATTTTGATAAACTTCATGTTTTGAGTCATTAAGAAGCTCTATTAAATGACTAAATTATATGCATATCCTTAGGGGGAGCATTCGAGCTTACTTACAAGGTATGATGCCATAAACCTGCATTAGCAGGTTCTTAAGTCTCTAGAATACTTTACATTCAATTATGCTTGCATGGGACTTAGGATGTTTGATTATATTGTAAATTCATCCTTTATGTCTTAAACAAGTTTGATATACATTGAAGATACTTTTAAACTATGCATTTGTGGTTTGAATGAAAATCTTTTATTTCAAGACCTTTACTTGCATATTGCCTTGCTTATGTGACCAAATGTGCTAATTCATTCAATCTTGATTTTAAAAGTTATTTTAATCCAAACTTTGATCATTCATATGAGTTTTAAATGTTTAAAATCAAAAGATTGCATTATAATATAAAATCATGGGTTTTAGAATGCCAAACTGCATATTTCTCTAAGCATTTTTCGAAAAACTTAAGGCATATATCTATATTTAGAGCCCTGTACAATGGACAAAAATCGAGAAAAACCCAACTTGTATCAATGCAATAAAATTTGTATCGATATATCACTATATGTATCGATACAAAAGCGCCTTCTATCCATAGTGAATTTTGGCCAATTTCATGCTTTTTTGGCTCTTAAATGCAAAATTGGTCTCCTTAATGAGTTTTCACTTGAAATGCTTCATTTTGATGATTTCTAAACCTTGATAAACATTGTTTCATAACTCATCAAATGCCTAAACATCATATTTGATTCATCGATGAGTGTTTCACAAATCAAAGGTGTGAATTATACGATTAATGCTCATGTTGCTTCATAATGCTCAAAAATATAAAATTTTCGATACATCATTATTTTTTTTGGCCTTTAATGAAACTATTTTTCTTACATTACAAAAATACCATATATGCTTAATGCTTTTCATTCATTCATAGTTGGTATCACTTATTTAAAAAATATCATTAAGCTCATTGAATAACTTTCATTTTCTAACAAAACATAAGCTTATTGAATATTATTTTACAGTTAAAATCTTAGCACCTCTAATGCTCATCTTTTGCAAAGCTTTTTTTTTTTAAAAAGTTTTGCAAGGTTCAAGGAGATAAATCCATCCTTGAAAGATGAACATTATCATAGCAAAAGGAAGCAAATAAAACATACAACCTCTTTAAATCAAGCCAAAACCATTAAGGAATGCTCAAACCTAGAAATTATGATCCTCAAAGTTATAATGAGCATATCATCAAAGTTTGGTAAGGTTAAGGTAATTATAAAATAAATGCTATTAAATTCTTATCCTTTAGCATTAAGTTTGGTGACATAGATGAGTCAATTATACATAATTGGTATTCTAGTATGTAATGTATGCTTAAATTGTTTACTTTGAATAAATCCTTGAATATGTCTAAGTGCTTAATTCTCATCTTTAAGCATGTTCATTGATTGAATGTTTACTTAAAGGATTTTGTTGACATATCATGAATAAGCAAATGATTTTCTAACCTATGGAAGTTTATTACGTTTTTGTTGAAATTTTTTTTAACCTTCCATATGGCATATATTATAGTATGCATGTGCACTAAAAATTCAAAAATTGGCATCTATTGTGCATCTAATCAACAATTGGATTAATAATTCTTAAAATTCTCTACCAACTGGTATGTTTTGTCTCTCAAATGTGCTTAAATGTCTACAAAAGAATACAAAAATTGGATGAAGTATGGATTAGGGCTTAAATGCATATATTTTCTCAATAATTGGTATATGTGCTCTTAAATGATTCATAATTAATATACCTTTTAGAAATCTTATTGTAATTATTCCCTTAGCTTTGAATTAATCTACATTTAACTTTTTGATATTCTAAAAAAGGAGAGAGTATTAGGGGTTAATTTGCTTGCTTGTACTCCATTTATATTTACATCTATGCTAGTAAATAAGAAGATTTCACATGTGCTTACATTATTTATATTATTGAAATCCTTAATAATTTGCTTGCTTGTACTTCATTTGTATATATATGTCTATGTTAGCAAATAGGAAGGTTTCTGATGTGCTTACATTATTTATATTATTGAAATCTTAATATTTTGAGTTAGTACTCTTAAAGCCAAATATAAATAAAAATGCCATAGCCAAGTGTTTCAAAACCTTTTTATAAAATCTCCAAAAATCCATTTCATAATGCTTTTATTAAGGGGGAGTTTAATTGAAAATCTTTAAATGATTAAAGGAGAGTTTTACAAGCAAATTCACTCTAAGTTTTGTTATATCAAAAAAGGGGAAATTATTAGCTACATTAGCTTTGAATTAATCTCAATTTTGATATAACTAAAACCCAAGTTTAATTGGCATGTGTTTAAATATTTTCAAGATTAATATTTTTCTATGAAATATTTTGTAAGCACTTTGAAAAATATTATAATGTGTTCTAACTCCTTAAAGCACTCAAAAAAGTGTTCTTAATACAAACTTTTATATAAAACATTTTTTAGATAAGTTTTACATGTTTTAAAGTTATGAAAAACCTCTTAAACTTGATTTTCATTTGAATGTATCGATACAATACTTGCAGTAGCTAAATAGCATTAAAATGCAGAAATCACTGTTCATGTATCGAGACAGATTATTCTATATTGACCTAGGTTTGTTTAACCTTCATATTTTGGATCGTTAAACACAATATTATGATACCCACTTATGCATATGTGGTTTGAATGACAATCTTTTATTTCAAGACCTTTAGTTGTGTATTGCCTTACTTATGTGACCAGATATGCTAATTCATTCAAACTTAATTTTAAAAGTTATTTTAATCCAATCTTTAATCATTCATATGAGTTTCATATGTAAAATCAAAAGTTTGCATTAGAATATAAAATCATGGGTTTTGGGATGCAAAATTGTATATTTTTCTAAGCATTTTTTGAAAAACTTAAGACATGTATCGATACTTAGAGCCCTGTATTAAGACAATGAACAAAAACCCAGAAAAACCCAACTTGTATCGATACAATGAAATTTGTATTGATATATCACTATGTGTATAAAGTCCCCTCTATCCATACAAGTAGTGAATTTTGGCCAATTTTGTGTTTTTTTTTTGCTCTTAAATGCAAAATTGGTCTCCTCAATGAGTTTTCACCTAAAATGCTTCATTTTTATGATTCCTAAACTTTGATAAACATCGTTTCATAATTTATCATATGCTTAAACATCATATTTGATTCATTGATGAATGTTTCACAAATCAAATGCATGAATTATATGATTAAGTGTTCATATTGCCTCATAACGCTTAAAAATACAAATTTTTCTATGCATCATTTTTTTTGTCTCTAATGAAAATATATTTTTTCATTGCAATAATTGGTACCATATATGCTTAATGTTTTTTATTCATCAACATTTGATGTCACTTATTTCAAAATATCATTAAGCTCATTGAACATCTTTTGTTTCTAACAAAATATAAGCTTATTGAATATTCTTTAACAATTAAAATCTTAGTACCTCTAATGCTCATATTTTGCTGAGATTTTTTTTTTAAGTTTTGCATGGTTCATGGAGATAAATCCATCTTTGAAAGATGAGCACTTGTATAGCAAAAGGAAGCAAATAAAACATGCAAACTCTTTAAATCAAGGTAAAACCATTAAGGAATGCTCAAACACTAGAAATTATGATCCTCAAAGTTATAATGAGCATATCATCAAAACTTGGTAAAGTTGAGATAATCATTAAACAAAAGCCATTAAATTCTGCTCCTCTAGCATTAAGTTTGGTGACATACATGAGCCTATTATATATAATTGGTATTCTAGTATGTAATGTATGCTTAAAATGTTTGCTTTAAAAGAATCCTTGAACATGTCTAAGTGCTTAATTCTCATCTTTAAGCATGTTCATTGATTGAATGTTTACTTAAATGATTTTATTGACATATCATAA
The DNA here is from genome assembly GCA_029448705.1 of Adansonia digitata. NCBI lineage: Eukaryota > Viridiplantae > Streptophyta > Magnoliopsida > Malvales > Malvaceae > Adansonia > Adansonia digitata. The sequence continues at coordinate 18,642,904 of JAQSVH010000004.1, forward strand.
ATGAGCAAATGATTTTTTAACCTATGGAAGCTTGTTACACTTTTCTTGAAAATTTTTTTAACCTTCCACATGGCATCTATTGTAGTATGCAATTCAAAAATTGGCATCTATTATGCATCTAGACAATAGTGGATTAATAATTCTTAAAATCTTTTAACAATTGGTATGTTCTATCTCTCATATATGCTTAAATGTCGATAAAAGAATACAAAAATTGGATGAACTGCATACTAGGGCTTAAATACATATATTCTCTCAATAATTGGTATATGTGCTCTTATATGATTCATAATTAATATACCTTTCAGAAATCTTATTGGAATTAGTCCCTTAGCTTGGAATTAATCTACCTTTAACTTTTTGATATTCCAAAAAGGGGGGAGAGTTTTAAAGGTTAATTTGCTTGCTTGTACTTCATTATATATATGTCAATGCTAGCAAATAGGAAAATCTCACACGTCCTTACACTATTTATATTATTGAAATCCTTAATAATTTGCTTGCTTGTACTTCATTTATATATATGTCTATGCTAGCAAATTGGAAGATTTCATATGTGCTTATATTATTTATATTATAGAAATCCTTAATATTGTGTTGGTACTTTTAAAGCCAAATATGATTAAAAATGCCATTCCCAAGTGTTTCAAAACCTTTTTATAAAATCTCGAAAAATCCATTTCATAATACTTTTTATTAAGAGAGAGTTTTATTAAAAATCTTTAAATGATTAAGGGGGAGTTTTACAAGCAAATTCACCTTAAGTTTGTCATATAAAAAATGGGGGATTGTTAGCTATATTAGTTTTGAATTAATTTTAGTTTCGATATAACTAAAATGTAAGCTTAATTTGCTTGTGTGTTATTTTTAAGATTAGTATTTTTCCATAAAATATTTTGTAAGCACTTCAAAAAATAGGAGAATGTGTTTCAACTCCTTAAAGCACTCAAAAATGTGTTCTTAATATATACTTTTATATAAAACATTTTTTAGATAAGTTTTACATGTTTTTAAGTTATGAAATACCTCTTAAAATTGATTTTCATATGAATGTATCTATACAGTCTGTGTATGTATTGATACAATACTTTGCAGTAGCTAAATAGCCTTAAAATGCAACAATCACTATTCATGTATCAAGACAGACTATTTTATATCGATACAAGATTGTTCAACAGTCATATTTTGGACTGTTAAACACAATGTATCAATACCTACTTAATTATATCGATATAGAGGCATGAGAAACAACAAGAAATGACATTTTAAAGGCTCTAACAACTATATTGCTTCACCAAATTTCCCTAACGGCTATAATCATGATCAAGGCTATAAATAAGCCTCTCCAACACCTTCAACAAGATGAAGAACCAAGAGATTGTGCTTAGAGTCATATCTTTAATTAGTTTTGTTAAGTAGTGCATCCTTGTATAGGTTTAAATCCTCCTATCTTTGTATTCTTTATTTTGTATCTTTAGATGCATATTTCCTTTGTGCCAAAACTCTTGTAAACACCTAAGCTTTAGAGGTTTTATTTGCTTACACTCAAATCCTTATAAAAAGGGAATGTTCTTACTTAGCCATTAAAAAGTAGAGAGGCTTTCTACTTAGCCTTCAAAAGTAGTGAGAGAGGGTTATATCTTAGCCACAAAAGATAGAGGGTAGAGGTTTCTATTTTAGCCTTAAACGATAGGGAGTGTAAAGGTTATACCTTCTCCTTGAAAGGTAGACAGTTCAAGTTAGTGATTTGTGGAAATCTAAGGCAAGAGATGCTGAGGTAGATGACGTAGGCAATTGAGACCGAGCCATTCTAAATCATTATGTTTGCTTCTTCTTTCCTTTTTTTAGTTGTTTATTTTTATTCACCAACTTGCACTCCAAAGTTTATTGTTTAGATTTTTAAATTTTATTTATCAAAGTTTTAATTTACCAAAGTTTTGAGAAATCAATTCACCCCCTTGATTTCATTTACTGTTAAAAGGTTTAACAATTAGTATCAGAGCTTGTGTCTTATTCTTATAGGCTTAACATCCTTGACAAAACTCCATAAAAGACTAAGCGAATGGCTCATAGTGATTTTCAGTATGGGCCAAGAAAGAATTTAATCGTAAGGCCTTATTTCTTTAACAGTGAAAATTACGCATATTGGAAGACAAGGATAAGGCTATTTGCCCAAGCAAATGATTATCAAGTTTAGACGATAATTATGAAAGGCTTACTCATCCTAAATAAGAAGAATGGGAATGGGATATGAAAGACACTAAGATGGCTCAACTCAACACCAAGGCCATGCACACACTTTTTTATGTATTAGGCCCAAATAAGTACAATAAGGTATCTTTTTGTGATAATGCCAAAGAGATATGGGGCAAGTTAGCTATCACACATGAAGGGAACAATCAAGTCAAGGAGTCTAGAATAAGCATGCTCAACCTTGGTTATGAGATGTTCAAGATGAAATCGGAGAAGTGCATCAAAGAGATGTCTGATAGATTTACAAACAAAGTAAATGGCTTAAAGGGTCTTGGAAAAGTGTATCCTAATAAGGAGATGGTCAAGAAAATGTTAAATAGCCTCCCTAAGTCATGGGAAGCTAAGGTGAACGTAATTGAGGAGTAAAAGGAGCATAATCTCTTTACCTTAGATGAGCTCATCAGATCATCCCTTGCATACAAAATGAAGATAAATAATGGAAAAGAGCAACCAAGAAAAGTTAAAGTTGCATTAGGCTTCCATGAATGAGGAAGAGGAGAATAATGATGAAGAAGGTGAAAATATAGAGATGATCATGTTTGCCAAGAGATTTAAGAAATTCAAAAAGATAGATAAGAGCAAATCATCCCAATCTAAAAAGGTTAACAAATTGGTGTGCTATAATTGTAACAAATCGAGCCATGCCAAATATGATTGCTTATTATTAAAAAAGAAAAACAAAAAGGCATTTATAGTAACTTGGAACGATAATGATTCTTTCGATGATGATGACTCCAAGGAAGGCCAAATTGGCAACCTTTGCTTCATGGCTCTTGATGAGCCTAAGGTAACCTCAAACTCTCCAAATTTAAATTCCTACACATTTGATGAGTTACATGATGCATTTGATGATCTTTCAGTTGAGTTTGAGGGAATGAACTTTAAACATAAGAAAATAATCTCAAAATTAAAAGTTGAAAATGATTTACTATTAAAATCAAAATTTGTTTTAGAAAATGAAAGCAAAGATTTGAAAATGATGTTAATGACTTCAAGCTAAGAATTAACATTTTAGAGAAAGTCAATCTTGATTTGAAAAGAAAAGTTGAAAGCTTGAAGCAAAAAAAAAAAGTCATTTTATATAAATCTTTTCAAATTAACCTGATCAAGTGCTCACATTGCAATTTTCATGGTCATAATTTGCATACTTATCCTATCAAGTAAATGACGTAATTTAAAGTTAGGCAAGTATGGGTTCCTAATGGAACAAGAGGCTTTGAGACTAACCTTCAAGGATCTAAAGCAATTTGGGTACCAAAAATGAAGTGAAAGTTTCTTGTAGGTGTGTTAGAGCAATAAGGAGCAGTGCAATAAAAATAGATGCTCTAGACACATAAAGCAGTGTGATAGGTAACCTCTAAGCTTTAAAATTTTGATTTGTCTATTAGTTATTCATGCTGTAGTTATTAATGCTTTATTGAAATTTTTTTTAAAAAAAATTATTTTTAATGCAAAATGGGTTTAATGAAAATTCATGGTTTACATCTGGAGTAATTATGAGCTAAAATGTGCATGCATTTGATGATTTAGTACTTAATGATAATATATTAAATTAATTTGTGAAATGTTGTCATGAAGCATAACTTTAGAATGATTTATGCATAAAAGGCTGATTTTGATAAACTTCGTGTTTTGAGTCATTAAGAAGCTTGATTACATGCCTAAATTATATGCATATCTTTAGGGGGAGCATTTAGTGCTTATTTAAAAGGTATGATACCATAAACATGCATTAGTAAGTTCTTAGTCTCTTTTATACTTTATATTCAATTATGCTTGCATGAGACTTAGGATGTTTGATTATGTTGTAAATTCATGCTTGATGGCTTAAACATTGAATATAGTTTTAAACTTATGCATATGTGGTTTGAATGAAAATCTTTTATTTCAAGACATTTAGTTGTATATTGCCTTATGTGACCAAATATGCTAATTCATTCAAACTTAATTTTAAAAGTTATTTTAATCCACACTTTGATCATTCATATGAGTTTTAAATGTTTTAAATCAAAAGTTTGCATTAGAATATAAAATTTATGGGTTTTGGAATGTGAAATTGCATATTTTTCTAAGCATTTTTTAAAAAACTTAAAACATGTATCGATACTTAGAGCCACGCATTGGTACAATGAACAAAACCCAAAAAAACCCAACTTGTATTGATATAATGAAATTTGTATTGGTACATCACTATGTGTATTGAAACGAAAGTCCCCTGGATCCATAGAAGTGTGAATTTTGGCCAATTTTGTGTTTTTTTTGCTCTTAAATACAAAATTAGTCTTCTTAATGAGTTTTCACTTGAAATGCTTCGTTTTTATGATTCCTAAACTTTGATAAACATCATTTCATAAATTATCACATGCTTAAACATCATATTTGATTTACTGATGAGTGTTTCACAAATCAAATGCATGAATTATATGTTAAGTGCTCATATTGCCTCATAATGCTTAAAAATACAATTTTTTCTATGCATCATTATTTTTTTGACTTTAATGAAAATATTATTTTTTTGCATTATAATAATTGGTACCATATATGCATAATGTTTTTTTATTCATTAAAATTTAGTATCACTTATTTTAAAATATCATTAAGCTCATTGAACGTCTTTTATTTCTAACAAAACATAAGCTTATTGAAAATTCTTTTACAATTAAAATCTTATTACCTCTAATGCTCATCTTTTGCCAAGTTTTTTTTTTTTTTAAGTTTTGCAAGGTTCATGGAGATAAATCCATCTTTGAAAGATGAACACTCGCATAGCAAAAGGAAGCAAATAAAGCATGCAACCTCTTCAAATCAAGCCAAAACCATCAAGGAATACTCAAACACTAGAAATTATGATCCTCAAAGTTATAATAAGCATATCATCAAAGTTTGATAAAGTTAAGGGAATTGTTAAATAAACGCCATTCAATTCCTATCCTTTAGCATTAAGTTTGGTGAAATACATGAGCCTATTATATATAATCGGTATTCTAGTATATAATGTATGCTTAAAATGGTTGCTTTAAATGAATCCTTGAGCATGTTTAAGTGCTTAATTTTCATCTTTAAGCATGTTCATTGATTGAATGTTTACTTAAATGATTTTATTGACATATCATGAATGAGCAAATGATTTTCTAACCTATGAAAGTTTGTTACGCTTTTCTTAAAATTTTTTTAACCTTCCATATGGCATCTATTGTAGTATGCAATTGAAAAATTGGCATCTATTGTGCATCTAGACAACAATTGGATTAATGATTCTTAAAATCCTTTAATAATTGTATGTTTTATCTCTCATACATGGTTAAATGTCTATAAAAAAAATACAAAAATTGGATAAACTACACATTAGGGCTTAAATGTATATATTTTCTCAATAATTGGTATACATGCTTTTAAATGATTCGTAATTAATATACCTTTTAGAAATCTTATTCGAATTAGTCCCTTAGCTTTGAATTGATCTACCTTCAACTTTTTCATATTTGAAAAGGTGAGGGAGTTTCAGGGGTTAATTTGCTTGCTTGTACTTCATTTATATATATGTCAATGCTAGCAAATAGGAAGATCTCCCATGTGCTTACATTATTTATATTATTGATATCCTTAATAATTTGCTTGCTTGTACTTCATTTATATATATGTCTATGCTAGCAAATTGGAAGATTTCACATGTGCTTACATTATTTATATTATTGAAATCTTTAATATTTTGTGTTGGCACTTTTAAAGCCAAATATGACTACAAAATGCAATTCCCAAGAGTTTCAAAATCTTTTTAATAAAATCTCCAAAATTCCATTTCATAATGCTTTTTATTAAGATAGAGTTTTATTGAAAATCTTTAAATGATTAAGGGGGAGTTTTATAAGCAAATTCACCTTAAGTTTTGTCATCTAAAAAAAGGGAAGATTGTTAGCTATATTAGCTTTGAATTACTCTTAGTTTTGATATAACTAAAACTTAAGCTTAATTTGGCTGTGTTTAAATATTTTTAAGATTAGTATTTTTTCATGAAATATTTTGTAAACACCTTGAAAAATAGTCAATGTGTTTCAACTCCTTAAAGCACTCAAAAATGTGTTCTTAATATATATTTTTATATAAAGCATTTTTTAGATAGTTTTACATGTTTTTAGGTTATGAAAAACCTCTTAAAATTGATTTTCATATGAATGTATTGATATAGTCTATATATGTATCGAAACAATACTTGGCAGTAGCTGAATAGCCTTAAAATGTAGAAATCACTATTTATGTATCGAGACAGAGTATTTTATATGAATATAAGATTGTTCAACAGTTATATTTTGGACTGTTAAACACAATATATTGATACCCACTCAATTATGTCGATACAGAGGCATGGGGGGGCAACGAGAAATGAGATTTTGAAGGCTCCAACAGCTATAATCCTTCACCAAATATTCCTAACGACTATAATCATGATCAAGGCTATAAATCAGCATCTCAAACACCTTCAACAAGATGAAGAACCAAGAGATTGTGCTTAGAGTCTTATCTTTAATCTTTTTCATCATTTTTTGTTAAGTACTTCATCCTTGTATAGGATTAAATCTTTTTGTCTTTGTATTCTTCATTTTGAATCTTTAGATACATATTTTCCTTGAGCCTAAACTATTGTAAACACTTAACCTTTAGAGGTTTTATTTGTTTACGCTCAAATCCGTATAAAATAGGGAGGTTCCTACTTAGCCATTAGAAAGTAGAAAAGGTTTTTACTTAGCCTTCAATAGTAATAAGAGAAGGTTATATCTTAGCCATAAAAGATAGTGGGTAGAAGTTTTTTCTAAGCCTTGAAAGATAGAGAGCATAAAGGTTTCACCTTATCCTTGAAAGGTAGACAATTTAAGTTAGTGAATTGTGAAAATTCGAGGCAAGTGAGGTTAAGGTAGTGGACATAGGCAATTGAGGCTGAACCTCTCTAAATTACTGAGTTTGCTTCTTCTTTCCCTTTTCTTTAATTGCTTATTTTTATTCACTAACTTGCACTCCAAATTAATTGTTTAGATTTTTCAATTTTATTTATCAAAATTTTAATTTACCAAAGTTTTAAGAAATCAATTTACCCCCTTTTGATGTCATTCACCGTTAAAAGGTCAACAATTAATTATGAAAATAAAGAAGTTAAGTAAATTTTAATTATTATCTGTTTATATCAAATATTCATTTTTTTAAGGTTAGTAAAAATTAAAACATTT
>JAQSVH010000004.1:18657900-18672406 GCA_029448705.1 Adansonia digitata
CATCAATTAGTTATCCAAAAATAAAAATAGCGTTAATCGAGCCATAGATCTAGAGCAAATACCCTAATTGCCTTTGTGCTCTAACTATCAATGCAGCAAAGTCTTTTCCCAGTATTTTAATTAATCGGATGGGTTAGATTCCACATTAGGATCAGGTAAGATCCTCAAGAGCTAGAATCCTCTTGATTGGTCTTTCCTAGCTCTTAGATTGCACCTACCTTTTTTGACAAGGGTATCATTCAATGAAGCGCATCTTCTTATAATCATAGTAAGTTTTACTTAATTGCATTTTTTATTTTAACATGTGATGCAGGGTAGGAATTAAAGGAATAGCAAAGAATAGAAAAAGAGTAAAAAAAATTGGAGTTGGGCACAAAAGATAACTTGGAGTTCTAAAAGACCCTTAGGATACCTTTTTCTCTTTTTCCTCAAGTGGACTAGCACCAAATCTCCCTCTTCATTCCTTGAACCGCACATGTTGATTAGTAGCATTTGCATAAGCCTTCTTGCTCGTTTTTAAAGATGCTTGTACCTCTTTGTGGACCCTTTAGATGTGATCAACAAAAGCTTCATCATCACTCACCCTAGCTTCTTGCATCCCATGCTATTGTGTCGACAACATTCTATATGGTAGTAAATTTGAGAAAGATGCTCTAGGTACCAAATTTATAGCATGTTGAAAGCTCTTCATTGGTAGTAAACCGTGCGGTAAGTTGTTAGTAACCAATAGCCTTTAAATTACAATAGGTCTTTCTTTAAAGTTTTTATCACTCCCAAAGTTATCTATAACCTTGCTGCCTTCATTCTCCAACTCTTTCTTATCATCTTAGTTAGTTGCAGTCATCACCATATTGACTTCCAATGGCTCTCCTTGTAGGAGGCGTATATTTTCTTCATCATCATCGTCATTATATTCACCATAAGTTAGACTTCATAGTTTCAAATCTTCTTCTTTAAAATAAGTTTCTATAATGGGTCCCCAATCCAAGTAGCCTTCCTCGAATAACTCCACATGGAAATCATTCACTTAGGCATTCACTTTTCTGCCATTCAACTTCAAAGTATTTAACAACTGCTATTCCATTCCACCTCGTATTGCAAAATTTGCGAGTCCAGCATTATGGAAGGGGTTCTTAAGCTCTCATTCATCAAATACTTCCTCCATACCACTTTTCGAAATGTCTAAAGGGCTGTGATCACCTTCCGATATCTCTTTTCAGACTCTCACATGTCTTTATCATTGCAAATCTTGTATAGTCTGCAACAAATCCTCCACCATGCGCCTCAACTCGATCAACTTTGTTTGCTATTCCTAGTTCCTTTTTCCACGACCACTCATACATCCTGCCATAACTTTGATACCAATTTGATGCAAGGGGGGAATGAAAGGAATACCAAAAATATAAAAAGAGTTGAAAAAGAATTTAAGTTGGATACAGAAGATAAATTAAGGTTGTAAAAGAAACCTCTTTGATAAAATATCAAAATAGAAAATAATATAATACTCAAATGTCAACCCTTAGTGGGTATTTATGCTAGATATTAAGTCTCCTACTTATATTAGATTTCTTATTCCTCCTAATTAGTATCTTAAAAGTATAGTGATTATCCTAAAATGATAATTACCTATCTTACAAGAATAAAAATTATCCTAAGTGGTAATAGAATTCCTAAACATAAAACTTTATCCTAAAGCAGTAATCTAGAAGAAACAAAACTCTTATCCTAAAAATAATCTAATTGAACTAGATTCTTAAAGTAAAAATATAAACTTTAGCCTAAACAAAAGTCTAAATAAACTTTTACTCTTTATCTATAGATGTTCTTGCATCAAAATGGCATTTAAAATTATAAGGGTGAAGGAAGAAAGGGAGAAACTAAGGGAGAGGGGTTGCATAAGTAACCAAAACCAATAGGATTTGGGAATTTAACTTGAGCTCCTAATTACATCTTATTGAAAAGATATAGATAGCTTTCCCCTTCAATGCATCATTTTATGATTTAAGATGAAAGAGGATCCCAACGTGAGGGAGAGTGATTTGAAATAGTCAATGTAGTCACAATATCTAGATGTTGGGTGGGAAAGAGGTGGTTTTCACAATTTGTGATGAGTCGTCATTGGAAATTGAAGGAACATTATAGCAAATTCTAATTGATGGACCATAAGGATGGAGCATCATACTATGGTGTTTGTAAAATTTACTTTTAAACTAGGCTCTTTTGCTTTCTTTTGAATAGAAAACAAAAGTAAAGGTAGAAAATTTTAATAGAAAACAAAAGCTAAATACCCAAACCATCAACAAAATAGAGTCTTATTAATTTGGAATGAACTTGAGGCATAATCATGGAGGTGTCTATTAGGAAAAGCATTTACTTCAAAACAAAAGAGGATTATGAAAGCGACCAAATAATATGATGGCTTTTGTGTAGTACTTCTATGTTATTTTGAATTAAACCAAACTAAAGAAAAAACCTTAATCCCAATATATTTGGGGTTGACTACAAGAACAAAGACATAAAAGCATTTACATTGGTACATAAATCCTCCTCCAATCATTCCTACTTGCCAACATCCTCTCTTTAGGTTCTAATAGTTTCATATTGTTATTTGTCACCTTCAACCTCTAACCCGGTCTTTTATGTCTTCCCTTCAACCTTTTATGTTGTGCAGCATCAATTTGCACCATCCTTCTAATAGGTGCATTAATTGATTTGAGTCTTATGTGGCTAAACTACCAGAAATGGTTCTCTAAGTTTATCCTCTATAAGAGGTATCCCAACTTGGAGACAAATATCTTTTTTTCACACTTTGTCATTCATAGTCTTAAAATACATCCATTTTAGCATGTGCATCTCAGCTACACATCTTTTGTATATTTTGTTTCCTATTTAGTCAAACATTTCATAGCAGATAGCGAAGCAAGTCTAATAGTCGTCCTAGAACTTCCCTTTCAAACTCAATGGTATATTCCTATTGCACTTCTCCACTCCATCCTATCCATCAATCTCTTGTCATTTTGAATCATTACCCCTAGATACTTCAAGCACTACGCTACCGGTATTGCTTGACCAGCAAGTATGTTCACATTTTTATCAATATTCATTTTACTAGTGATAGGTAACACTTGTAACCATTTTGAGTAGGAGAGTAGCCAAGAAAGATATATTTGATGGCCTTTGGATCAAGCTTGTTTCCAAGTTGTTAATCGATATAAACAAATGCCACACACCGAATATTTTTAATGGTAAGGATGAGATGATTCGGTTCTTGGGTAGGAGTGAAGAGAGCGGCAAGGTTTTGGGAATCTTGGAACTCTCAATGGCATCCTATTAATGAGATATGTAGTCGTGAGGACTGCCTTGCCCCAACAATGCTCGAGAACATTTGCGATGAATAGAATAGATCTAGCCACTTTGGGATGTCTGTTTTTTCCTTTTTACCACCCCATTCTATTGAGGTGCATTAACAGATGAACTTTGATGCACTATCCCTTGATCCATAGATATTCAACAAGCATAGAATTGAAGTAACCTTTTGCATTATCTGATTGAAACACCTCTGTCTGTCTGGAATTGTGTTTGGGTCATGTTGTTTAAGTGTTTGAAGATACTAGCTGCCTTTGATTTTTCTTTCATCGAGTATACCCATGTTATTTGAGTGTGGTCATCCAGAAATGAAACAAATCACCGAACTCCTGAGTTATTGACTCTAGAGGGTCCCCATATGTCACTTTGACTCATTGCAAAAGGATGAGATATTTTGTACCCTTGGGTTGGGTAACTGTTTCTAGAATGTTTGAACAATTGGCACACTTCACTTCGGAAAGACTTATGATTGGTGCCATTGAATAATGTTGGGAAAATTATTTTTAAATAGTGGAAATTGGGATGACCTAACCTATAGTGCCATGCCATGATTGCACTATTCTTGGATGAAATTGGAGCACACTCCTTGCCGTTTGAGCTTGTTCTCTAGGATTATTAGGATTGTTAAGATTATAAAAACTGGCACATTCCTTAACATTTCCTATTATCTTCCCCCAATCCATGTTTTGAAATTCACAATGATTTGGGAAAAAATTAGTAACAAAATTGAAATCTTAGGTGAGTTTGCTAATGGAGAGCAAGTTACAAGTTAAATTAGGAACCAAGAGCACGGATTTTAAAATCAGCTTATTGGTGATAGTCATTGATCCTATTCCAATCACTTTGGACAATGATCCATAAGCAATTTGAACAATGAGATTTCTAGAGCTTGGTCTGTAGGTGTTGAATAGTGTGACATTACCAGTCATATGATTCGACTCTTCAGAATCTGTTATCTGAGAATTGTGTTTTTGGATTTGGGTGCTCAAAGCCATAAGAAAATTACTTGTTTCAGCAACGAAACTTGTTCCTATGGTGTTTTTTGTAGAACTTGGAGTGGAGGATGATGTTTGATGGTTGAGCATCTTCTGAAGAAATTCACTTTGCTTCTCGCTCTAAATTGTTGTTTCAAACAGTGTCTTTTCCTTACTGTTGATCATGGGGTCTATGCCTTCCGGTGGTGGTCTTCGCTTCCAGTTTGTTGGTTTTTTAGTAGCCATTGGCTGGGCTGTGTTTTTCATAAGAGGAGAGTTAGCATTCAAAGCTCTGATAGCATGAAGAATTTCAGAGAGGAAAAATGAAGATTTTAGAGGGGAAAAAAAAATCTTATGACTCTTATTTTTCACAATAAGAAACTGCTTGAATATATAGAAGCATGGCAACAAGTCTGCCACTAGTCCTCCTTAATTCTAGCAACAAACAAATCCCTTAAATCAAAGGAAAAGAATAAAACGAGAGAGATTTTAGGAAACAGCTTTTCTCTTTATTTAAACACAAAAACTAACTAAACAAGGAAATCTAAATCTAATTACTAAAAATGAAAAAGTGGATCCCTAAAGTTTAGTGATTGACTAGAAATCCCTAAATTATAGTGGTTAACTTCGGAATTCTACAAGAGGCAAAACATTTTAGGGTTTCTAATAAATTTCTCTCTAAGTACTGGTAAATTAGTTTCTTAGTTTTGAATTTCATTTAGGCACACTAGAGATAAAGAAAACTTTACCCTATTACTCTATGCAAAAGTTTTTTGTTAACTTGTATTATAATCTCAGCTCTCAAATTTCTCTAAACATTGCTAGCTTTCTGCAAATACTAAGGACTTCCATTTACTCAATTCTAAGCAGGTGTGGCATTCCCTTTTTTCTTTTAAATAGCAATCCCCTGCATGATTGCTTTTGTTCTTAGCCTGAACCTGAAAAATATTTTGTTGCCATAAAGAGTTCATATAATTGTTTTGACAAATACATGGAGTGAGGTGTTGCTGTTGCTTGTATTATTCTTATGCAGGCAAGAGCTGTGTCCAGAGAAAAGAATGTTGTTCTATCCGAAACTCCCAAAAATCATTGGCTCTGATTGGCTTGCGGATCGTGTAAGGTCTATACATGGAGTTGAAAGTAGTTCCTTTGCATGTCACGTGTTTGGCCACACACATTTTTGCTGGGATGCCATAGTGGATGGCATCAGGTATTTACTATAGTCGCCTTTTTTACCAATTTATGATTCTTCTTAACAAATTTTTTTATTAAAAATTTTCTGTGGTTAGGAAGGATTTAAGGACATTAGTTTTTTTAGTATTATTTACTGCATTCCAGTTTGAACTGGATGGTAACAGATAATAATTTAAATGGAAGTTTAATACTTTGCTAACATGCTGTCGAGTGTAGCGTTTAATTCTTGTCATTAGCTTTTTTCATCTTCCTTTACAACTAGAAATATTTTGCATAAAAAACTGTAGGCATGTTTAGCGTTAGACAACATTTTCCATGCCTGATTTTACATTATAAATGATCAATTAATAATGGTGATAAATAGATTTGGAAACACTTATTTTCCAATTTTCTATGAAGTTGGAAGATCGTTAAAAGTAGTATTTCTATATATATATTTTTTAATTTAGTGATCATATATGAAGTGTAAATAAAAATGGAAATTGAAAACATTTTAAAAATTAAAGTGGGCCTATATGTCTCTAATGATTGCATATTTTATCCTAATGACATTAAAATTCTTATTGGAGTTTTTTAAGGATTTTAATTGTCATATGGGGAAGCTGTTAAAATAATGAATAGGGCATTATAACAGTTCTCTGTAACGTCATCTCTTTCTAGAGAAAGAGCTTTGCTTATTTAATATTAGTTGTTATCGTTATTATTCATTTTCATTTTTGTCATGATCTTTCTTCCTCTTTTGTAGATAGTAGGTGAATCTCTTGCATTTTAACTTCTATAGGTTTCAAGATAAATCTTGTTACTGTCAAATTGACTCGCAAAAAGTTGCACACGAAGCTATTGCACATGAAGCTATGCATCCCCTGCCCCCTGTCCAAACAAGAATAGCTTAGCCTACCTCCTTGGAACGATTGAGATTATTTATTATTTATCATTATTAGATTTAACATTGTAGTGGATATTATGTTCTTTGATAAAAGGATTTCATAAATTTGAATAGCAAATTCTGGTTAGCACTTGTGTTGATACCAAATAGAGAAACCTGTTATTTACATTGTACGTTTTTGCATAAATTTTTTGTTTGGTTATTGAATGCTAAATTGGAAGTATGCGTAGGACTTTTAGGAGTTGTTGACTTTCCTTTTCCTTTTTTTTTTTTTGCCTTTTTGCGTGTGTCTGGTTGATGAGGCAGCTCATTTTAGTTTTTTCTACCAAATGCCAGAGGCTTTAGTTACAACTTGCAAAAGGTGAGCTAAGGCCGAAGAGATGAGGGTTGAAATGTTACCATAGCTTTGAACATGGATATTTTCCGTAGTTGAACTAAAAAGTGAAATTTGTGCAGATATGTACAGGCACCATTGGCATACCCTAGAGAGAGGAAAAGAAGAATGAACGGGGGTGAGACTTGGTTGCCATATTGTATTTATTTGAATGGGGATTTTGCTGCCAGAATTTCGCCTTGCTATTGGTCTGATTATTATGCTGTAAATCCAAGAAACCCGCGCAACACTCAACTTGCACCATGGGTTGCCAGATTCTATAACTTAATTTAGCACAAATATAAATTCTTGCCCATTTACTTTCAAATTCTGTTTTTTTGCTCATAAAATCTTATGGTAGGTCAGAGTGCTTACACCCTCGCATTTAGGCATGATGTGCCATGCTCTACAGGAGTTTGGACTTTCAAGATTAGCATCATCAATATCGCATTGGGAAAATATTTGGATCCAGTTGCACCTAATGTTAACGCCCTAGAGTTATCAATTGGGTCAACTATTGTTTTCATTTAAGGATGACAGCTTGTGAGACTGAATTTGGTCAACAAATCTATTGTGTACTTCTACATTTGCGGTACTTAGAATTTGTGTTACGTTTAAAGGTTGATGTACATCAACATAAGTTTTTGGTTCAATGATAACTATATTTATGCGATATTCAAAGAGTTCAAATCTTCCATTCCACCAATAAAAAAATGATACTATAATGTTTATTTAGTTATTTGATATAATTATGGTTCTTCTACCAGGTCCCCAAATTCTGATTACACCATCTGTATGCCTAATAAACAAGGTGCTCCTGGAAGCACTCTAGTTCAAAGTTTGTGCAGTATATAACCTGCAAAATCCATATAAATGAAAATTTTAGTTAATGAACAATTGTTTGAACACTTGAAACACAGAACATGAATGCATGATATCAATATAAATATCTCAACCATGGATTCAACAGAGCACATAAATTAGAGCTTGATAGTACTTTGTAATTGCTTTACCTTTCAAAGGCTAGAAAAGGTTAAGGAACCTTGTGATTGCAATGAAAATGGAAAACAACAAACTAACAAGCCAATCATGGCAGGCCAAGGTTTTTCATTAGATCAAATCTTCCAAGGTCCATGATCATTTGCACAAAGTCGATTAGTGGCAACTAAAACAAGAATCCATTGAAAAAGAATTAATTCAAAGTCACATAAAGAAAACTAGATCACAGAAAATAAAGTTTATGATATTATCACTTTTGCCTATTCTTAACCCACATATTTCAGTCAATAAAATGGATATAAGACTCTCTAATAGTGATACTACTCCTTGAACAGACACCCCCAATTCTTAACCACTTACTTTTGCCTATTCTTGTCCATCTTGTTAACAGTGGATAGTAGCAAGATAAGAAAGGACTCAACTATTTGTTTCACTACAATGAGTCAATGATATACAATCAAATTTTGAGCACCAACAAGAAACACAAAGCTCAAAGCTTTAATAGATCACACAATTACCCATTTTAGTAAATTATAATTATACCTGCAATATTTGCAATCCCAGTAGTTGCCTTCAATCTCAATACCTGCATCCTACCTTACAAATTTTGTTGTTTTAGTCACTTTGATGAATGAAAATCTCGAAAACTTTAAATTCAATTCCCATAAATTGATATCTTATAAACTAAAACTTCTTACTTCTTAAAGAAATTAACCCACATCCAAATCAAGCACCTGATAACTCTAGGCTCCTAAAATCAAGGTCAATATCATATTGTCAATATATTAGAAACAAATAAAAATTCAATGTTAAACTACCATTTCAAAGCTAAAGGTGTAAAGATAAAGATGTACACCTCCATCCTGCTAGTTGCATTGTATGATATTGCAAAATGAGCCGAGGGTTGTACTTAAATTTATTATGAAATCTTCCATTTATGAAATTATCCTATGTTTAATAGAACATTACTACTACTTGCAACCATATTTTTATTAATAAGAAACAAAAAAAAAATTGTACTAGCAGTAACCAAGGCCCCTAAAATCAAGTTCAATATCAAATTGTAAATATATCAAAAACGAAAGAAAATTCAATGTTAAGCTGCTATTTCAAAGCTAAAGGTGTAAAGATAAAGATGCATACCTACATCCTACTGGTTGCTTTATAGGATATTGCCAAATGAGCCTAGGGTTTTACTCTAATTTGTTATCAAATCTTCCAATACTGAAACTATCCCATGTTTAATAAGACGTTACTACTACTTGCAACCATATTTTTATCAATAAGGGAAAAAAATTACACTAGCATTAACCAGTAATTAAAATTACCTCAAATTCAGGAATCAAACTATGAGATTGAGCAATTTTCTAAAAGCTTAAGCCAGGTATCCTAAAGTCAAGCGACACTACCTAAGCAAGCCTCCTACCCTGTGATGAAAGATCTCTTTCGTGCAAATAAGGCACCTTCACATTTCACACAAAAAAAGTAAGAAGTATTTGATTTAATCTCAAGAATTTTTTTTTAAATTCTACAAATTTACAAAAAAAATTCTACAAATTTACACTTGTATAGTAAGTCCTAAAAAGCAAAAAAATTTTAATTGTAAAAATATTATGTATGGCTTTATTTAGAAGTAGAAGTGTTAAAGTCAATAGCCGAGTTAAACATGTAGAATGACTAAATAAAACAAAGAATATAGAATGGAAAACTTGAAAAAAAAGTACCTTAAAATATTAAACAAAATATTCCTTACAAAATTGAATACACAATTGTCGCAATATAACCCGGATACGAATCTTGACCAAGCTTGACTGAAATTACCCTCGTTCCTATATTTATTAATATATCACTATTTTATATTCTCTTATTTCTATGGGTCATACCCATTATTAACATTTTCTTATTTCCAGGAATTGGGTGATCGAGATAAATTGCTCATTCGATCTAACCCCAAATAGTCATTACAAAATGACAATTTATTTCGAGTCGTCACCAATTTGTTTTGGGCTAGGTGAGATTGATCACCTATAGGAGTTCGTATTTCGAGGGTTACAAAACCCTAGAATACAAACTTCGAGGTTCACGATCATATTAGAGATCATATAGAAGGGTCTGAGATTCGGTTACAATCACAAGTAAGGATTGACATTCTCATGATACCTAAAAATTGGTGCCTTATTAATCACTTGTTTTGAATTTTTATTTTTATCTGGTTTCAATGTATGGCATTTAATTGTAATTCCCAAAATAATATTTTATGAAATCAATTTATTATTTTATATCGAGAAAATTGGGTTTTGAAATTTTTGAAAATCAAAATCTTCTATGTACACCACTGGAGGACCAGTGAAACACGAAAGTTTTTTTATCATTCTATTTTGTACCACATTGAACACAAACAGTGTTAAAAGAATCAAAATATCTTTTGCACCCCACTGGAGGAGCGGATGAATGCAAAATATTTTTTTTTTGAAATTTATAGAAATCCCAATTTTCACTTTGAAAAAGGTATCTCATTATTAAGATAATCCCTAGAACCTTCTTATGTTTTAGGAGAAATTGCACGTATTACTTTAACTCAGAGACATTGCCTTCAATTTTAACAGTATATATAAAACATCCTAAGACCCGGTAACAATCTAAAATGATGAACCTATCCCACTGTCTACCTTTGACCTGAAAATATCTCAGTAATCACATAGGACTTGGTTCTAATGCAAAATTACCAAAATACTCCTTATGTATACCTTCAACATGAAAGTATCCAAATAACCTTAAAAGACTCAAAAATGATCTTTGAAGGGTGAACCTATCCTAACTGCACATATTTGGCATAAAAGCATTCGATGACTACATTAGACTTGATTCTAAAAAATATACCAAAATGCCTTAAGGGTATACATTCAACATGAAAGTGTCCCGATAAGCCTAAAGGACATGAAAATGATCATAGAAAGATGAAGCAATCCTGAATGCACACCTTTGGCATAAAAGCATCCTGATGACTACACCGGACTTGGTTTTAGAGAAATTACCAAAATGCCTCTAAGTTATACCTTTGACATGAAAGTATCCCATGATCCTAAAGGACACAAAATGATCATGAAAGGATGAACCTATCCTAAATGCACATCTTTTGCATAAAAACATCCTGGTGACTACATTGGACTCGATTCTAAAGAAATTACTAAAATGCCACTAGGGTATACATTCGACATAAAAGCATCCTAGTACATAAAGGACAAGAAAATGATATTTTTTACCCTAAATGGGTAATTTGGATATCAAAGATGACCTAAAGTGCAAAAAATGCAATCAAGTCCCTAAACTTTGTAAAATGGCATTTCATACCCAAAAGAGGATCGAAAGAATATGAAAAGTTTTAATATTTTTACCACCCTATCGAAGGACCAGTGGAATGCTAAAAATATTCTACAGTATTCTAAATTGATGATTTTAGGTTAAAGATGACAATTTTAACTAAAAATACTATATTTTCCTAATGGTCCCTAATCAATCCCTACATAATTAAAATACAAAATTAAAGACCGAATAAATTAAGATAATCACAAAAAATCACATACAAAATTCACAAGCAAGGTTAGGCCACTTTACCTTGGCCTTGGAAATATGTTTCAATATTTACACAAAAGTCCCTAACTCTTTTCATGTTTACATATTGCCTCCTACATGTTATATATATTAACAAAATAAAATCAAAAACATTAAAATATCAACCCATCACACTTTGTTATGTTTAGCCAACATGGATCTACCCATCCATGGCCTTCAAAATTTTTGAAAAATTTATTGTTCAGTCCCTACAACTTCTAAAGATCACAAAATAACACAAATTATCATAAAAATAACAAACAAAAATTAGATCAAGGCTTCCATGGTTTCGACCATCATCAAAAACCACAAGAAACAATTTTGCCTCAACACAACAATCATATATCCTGTTTCTAGTAAATTTAACTTAGCATAAACATGTAAAGAAATCATGAAAAATAAGCGTACAAACATATATTAATAACACATTTTTAAGAAAACAACAAGGAAAATAGTATTAACACAAACATATACATGATAAAATCAACATCATATTGTAAATATCAACACAAACAAGTTTCATATTAAACAAAAATAAGCTGTTATTAAGAAGAATCAAGCATAACAACTAAAACAAATAAAATGGTTCATAACCAACATACTTTGCCATTCACCATGAAACCAAATTCATGAGCTTAAGTATGATTTTGGCTCACCAAAAAGAAGAAAAATCTGAAACCAATAAGGCTTGAAAATTTTTAGAAGAGATTATACCATAGAAAGCTTTAAAAGTAAAGAAAACTTGGTATTTTTTAGTGTTTTTTCTTTTCAAAGCCAAATCCCTTTTTTTGAAATTTTCTCCCTTTATTTGTAAGGGGGACAATCAGTCAATATGTTGGCTGAAACAAGCTTGGCTGAATGGCCAAGCAACTTTTTTTTCTTTTTTTTTCAATTAATTTCATTGTTTTTTTATTTGCATCAAAAATAGAAATGCATTAAATTGATATGAAATTAGTGGTCATTCCAAATATTTTATCATGATTACATAGATAATATCACCTAATAGGTAATTAAAATCAAACTAAATTGGTTTAGGGAAAAGTTAGAAATCAACTAGACTAGTTTGCATGAAATTAGTATAAAATAATCAATAATTAAAAAAATTAAAATGATGATAATAAGATAAAATAAAAAATTAAAAAAATTAAAATTAATAATCATAAACAAAATCTTAGAAATGAAATAAAAAAACTTGATTTGAACTCCAAAACTTATAAAATTATACGAAAAAAATCCTTACGGAGAAAAATTGATATATATATAAATATAAAATTCAAAACTCACAAAATTAATTTAATTTTTAAAAATTGATTTAATATAAGTTTAATAAAAATATTTGATGAGTTTTAAAAATTATAAACTTGAAAAAAATCCTCCTAAAAAAATTACGAAGTAGAAAAATCTGTATTTTGAAAACAGGAAAAATCTACAAAATGAATTAGAATTTTTCAAAACTAATTTTATGGTAGCTTAATGGGAATATTTAAAGAATTTTGAAGTTCAAAACTTGATAAAATTCTACTTAAAATTTTATAGATAAAGGAAAACTCGTATTTTGGAATCGAGAAAATCTTATAGAATACATTGAAAATTTTATAAAATGGGTTATATACAACATATTATCCAAAATATTAATTATCAAAAATGAAAAAGGTGAAATTTTGAAATCTGGAATAAATTTAACTAGGAAAAATTTTACGAGCATAATACTTGCAATACTATGAAAATACAAAATTAATTAACAAAATTAACAATTTAACACGTCGTGATAGAAAATGCTAATACTTATTTTTTTGAATATTTATGACTTTTTGGAATGTATATTGGCGTAAATAATGCGTAGGTGTCGGTAAAAATATATAACGATCAATTTTTTAAGTTTTACAAAAATATCTTGAAAAACTCATAAAATGAAAAATTTAACCGTGTTATCATCCGCAAGAATGATTAAAAATTGATTTTTCTCTCAAATAGTTGTCCTTTTATCCAAGATTAGTCTTCCAATGGCACTTTTTTTTGTTATGTGCCAATACGACCATTTATGTGTGACAGAATAAGTTACAAAAATGTGTAAGCTAGCCAATAAAGGTTGACCTCTATCAGGCGATAGCTATATTCTCAATTTCAGATAACTAGGGACTACTGGAAAAAAGGACCAGGATGAAATTCGATGTCTATGGTAACTCATTACTAATTTTGTAAGGCCATTGTATTTCATGGGCTTTATCCAATTGGCGTTTGCACGAGTTCAATCATGCCACTAACATAAAGGAAAACCTTGAATCAGTAATTAAAGTGATTGGTTTGCATTATTAACTATTATATTCCTCATCCAATCCAATTGGCTCTAGGGCATATACTAAGACTAGGCAACCAAAATGATGCAAGATCAAGCTTGTTGGTCCACTAAAAAAGTTTGTGAACTTGTATGATTCTTCATTGAACTTTTCAATGTTCTGTTTTCGGTAATTACAAGACAATTGTGAGGATATTATTTTACAGTTTGTTAAGAACATGAATCTACTTTTGCTTGCATATGGATGCCATGCTATTTTATTTTCTCATTTAATAAATCATAGTAGATTTTTTCTACAAACTCTGTCCATCGTTTATATTAGTTAAACCTGTTAAGGCCTAGATCAAATTAGAATTCAGAAAAGTTTTGCATTGGTTGCCCTGAAAGAATCTTAGACATGTAAGATTTAGTGGAAGCACACAAGGATTATTAAAAATTATAATCATAATTAAAAGTGACAATAAGTTGTTAACACTTGGATGTAATTTTGCAAAGGTTTCAAACCAGAAAGATTGCATGTTTATATCTATAAGCCATTAAACAAATCATTTCATTTTAGGCTTGTGAAAACGATTAGTTTTAGATCTTTAGCTATCAGGCTAATTAAGTTGATTCGAATAGTTATCAAACAACTAAGCCATTTAATTGGAATCAAGGTCTCATTATGATCTAAATAGTTTCATGACTCGATAGCTGAGATTATCAACTATGAAATAACATATTCTCCACGACAAACACTAAGAGCAATATGATTGTTTCAAGTACAAGTGGGAGATGTTAGTGTATGCCCTTCAACCAATGGATTA
>JAQSVH010000004.1:18700644-18712673 GCA_029448705.1 Adansonia digitata
AAAGATAATTATACATAGACAAAAGAATATTTGGAAAAAGTTAAAAACATTAATAAATAAAATCAAATCAAATGATGTAAATAAAATGCTTCCAATGTAAATCTTTAAAAATAAAATTAATTTATGAACATGAACTTATACTTGCCATATGCTATACATGAAACAATTTAACCACTATATTTATGAAATCAAACGTATCTATCTCTTTCTTTTTTTTTTCTCCGTATAATTTTAGGTATATTTTTTAACAATCTTTTATTGCTTCTCCTTTCATGTTTACAAGATTAACCTACTTTTTAAATTTCTTGCAATCAAAATAACTCTTTCTTTTGCAAACTATCATTATATTTTATAAATCTCTTAAAATCAATAATTACTGTCATTTTTTTTGTAATTTTTTGGTTCTTACTCTTAAATTACTTTTCACTACAATTTTGTATGTAAAATATTATTATCAATAATTAGTTATAAATCTGTTGAATTATTTATTTTTTTTTACTACGCATTGCAATATTTTTAGTCTTTTCTTATCTATTCATTTTATTTTTTTTATTTATTTATATAAAAATGGTGTCATTTTTAATTTTCCTTGCACCATTTAGTTGCTTTTGTTCTCTTTTACAATGTTTTGCTTCCTAATCACTTAAAAAAAATAAATTTGCCTATGTCTTCTTTTTCACAAAGTTTTTTTTTTTATTTTTAGATAAAATTTAATTATCAACACTTGTATTTATTATTAATGAAGAGATATAATTTTTCATAAAAATAATTTTAATTACTTGTATTTTTAATAATAAATCACCATCTTTAACTACATATATATATTTTAAAAGTCAAAGCTAATTGACTGAAGTTGCTTTGCTTATATAACTATATAAATTGGAGTCAAGTCATTAACCATAGACACTAAATGATAGTAAGTTTAGTAAATTAAGCTTGGGTAGGATATTGTTGATTCCTTATCAGTAGAATATACAATATTTTATATATTTTTTTAAACTATTAATTAGGAAATCTTACTAAATTCGAAAACAAAAATATTGTCATTAAATATGAAGTCAAAGGTAATCAATTAAATTAATTTGGACAAAAAATAAAAAGATTATATTCAAAATTGATATACTTTGTAATATAAAATTTGAACTTTATTATTTAAGGAAAATAGAATTAATAAGAAATAAATTGGATATTTAAAAATTAATATAATTACTTTTGCAAAAACATTATTTTTAAATAACTAAAAATTAATTTAGTTACAAAATTATTTTTAAATTGAGTAAAAGGTTAGTAATATAAGAACCAAAAATGAAATGATTTTGTATTAAGAAAAAGAAATTTTAATTTATAATCCGATTAGATCTCCATTACACCTATGCGTTCTTCTATGGGACCATCGACAAATTACAAATACTATTTTATTTTTTATCTTTTTTTCTTGAAAAATTAATTATAACAGAAAGGGGCAATTTCTTATCATAACAAGAAGGTTTGTTTTTTATGAATTAGTCTTGTAAATTATCTTGATTTAAAATTATAGCAATGCCCTATACCATCTTATAGAGGCTTTTTTATACGAATATTGATAATTTTTTAATTTTCGATTATGCATTGTTTTCAATTTAATTTCGAAAATATGATTTTTTTTTTAATTTTTCATTGAGAACTCGCCGGCTGGGGTGGAGAAGCAAATATGATGGGAACGAGTTGGTGAGTTACCAACAACGGATAGCAATCATAGCAAGTTCCCACTTGGGAAAAATTATAAAAAATAAAATTAACAAATAGTTATTAAATAAAAGTGAAAGCAAAAAAATTTTCAAAGAAGAAAATGATACTTATTGAAATTATTAATAAAAAGATTGAAATTACTTTTCTACCCCTCTTTAGTCTATTGACTGACTCTCCCCCATATATATATTTAAATTTTTATATCTAATTTTCAAATATTAGTATAATTATATCTATACTAAATTTAATATACTCACACAATATATGAAAAACTCACAATAACTTTAAACTATCAGCATATATCATCACTATTATATCAAAAATTAATATTTATTCAAATATAAATATAAAATTGTATTATTTATCTTATTATTATAAAAAAATATGTGTTGGGAACTCGTCTTATGACATGACAGATAATATTTAACTAATGACTACTAGATTTTTTAGAACTCAAGAGATGTGACAAATGTATAAAAAATCAGATTCCTTATGATACGATAGATAGTTTATATATTCATCCATAATTTATGTAAAAAATATATATGGGGGAGAGTCGATTAGCAGACCAAAGAGGTAGATAGATAATTTTAATCTCCTTATTAATAATTTCAATAAATATCATTTTTTTTAAATTATTTTTTTGCTTTCACTTTTATTTAATAACTATTTGTTAATTTTACTTTTTAGAAATTTTTTTGTTATTGTGGATGGAAAGTCGCCATCAGAGATGGTGAGCGCCTAGCCATTCAAAACTTGCCATCTCTGATGGTGAGTTCTCAATGGTAGTTTCCTCTTTCGGTGGAAACTCGCCATATAGTATGGCGAGTTTCCAATAAATTAACTCGCTTCCTCCCATGACGAGTTCTCAGCATATGTAAAAAAAGCATATTTCAGAAATTAATTTAAAAATTATTGTAAATTAGGAAATAAAAAAATTACAATATTTATATAAAATAGTCTCCTATAGACTTCTTACATCGCTCTAGTTAATTTCCATAGTTTTTTTTGGTACATCACTCAATTGTTACAGTAAAAGTAATTCAATTATATAATAATTTTGTAATACATTACTTGCAGAAAGTCATAATTTTTCAAACTAATATATTTATTTTTCAAAAGTAAGGCAAACTTGCTATGATAACTACATAATTTTCTATATTATGCTAGAATAAATTCAAAAAATTTAAGATCAGCCTATAAGTTAACTAACATTACCCATATAATACAATATAATATAACCATATATGAACAATTAATAAAATTTTTATACATAGGTAATGTTAACCAATCTAACGGTAAGTTGTATAATTCATAGCTTTCTCTATTATAGATTGTTTATCACCCTCCACGCAGAACACATCATCTCAGGTTTTAGTTTCTTCCTCTAATTCTTGCAACATAGCCCACACAACTCTTCTAATGCTTCATTAATCTTAGAAAAACAAACAAATAAAATATATAAAAATGGTTAAACAAATAACTAAATAAACAAATCGCTTCATGCTTGAACAATTAAATAAAATGAACTCAATATAAACAAAAATAAAGAAACAAAATGTAGATATAATTAAAAGAATTACTTTCAAATATGGTTTATAGAGTTTATAAATACTCTTATTTATAATAGTTAATACATAGGTAAAAAAAGTAAGTCAGTTAGAAATTTATAAGGTAATGATATTATAATTTACTATATGGAATATTTAAAATTTAAATCAAATAAAATCCAAAATAATTAAATGTATGATTCATTATAATTATTTTAAAATTTAAATCAAATCTAGAATGATTAAATGTATTATTCATCACAATTATTTAAAGCAATCCATGTGTCAAATGTTAGCCATTCATGCAGCACAATTGCCTTTTATAACATAAGCTTTGACTTTTATATATTTATATAAGATGAATAACTAGTAATATTTACATGTTGGCGGTTGAATTAGGTTAGGCCATAAAAACAAGGTGATAAAGACTAAAAAAATAAAGCAATGCTGAAGGTACACAATTTTACATTTTAAGAAGACAAAAGAAAAAAAGCCGAATAGTTAGGACTTGGATTGATGCATTCTTTTTTCTAGACCAAGAATCTGATGAAATTGGGCTTCTTTTTCTTTCTTGATGTATTTGTCATAGGCCTAGACTTTAGCCTAGCAATCTTTTTGTTTCTTGATGTTTTTGTCACAGGCTTGTGCTTTAGGCTAGCAAACTGAACAGATTTAGGCTTGAAAATTGCTTTCTTGTATGCTTAACCCTATAAACACTAAAACGGAGAATTTAAATTCCTTGAGGCACTTAAGTTAAAAGCTTAATGGAGGTAAGCAAAAAAAAAAAAAATTGAATACAAAAAGAATATAGAGTAATGCTTAATGCATTATTAAAATGTTTAATGATACAAATAAGGCTGGGAGGCCTTTGTTTACAGTTGAGTTCCTCATATATTAATGGCTTAGATCAAATCTAATGGATGGCTAAGATTAAACTTATTTACAAATATCTAGAATCCTAGATGTAGACACCCTATTTTTGTCTAGGCCAACATTTAAGGCATTAAAGGTCATCATCAAAGGCACCATCAAAGGTATTTGGAAGAGCATGGATCATTTCCCAGCTAAGGTGAGGTGTTTGGAAAGTCAAAGGTAAGGAAAATCTACATTTTTTCAAAATGTATTGATACATGAATGTGAGGTATTAATACAATGCACCACACAATTAAAATTTTAAAGTTTTGCCATTTATATTGATGCAAGAGGGTTGTGTATCAATAGTTATGCTATCGATACAAAAGGTTATGATATCAATACCAAGTTATTTCAAAGCTAAAATCATGACTTTAGCTTCATTTGTATCAATAAAGGTATGGGTATCGTATCAAAAAAATTTTATGCTTGGTATCAACATAATGCAAAGAGAAGAAAAAAAGTAAGCCTAAGCTACTGCTCAAAGGAAAAATCAAAGTTTTAGGGTTTTTTAGTATCTTTCCCTCACCTTATACCATTTATTTCATATTTTTAGCATTTGCATCATCCTAGTGATCCATTTATGCTACCATGACTATCTTGGGACTTTTGTGCATTATTATGGCCTTGGTTGTGGTAGTCTTAGGACATTGAGGATCTTTTGTGATGTTTTGGAGTTGGTTAAGTGCCCAAACATGCCATGCTTTACTTTTTGCAATTATAACAAGGCTTATTGATGAATTTCTTCTTATGGTCCATTCATTGTCATATGCTCAACTTGTGCTATAATGTTCATTCTAACTTGTTTTGAGCATATTCATGCTATTTTCTTGTAGTTGGTATGTTTTATAGGATAAAAATGCCACCTTGTAGACTTCAACAATCTTTTCTTTGTTTAAACATGTTAATATCAACTTTCATAGCATGATTGTTAATGTCATTCATGAAATTAATATGCCTATGCATCTTTATGTTAATTTCTTGCATTTTTGTCATATTTTCCCATATTAAAATGCCATCTTTGTTTATTTGAATATCTATGCTCATCATCATGTAGTTCACATTTAGTTCACAACATGTTTGT
The DNA here is from genome assembly GCA_029448705.1 of Adansonia digitata. NCBI lineage: Eukaryota > Viridiplantae > Streptophyta > Magnoliopsida > Malvales > Malvaceae > Adansonia > Adansonia digitata. The sequence continues at coordinate 18,705,919 of JAQSVH010000004.1, forward strand.
CAAAATGTTGCTGCAAAAATTTTATTTTCAAAAAACCCGAAGTTAAACCTATGTTTCCTTTAATAAATAGAGAATAACATGGATTTAATATTTTCACTAAATTGGTCTTCCAATCTTAGTGCTAAATCAAGCTTTCTATGTTTGGATTTATGGTTAAATGAGATTAAAAATTCTAATTTCTAAAATAAAATAGATATTTTTACTTGCATTAAGATGTTTATGCCCTGATCTTGATTTTTAAACCCTTGTCAGTGGCATGGGCAATTGATTATTTCATCATCCTAAGTTACTCCAAGATTGTGTAAATGAGTTCGTGAAGCCCATCTCCCCCTTCCATTGCAATCACAGACATTTGGATTTCTATGACCCGAGTTTAGCCTTAAGGAACCTAAGAAAATAAAAAAACTCTTTTATTTTTCCCTAGCAACATTGATGTCACAACTTGAAAAAGCATTTACAAGCCTTAAAATGGTCTTATAAAAAATTTCAACATTTTTCACTGAAAGGTTATCGAGTGAGCTTTCCAAGATGTCTTGTTTGCCCCTGGATCATTGTGGATGATGAAGATATGATATTTCAAACCTTTGCTATCTGGAAACCCTAGAATCAGCGATTTGTATACTGTTTGGATTGTTTCGGCCCGCTAGATTATTTTTATGAATTTTTAAAATATTATTTCCAAAAAACATGTGAAATTCCATTTTCATAAAGGTATTGCCTGCAATTCAATAATTTTGAATGAGTCTGAGGCAATTTTTCGAAGTTCATTACATCTTTTTCCCTACACGTGCTACCTGTGCTGAACTTCAAAAATTAATTCCAACTAGAAAACTATTTTATAGGATTTTTAGAATATTTTTATATTGGTCCTTATTGAGTTACCTTTCCAACGATATCTCATTTACCCCAGAAGCTTTCACATGAACCCAAAATAAATTCAAAAAAAGAGATAGCATAATGCGGTCATTTGTTTTTGGAATTAAAGTTAACCTAATCTCCCAAACCACCTTTATCGAGACGTTTGGCCATCTGAAAATGCATCCAATTTGACTCCCCATGGAGATCTATACTACAACACAAGCCCTTAGGCTTGGATCAAGGTCAAAACAAAAAGATAATTTTATCAAATCCTTTATTTTAATTTTCAAAATACCTTTTCAACAAAGTATTTTTTCCTCCACAAGTGTCAAATTTTCACCAATGGGAATACTCCAATCCCACCTTCTGAGGGAATATTTAACCCTATTTTTCACTTAAAAAATCTATATTTTTATTTCTCCAAATTTCTCGGGGCTTTTACCCAAAACCTTGTTTCAAACATCGAAAATCTTTTGTCATTGGGAATACTCTAACCCCACTTTTCGAAGGGGTACTCTAACCTTCCTTTCCATTCAAAATCCATAAATTTTCTTTCTCCTGGACTTTTTCGAGCCTTTAAATCATAACTTTCTTTTTCAGACCTCAAGCAACCATCGAGTCTAAACGCACCTAAAAATTGTCATATTTCAGATATTCCTTAATAATCAAAGATAATTATGAGACATGTTCTGATCGTCCCTCATTTTTTATGCTTCTGTTGTTTATTTTTATGCAAAGTTATTATATTAATTTTCATCCTACTAACATGTTTCCCTTTTGTGGTGTCCATTGTGCATTCATATTACCTAATCGTTTGTTAAAATTATGAGGCAATATTTCATGAAGGTATCTCTCTAGTGCTTGACATGAAATATCTGATTTTTTAAATTAAATACAGAGACTATTTTATCAAAAGTCCTTATGTCCTTCACATCTCTAGGGTACATAATTTCTCCTTAAAACCTAAGTTTCTAATTTTTATATAAAATTCTTGCATTAAAAAGAGATTATATTAAAATAATGACAAGACAAAATTGAGGAAACCGAAACCAATGCAAGACATGGCTAGCATGTACCAATTTCAGGTGTATGCAGATGCTAATCTTTCTCTACATGTAACCAACTCCTAAACCTAACCAATAAATCTCTAGACCTCAAAAATCTTGAAATTGATGTTTTGAGTTTGGTAACTCAGAATATCATTTTTAACAGGCATTTGATCATGCCCAGCCTCAAATGATTGGTTGTGATTCTAAGTCTTTGGCCACTTTGTGGTGGCTATCTAAGACCAGTTGGATGAGTTATTCGCTTGACTGTCTTCCCTTTTACTATCATCTCATCATGCGTAATTGGAATCCCGATCAAACGATAACCCAAAGCAACAATCACAACCAATAATTCCTTTTTTAAGTCGCTAGCATCATTATCCAAGTGATTCAAGCATGGCATAATGCCGGGTGAAGGCACATCGTGACAATTTGGTGACTCCGCTAAGGATAATTAAAGAGTTAGGCCTATAACTAGCCATGTCCTACTCATTTCTTAGTCCCCTCAATTTTGGTCATTATTTATTTATAATCCCCTTTCATATTTGATTACTAATGTTTTTCCATGATTTTTGTTTTATTTGTCAAGGATTATCTTGTACATAAACAAATACCAATATCATAAGTACGGTAGCAAGGGGTAAATAAAAAGGTTTGATCATTTCCCTAACACACACTGTACACATGCATTTGCACTAGATTCTTGCCAAACTCCATGGTGAGCTTAGGACCGCTAATTGTTGGAGGAGCTGAGTTATTCACCTTCATGAGTAACTCTCCACATAGGCATAGCAAGACCTTCCGGGGTGTAAAGTACTTATGTCTTTTGTGAGTAACCCTCAGCAGTTGCATAAGAAAATACATCCACCATATCGAACCTATTCCACCAAGCCTACAATGGGCCTAAGATCGAGGCAGCTGAGTTGACCTTCTAAAAAAAATCAATTTAGATATCGATTTAGGCATTAACTTAAACCCATATAGTGGGCTTTACGAGCCTAACCATGTTAAAATCATATCAAAATGTTGTTAGAATAACCCAGAGAGTTGGAACACTTCGGGAAACACTTCTTACCTTTTTTCCTATGTACTATAATAACATAGGTGATGATGAATGAACATTGTCATCCATAGTTGTTATTTTAAACCTTAAGAGACATCTTTTGTCTCGTTTTTTTACCAAGGCATGTCATTATGTTGTCTAATCAAGGTTAACCCTTGTCAATAAGTAGGTGATGCCAAGCGAAAGTTGTCACCTACAATGCCTTAAATTTACCTAGAAAGAGTCATATCCAACCCAAATAAGCCATTATACTATCCGAACGGCTACTTAACAAATACCATTGTGTATGATGATAAACAAACGTCACTATCGAGCTAGTTAATTTTGTCCCCATAAGGTACCATATCACCTCAATAAGGGTGATCATCAACCAAACATGTCGGTATGCTATTTGTGTACACTTAACTCCTCCTAGTGTTTGCAATTGTCATGTTTTTCCCTAGGGGCCATAACTTTAATTCTTTTATTCTTGTTAATTATCATTGTTTTGTTACTAATATATTTTCCTGATCCTTTTTTTTGACTGTTGCATGCATCATTTCATCATAATCATCATCACAAGATAATTGGCCTAAGATTTAGTGTTTAGGAAAGGGTGTTTATCATAGACCAAAGTTCGTCTCTGTTCTCAAGCCTTTTGAAGAAGTATGAGCATGGTTAGAGCACTGACAATATTAAGATGGGGATATCTTTAAACATAGCCATGTATTGATAATGCATGAACGGGTCAAGATTAGGTTTTGACAAAATAATTGTCGAGATTTGAATTGCATTTAGGCTAGTTGGGATAATGTTGAGAGTGAGTTATTCATGAAAAGATATAAAGATATAGCCTTCTGATTCCAAGTTTGATTAGATGTCGGTATGTTACAAATAGCCTCACAATTCAAGAATTTGACCTAGTAATGCTTTATCTTTAATGAAAAAAATTTGGTCCTTACCATTAATGAATACATCACATTGTTAATGCTCAACATTGAAAGGGCCAAGTCTGATAGGGTGTACTGTAAAAGGCTGTAACCTTCACTATTCAAGAATAGATTAGCATAGATTCTCGAAGCTACAAAGTCATGGATTAAGGGCCGTATTAAGACAAAATGGAATGGTGTCGTGGGCACCTTTCTGCACTTTCATAGGGAAATATATCCACTGGATTAAACTCGTTCCACCAAACTTGCGATGAGCCTAGGATCAGGGTGCCTTGACTGTCCTTACTAGACGAAGGAATAATTCAGATACCAAAATAGGTATCAATTTAAACACATGTAGTGAACCCTATCAGCTAAACCATGTCAAGCCATACCGGAAGCTGCTAGAATAACACAAAGATTAAGGCCACTCAAGGAAACATTTCTTATCTTTACTCCTACACACCATTAGTTATGCAGGCAATGATGGGTGAACGTTATCACCCGTATTTGTTTTTTTTTTATTTTCATGATCATTCTTTTAGGACATGCCATTATGTTCGATGGTGAATCCTTTTTTATAAGTGGGTCAGTACAAGTGAATGCCATTACCTACATTGCCATCTTGAAATAGTCGTATTTGACCAAGAAAGGACATCATGCTACCTAAAAGATGGCTTAGCATGTATGGTGATGAACAAACATCATCGTTTAGATTGTCAGTCTTAATCTTTCAAGGTATCATGTTACTTCATGAAGAGCCAATTTTAATGCGGGTATGCTGGTATGCTGCTTGTTTAATGCCTTAACATTTGTGATCTACCCCTAGGCATCGTATTGCCTATTCTAGGGGCAAATTTTATGATCCCTTCCATTTTTTACCTTTTGCCTATTATTTCGTATTGGTTACTAACTCATTCTCTTTTTGCTTTTTTTTTTCACCATGCATCATTTCATCATAATACTATCATCATGGGACAGTTGGCTCTAATGGATCAGTGTTCACCAAAGGCATCTGTCATGGAGCAACAGTTCACTTTAGAGTTAAGACCTTTTGAAGAAGTCCGAGCATGGCCAGAGCACTAATAGCGTGAAGATGGGGATGTTTTAAAACCAAGGCATGCCTTAATAATGCATGAAAGGATTAAGATAGGATACCGTCAAAGTAATTGGCAAGATCTGAGGATCATATGGACTAATTAGGATAGTACTAAAAGAGAATCATTCACTAAGAGATATGGAGATATCGCTCTTTTGCTTCGAGTTCGTTTGGATGTTAGTTTGTTGCAAGCAGCTTTTTAGTTTTGGTATCCAGCATACCGGTGTTTCACTTTCAATCATGAAAACTTAGTCTCCACAGTTGATGAATACATTGCATTACTCAATGTTGAAAGGGCAAAGGTCGATAGGATATATTGCAAAGCATTGAGTCCTCCGACCTTCAAGAAAAGATTGGCTCAAATCCTTAAGGCAACAGAGTCTTGGATTGAGAGTCATATCAAAACAAAAGGGAATAATGAATGCATCTCATGGGCTAGTTTGAAAGAAGCAATGGTGAGTACTATTGATATCCAAAAAATTCAAGATATCTATGCTTTGGCAATATATGGTTTGGTTATATTCCCAAGGATATTAGGCTATGTTGAAGCTACGGTAGTAGATATTTTTTCTTGCTTGTGCTATAACATAAATCTGCACCGGCCATCTTTGCTGAAACTATTTAAGCTCTTAATTTTTGTAAGAGAATAGGAGTGGGCTGTTTCATCGGATATGTATCGCTCCTCCACATTTGGCTCATCAGTGCCTTTAGCTTGGAAGAAAATAGGATGTCACACTACTTCTTACCCAGCTTTAGCCCTATCTCTAAGGTACTCGAGAAGGAATGGCCTTAAGACAAATCTAAAGAGCAATAGGTCCAAAAATTTCATAACCTCAAGCGGGATAAGGTAACATGGAAGGCTTATTAGTTTTTCCCATAAATGGTCATATACCAATACGGAGATTACAGTTGTGTATTATTTATGGGATTATGGGGAAGTACTAGCTATGCTCCTTTTTTAGTTCTTCGACAATTCCAATGTCATTAGTTGTCCCTTTCATCCAAGACTTAGAGTTATGGGATTTCAATTATGATAAGCTTGACTACGAGTCAAAAGTCCACCTAGCCTTTTAAGCATGGAAACAAACCTGTTGCATGGAGAGACATTGTAGAGGTAGTATGACCCCAAGATTGGATGAATGGAGGATCTGTCGCGTTAATGATGCCGTGCCCTTGTCTGGTATTAGGACATTATAAATGCCAGTTAATGAATCTCCCTCTGAAGTTGAATTGCTTAAGCGAGAGTTCAAACAAAAGAATGTGACATTTGCTAAGGAGATTACTCAATAAAAAGAGGAAAATAGTCAATTGAAAATGGATCTTTACCTCAGGGATGGAGAGATAAGCAGGGGTGTCAAGAAGAAAAACCACCTCAAGGAGGATCTTGCTAGCTTGAAAAGAGATTATATGGCCTTTAACAAAGTAAGCAAGTCTCGAAGGCTTAAAAAGTCATTGGTCAAGTGAAGGACAAAAATTACTGCTCTTGAGAAGGAACTACACTAATGGAGAGAAACTACTAGGGGCAATAAGGAGAAGCTTGTTAGAGCCTAGGCTCTTGCATCAACTTATCAAAAGAGGAATGAACGATTAGAGGCTCGAGTCTAAGATTTGAGAGCAAACCAGGCCAAAAATGGAGTTCTGACACTCAGAATCTAGGACTTAGAACATTCACTTTGTTAGCTATATTAGCTTTGAATTAATCAATAGTTTTGATATAACTAAAACTTAAGCTTAATTAGCTTGTGTTTAAATATTTTCAAGATTAGTATTTTTCTTGATGA
>JAQSVH010000004.1:18712773-18789457 GCA_029448705.1 Adansonia digitata
TAGCAATTAGGATGAAATCCAAATTGATTGACTAATATAGATTTGATGTACATCATCCTTAAATGGTTAGATTGCTCCCACTGTACACCAAAATCTATTTACTTTTTTCGCACTTTATTCATTGAGGACAAGTTGTTTACCAAAAATGCTAAGTCAAGGTCTTTATATCAAAAAAATAACTTAATTTACTCTTTTATTATAGTAAATTTTCATCACCGAATAACATTTCATTCTAGTAGCTTTATTAGTCATAATAGTAGAAATTACTGCAAAATGCCAGGAATTATACTTTACTTGAATAAAATACTTTATATTCAAATGTAAATCCAAACCTTCCTGTGAGTAGAGGTGCATCATGCATATGAATTGACATAACTTTAATAATAAAATAATAACTTTAAAACAATAAAATTAAATAACCCATACCTGTGGGCCTAGGAAAATTTAATCCTTTAACCATTTTACAAAATTCATTATTTCCCGGTGGGGCCAAATAACTAATTTCATGGTCTAACACTTTATAGATGTCATTTTCTTTATGTAGTTACTATTTTATCTAAATCAATTAACTAAAGATGCTATGGCTACTCTTAAATTAATGATTTAGAACTTACTAATAACATCCGACATGCATGCATAAAACTTATTGCATATCATAATGTTCTTTATCGATGTCATTTTTTTATGTAGTTATTTAAAGGAAACTTTATTTTAAATAATTAACAATTGTCATCTAAATCAACTAACTTAAGATGCTATGGCAACTTATAACTTTAATAATGACATTCCTAATATATGCATAATTCTTTATTGCATATTAATAGTTGTAGCGGAACGTAATATTAAATTATGTTAACTTATTACAATTATAGCATAAATAATTACATATTAATATCATCCTCCGTATGTAGTTATTCAAAGAAAACTTTATTTTAAATAACAACTAATTTGATTAAACCAATTAACCTAAGATGCTATGACTATTCTTAAGTAATTAATTTAGATTCTTTATAATGGCATAATATATGTATACCATAAATAATTGCATACATGATTTAATAACTCAAATATATACCAAATAAATTCATGGCATAAAACTTTATTGATGTTTACCGCATGTAGTTATTTAAAGAAAAATTCTTTATTTTAAATAACTACTAATTTATCTAAATCATGTAACTTAAAATGCTTTGGCTAATACTAAGCTAGTGATTTAGATCCTTAAAAACATCAATTCTTTATGTAATAAAAATTTTACATACTATAATGCAAATTTTAATTGTCATGCTATAACTGATTTAAAAAATATCATGACATAATACATGACATGCATCCTTAAGTCAAATAAAAATATGCACTAGATCAGAATTTGTTTATTTCATGACATATAGATGTGCACATTTACGTTGTAATTCCAACAATAACTTTATCATACATATACGCACTTAACCTTTAGGTTGAGAGTACAAATTTTTTGGACTATATAGGGAAAGTACATACTGCCAAAATATTCTCAACATGCAAAAATATTTTATCATGAAATAAAATTATAGACAATTTATGCGTAAACATATTTATTTTCTAATTAAGCACCAATATTAAATAATAAATACTTTACGTGATCTAAAAAATCCATAAAGATCACAAAAAAATAAAAAATAATAAAATATTTGGGTCTAAAAAAAATGAACCAAAACGGTCCAGGGATCGTGGCGCGTGCACCACACAAGCTACTTTTGCGCGTGGAATTTGGCTAGGACTTTGTCCTAGCCTTCCTTCTTCCTCCAGCCAGGTCGAGCCTGACCCGTCTCGATATTTTCTGAGCCATTCAGGTCTGTTTATTGTTTTCGCTCATATTTTTGTGTTTTGAATCCATATTTCATGTAATTAAAGGCCTAGAAACATGATTTTATACTAGATTTACATAACCCATGCATCAATTTTAATCAAAAACACAAAAATCATCATCAAATATTCAAGATTACTTGAATTCTATAAAACAATATTAGACCCATTTGAATATATCACAAAACTTTCTTGTTTTATTCATCTTTCCTTTAATCTTAGGATTTAGTAACATAGATAGATGATTAATCTATTAAAACCCTCTAACAATTTTGATTTTATATGAACTAATCAAGAATTTTGTGATTAAATTTTAATACACAAAATATACATACAAATTCATAGTATATTCATGTAATATATTTCGATGCATAAATACAAATTATGAAATTAATTATAAAATGTTAAAAATGCAATTTCATTCTTTTACTATATTAATTATAATTAGTTTATAATTAATACGAATTATTTAATTGCATAAATAATATATACATGAAAAAAAGTTCGTTTTCAACGAATCTCACTGGTTGATCTGAAGAGCAAGGCTAGAAAGCCTAGCTCTGATGCCACATGTAATAATTTAAATAAAACGTACCTCTAGCCATTGTTGATCAAGAACATCACCTCACTCCAAATACATAAAGACGAACACCCCGTATAAGCCTTCTAGTCTATATCATTTTCTTGATAATTACCTTATGATGGTGCACAGACAATTTATATAGACTAGACTAAGGACCTATACTAGAAGACTAATTAGAATTGTTTCCTACTATCAAGGAGTTTGGATTCTAATTAGGTACTGAAGTAGAGTTTAACTCCTATTACTAGAGTAGTTAAACTGAATTAGGATTTACTTTATAATTTCACCTTAATAATGTGATTCAATTATCTTGGTCCATTTATTATTATGTAGGTCACATAAAGTCCAACAATAACTTGAATAAGATTTACTAGATAATATCATCTCAATAATAATTAAATATTTATCTTGTTTCACTTATTTATCGTGCACGTAAAATTTCAAATTGATCCAGCACCTCGATCTTATTGATTGAGAAGACTAATTTATATATATATATTTAGCTGTTACATTTTTTTACATCCAATAAATAGTAAGATAACTTTAATTTATTCAAAACTTAACGTGCATGATCTACGTGAATAGAATGTAAAATATAATGGTCGAATTAAATAAATATAAACTGTATAAAAAATTATACAATTGTATAAAACTAATTTAATTTTATACTAATTTAAATAAATCTCTCCTCTTTATATAGATATATATAAATGTTTGACTCATACTATATGATTTATAAAGTTAATTAAGTAAAAGTCTTTCAATATTTAACATATTATATAAAATTATCTAATTGATTTAGGATGAAGTATACCTTAAATTTAGATGCTTTACACGTAATCGTGCTGTAATATATTTTAATAAACTATAATATTTTTAAAAAGTACACGGATTCGGTTTACAAGTTGCTAATAAATTAATTTTTGTTATTTGAGTGACTAGAAAATTTGGTTTCAAACTTCATAAATTTTTAATAATTAATAGATTATGTGTCTTACCGTATGCATAAATTTTCCTAATATCATCTTCTAGAAAACTAACTAATTAACTAATTATTGGTTAATAGAGAACATAAATGTCGAAATTAGGCTCCATTTGATTGATTCTTTTTATTTGTTTGTTTTTTTGACAAAAAGGAATATAAAATAAAATGAAAAATAAAAATAATAAAAAAAGATAGTACAAAAGAAATCAATTAAATAGTCTTCGCAAAAAAAAAAAAAAAACTGCTAAAATTGCTAATACCCCAAACTCACTCTTAACAGAGGCAGACTGGTTGCTGATAGGGAAGTCTCAACAGCAACGGGAATATATATAAAGCAGAATAATAGTTCACATATTTGGTAGAAATTAGAAAGAATAAGGATAAAACTATAATTGTTGTATACAAGTGATGTTTTTGCAGGAAAAAAGTAACTTCTCTAAACAACACAAACATGGGAAATGCAACCGAATCATCAAGCCAGCCATCTGCCGATAGCCAAAGCAATATAGAGGTAAAAGAGGAAAAAAAAAAAAAACTGCCATAATTGCTAATTTTGTTGATGCGGCTGGATATCATATAATACAGACAGAAAAGTGTTTTGTTCAGTGCAATTTCTACTAAGTTTTGAAACGGCATAGTCTATAAATGTAACAAGATCTTCAGGACTACATACTTGAGAGCCATACTCCTCCAAATCAGACATCAAAACTTTCTTCACAGTACAGCTCCAGTTCTCTTGTTCATGGATCACTGTATAAATTCTGCCTAAATCAATGCATAGCTTAAGAAACTTAGGATCACTCAGATTTTCTCTCAAATCTAGGATGCCAAGATTTCCTTGCACACCGTCAGATTTCATCTTCAATGCTATTTTCCTTAAAGATGCAAGGTTTAGAGCAAAATGCTTTACTACAGCAGACCAGTGCCAGATTGTACTTTCAGAGTTTGATTCACCACGTAGAGAATACAGTTCCACCACATTAGCCAGTGAAAAGCGTGATATGAAGATGAAGAAGTCAACAAAATTCATTCCTGTGGAAAAAGGATAAACTTTTATTGAGATATGACAAAGAGAACATCAATTGGAAAATCAATTACCATTGTCCAAGTACAAATAGCACAGGGGCATCTGTAATAGAAAGAGTTACGGTATGTTGCAAAATCATGGCATATGTGATAGAGAGAGTTCAAGTAAGTTGCAGAATCAACTCAATGAAATTATCCACAAAAATGTGTGCGGGGTCCTTGAAATTCTCGAGTGTTGCAAACTAAATGGACTTCAGGAAAATCATCGAATAACATTGGATTAGATCATGTGGTTAACTTATCAGTGTCTAATAACCAACACCCTCCTTCATCCAAAAATAAATAAATAAGATCCTCCACTAAAGTTTGGGGTGCAGCCATAAAAATAAACCAGTAGAAAAAAGGAAAACAGATTTTGGCCGAAGAAGAATCTGAAATTGAACATATGGTAAATTATCATCCCTCTTAAGATTAATATAATACCTGTATTTGCTGCAAGATTCCGTTGACAGATACCTTCAAAATCATCACAGATGTCTTTGATATCCTCTATGTACTCCTTGGCCTCCTTGTAGTCGCTTAATAGTAGATCCCACTGAAAGAAAAAAATAAATTAACAAGACATACTGAAGAACTGGGCTTTTATATTTGTTAAATACTGGTCTGTAGTAACTCCACTTACCACCCAAGTGAGATTGTAGCCATTGAACCAGTTGTGGTTTATTGATATTGTGTCCTCCTGAAATACTTTGTGTTATGAGTTAAAGAAATGTACCATTCATCACAGGCAATAAAGCTTACTCTGAATGCATCTATGTGAGGCTTGAGAGTAAGGTTTTGGCAAAACCACAGTAACACCATAGCTTTGGAACCTGTGATTGCCAGACCGCTTTTTTACCCCTCTTTATATGGTAGGACCCCATGAGAAAAAATCTTCAGTATCCAACAAATACATCAGCTTATGCCTTTCCCTTCCTAAATCCCACTATTTGTCATTTTCTCGAAGTCTATTCTCGTTTTTGGGGACACTTTTAATTGCATGCCCTCAAAGTATTGATAACATTCAAAAAGAATTTTTTGGAACGAATAGAAAAAAAAATTACCAGATTATGTACTTGATGGTACCATCCGCTAGGCACAAAGATAATTTCATTCTGTTCCTGTACGCATTCCAGCCAGAAAGCCTGCACAAAATATGAAAATAAGAACATATGCTTAAGATGTACAGAAGAGAAAAATCATAATTACAATTTGAAGCTCTAGAAGGATGTGTTACCTTCTTAAAACCAGGAAATTTAGTTTCATCAATGTCATCAAAGATGTTATATACAGAGCTCTTCATGTTCCTGAGATAAAATAAGACAGAAGTCAAGAAATAATGGAACTAAAGGCCTGCAATGAGTAGAAAGTGCTTTCTTGTAACATGGTCAGCTCCAATTGGCTATAATAGAATGTAAGATTAAGGAAATAACCTTATGCATTTGTCATCACAAACCCATAAAAGAAAGCAGGTAAATTTCTCTCTTGCCTTATTCTAATCTTTTAACCTTCTAGATGATGATAGATATGGATGAAGACCACAGATCCAACACATAGGCCAGAATCAAACTACAGGAGAGCCGCAAAATCCACCAGGTCCATATACGACAAGACTTTCCTGGTTACCAGCTCAGGGAATCATACTAGGCTAATATTAATGCCACCATGCATAGGAGAGAGAGGTGGCACAATGCATCACTCCCAAATTCTTACATTAAGGCATGTTATGTAAAGGACCGCATCCCATTTAGATAGGGGATCTCTAAGAGACTTTTCACTCTTATTCTGCCTCTATAGCACCTTAACTGACTTCAGCATTGGAGTGGTGCAGGAAAACTCCAGCACCTCCTCAGTTGGGTATTGCCTTTTCTTGGATTCCAACAACAACAATAAATGCCAAAGATATAGTTGTTATAGTTCTAATACTCACTAATGTCCTTTGACTAAGTCCAAAAAACGCCACAGCATTAAAATCCACAATCAATACACCTGCCTATAACTAAACTGGGCAAGAAGTTGTCCATGCCTGTCAAACAGAAGATTACATTGCAGAGGAGGCAGAAAAAGCCACTTTTTCTTGCCACAGACATTGGCCGACCAACTATATGATCGGAAAACATCAGCATGAAGAGGCGTCCATGATCCTGCATGAAAGATTTAAAAGATTAGATAGTTGCCTTTAGGACAACTATTCATGGATACATAGTGGTCACTAAGCATATCTATTTGCAAGGTATATATCTACAGTTCTATAACATTATCTAACCACAGAAGATATTGCTGCATCTATGCTCAAACCTTTTGCTCCCATATACACAAAGCGATAGTCAGAGCAACTTATATCATTGTTCTCCTGATAATTGTCTGGATCTTCATGCATGCGATAATTGTCAAGATAAAGATTCAGCCAATCATCAGTAAAAAACAGAGGAGTTCTGTACGCTAGATATTCTGGGTACTCCTGTTGACAAGGATATGAACAATTGAGACAACTAAGCTGGTAGTATCCTAACATATGTAGCATAAAGCATAACAGCATATTAGAATTGCAACCACAACTTGTCATACTTTGGTTAATAATCATTTCTTGTGTTAAGAACCAGAATCTGAAAAATAAAAGACGTAAAGTTTGGAGCAAACACAAAATGAACAACAAAAACAAAACATTGATATCCCAATAATCAACAACAACAAACAAAAAGGAAAGAAAAGGAGTGAATACAATTTGACAAGATGTCGGAGAAACAATGATCTAAATCACATTGACATCTTTAATAGTTTGAGAAATCTTGTCTCCTCAAATCTTATCTGAATAGTTTCATAGGTTGACATGTATGTTGTTGTTTTGCACAAAATCAGGGCAAAAACACTGAATATCTATGACTCTGTTCTGCCAAGGAAATCCAAAACTAATATCTAAGTTACCCAGATTCAAGAGTGAGTGTCAAATAAGGTATGTGTTCCAAGCAGATATGCTCAATTTTTTTCTAAAGCTTTTCGATACATTTGGAGGATCATCCTCTCAAACCCGTAACAGAATATATGTTGGAACAGGTGTTAGGAAAATGAAGAGATAGACTCTTATGCTACTTTACTTTTAGAGTTAATAGTACATATTGATGGTTGGCATAGATGTACCCAACTGCATTGGTTTCCAATAAACTGATATAGTGCACAATTAAAATGAAACACTTGGAAACTCAGCTACATACCTAGAACATTTAATTGCCACAAAACAATTTCTAATAGAAGGGGTGATGATGTATGAGTTCTGAAATCCATTCTGCTTAGGAAGACTATAGGTAAAAAGGAGGAACCTCTATGAAACAATGATCAAATAAAAAATTGGTATTAAAAGGTTAAAAACGCACCTTCACAAAATGCCAGTCCTTCAAATAAAGAACGGACTTCCCGTTATCATCAAGGTTCTCCCCAGAAGCCCGAACCCAGTGATTAATGAACTCCGAAACAGACATTTCTATCCTTCTCTGATCAGTAAATTCCCTTGTACCACAATCTGCGACCTATAGTACATAATTTCAGGGGAATTCAATCCAACGTCCAAAATCAGTAAATTCCCTTGCACCCCAAGTGTTTGTGAAAAAAGAAATGTCCTAAAAACAGGGAAAACAAAATGAAAACTTGAGAAAGAGAAGGAAATACCTGAACTTTGGATTTACCAAAATGGGTAGAAAAGAAGAGGAGATTAGGTTGGGCATTGGAGGAAACCCAGTGTTTGGAAGCAATCCAATCATCCATCAAACCAATTAACAGCACAGGCTGGTTTTGGGCTAAGTATTTTTCTGCAAATTCAGTGTAGGAAAGTTCCCTTCCATTCACCTTCTCTATCTGCCCTCCAATTTTTAAGCTCATGTTTTTCTTTTACGCCTACAGCTTAAACAGCGAAGCAAATCAAATAGACAGACACAGACCTCACTTACTAGGAGTGGTTTTGAGTTTTTAAGTTAATTCTCGTAACTTCAAACAGGATAGGTCAAATCATGTTTTTGGTCATATACCTTAGTTAAATTTAAATTTTAGTTTATATGTAATAATTTATCATAATTGAAATTTTTATATTTTCGGTAATTTATAAATTAAATGTACTAGATAATAAAATTAATAATTTTTTATTAACTTGATGACATGATTTTTTTTATTATAATGATGTGACATTTGATTTTATTGACGTGGCATGATTTAGGTGTATTGATTTTAATTTTATATATTACAAAAATTACGAATTTATTCTTACAATTATTCTGATACATTTGAGTCTCATGCTTTTTAATTTTTAATTTTTAATTTCAGTTTAATAGTAAACAATGTTAAATTTTATTTATTAATTTAATAATTTGGATGCTGAATTTCCTAATGAAATTTTATTTAGAATGGCATTGCATTTTCACAAAATTTTAAGTGTTATATGAAATTTTAAAAGTAATATATTTTGAAATAATATTGTTATGGCATCCTTTCTTTCTAACAAAAACATTTAAAAATAATGTTAAGATTAAAATTAAAATCAAAACTAAAGTACATAATTATAATAAGATCAAATTCATCAATCAAAAGAAAAAATTACTAAATCAATTCAGAGAACTAAAAATTTTTAATTAAACAATAAAATTCAAAAGTTAAAATTAAACTCTTGAACTAATTTTCTCTCTCCATTTTTTTAAATAAATTCAAGAGTTTGATTTAAGTGTAGGGATCAAATGATTTTTTGCTTTAACCTTTTTATCTAGTTAAATGTTAATGTAATTAAAAGAAATACTATTTTTCAACTTCTCTCTTGATTTCCCTCTTTTAATTTTGCAAAAATAATAATAATTAGTTGCGATAAAGTTTTGTTTTTGTCTTTGAGTATTTTTTAATTTTAAATAGTAAACTGAAAGAAGTCTTTATAATTTTCGTTTTGGATCATTATCACAATTATTAACTATTTCTTCATGTTCATCTTATATTCTTAAAGTAGAAAAAATTAGTGAATAAGAAAATATATAGCTGTATAGTCAACACTGGAATTAGCATATAGACATGTTCATGTACTGGTGTCACGCCAAGAATTAATCACGCATCGAATAAGAAAGAAAAGGCATTTGGGCATATAAGCAGGTGTGCTGCATATCTCATCAAGCTTGTCTTATGGGAAAAGGATAATGGCTCCATGACAAGCGGTATCAGAGCCAACTCTTGATTATCCTATTTCATGCCGAGTGCCCTTACTGGTGGGTAGGCAGGCTGGACAAACCATGACTCTACGTCAAACAACTCAGGGTCGGGTAAACAAAAATGGTGGAGAAGCTTGTAACTAGGGCATCACTAGATTAGGTGGGGAGCATGTCACGTTAAGCACTTTAAAAAAGTTAGTAGTATGCATTAATCCCATATCGAATAAAAAACGGAAGGTCTTTGTGCATATAAGCAGGTGCACTATACATCTCATCAGGCATATCTTTTTGGAAGAAGGTAATGGCCCCGTGACACTAGCACCTACCAACCTTGCCCAGACCTGCCTAAATTACTATTTAAATAATAATTTTTTTGTTATGTTAATTTAATTATAAATATTAATATAAAATAATTTTTAAAATTTTTTAATATTATTTTAAATATAAAAACTAGCTTTCGGGACATAGCTGACCTTGTCTGTAAATGCTTTATTATCAAGTTAATGAGAGAAATTTAACATTGCTAATAATTGAACTAAAGTAAAAAAAATTAAAAACTACAGGAGTTAAATTTATAAGAATTATTATAAAAGATTAAACTAACATTTTTTATAATGCAGGGATTAAAGTCAACACTTATAGCATGCCACATCATTAATTAAATGCCATGTCATCATTATCAATTTGACTCAGTTTGTATATTAACAAAAGTAAATGGGCTCATTTTTGACCAATTATTTTATAGGGATTAAAATCTAAATTTAACTAAAGTACAAGACCAAAAACATGATTTGACTAATGGGACTACATGGTATGACATAAATAGTTATCAATTTTAAGTTTAGCATTAATATTGTAAAAAAAATGGTTTGAAGAGAATAGAAGATGTATTACTTTGGGAATAAAAAATTAAATATCTTATTGAGAAGAAAACTATAGTATAAGTGTTATATTTAAATACAAAATATCATTGATTTTTTAAATAAGATATCTACAAATATTTATTATTGAAATAAGCACTTATATCTTTAATTCTAAAAATAGGATACTTTCTTATTAAGTATTCTTTAACTTATCTTCTTGACCCTTAACTTTTTTTGCCTAACATCGACCAATTTAATTTTAAACTACCATTAAAAAAGGGTGAGTTATTTTAATATATAAAAAGGTAATTGGAACAAAATTTTATAAAAAAAATTAATGATTTTGCAAGGCTTTTACCTTATCATATTTACACTCATCAGGAAATTGGGTTTATTAATTTTTTTGCATTAGTTTAGAAGACTAATTTATTTGGTTTTGTATTTTAAAAAAATTGGCATCGACTTTAAAATTATTATTTTCAATAATCTTAGACATTTGCTAACACCCTATTTTGTCTAGGCTAACTGCCAAGGCATCAAAAGTCTCTGTTTAAGGTATCATTGAGGTCATCTAGACAAGCACAAATTAGCTACCCATTCCTAGCTAAAGTAAGGTGTTTGGAGAGTCGAAGGTCCGTAAAATTTACATTTTCACATGTATGTATCAATACATAACCCGTAGTTATCAATACAAGCCCTTTGTATCATCAAAATTCAAAAATCCATAGGGTTATGTCAAAGCTAAAATTATGATTTTTGGCTAAAATGTATCAATACATAAGTGAATGCATCGATACAGGCTTAAATGTATGGATACATTTTTTAGTGTATCGATACGTCTGTGCAAAATTTGCTCTATGTATCAATATAGAATTCTCTATATTGATACAAAATGCTCTATATTGATGTAGTTAAGCAAAAATGACCTAGTTCATGGCATTTTCACCCCTTTTTACCATGGTATTAAAATTCAAATTTGGTCACGAATTTGGCTGAAAAAATCATCTAATTTCAAACATAACTTCCTAAAAATCATGTGGATTTCATTTTTGGGCTTTAAGCATTGGGTTGTAACATTTTTGAATGGTCTATTAAGCTTGGCACAGGGACATGTCATGTTATAATGTGGATTAATGAAGTGTAAGCTTGTTATTGTTCATTTGGCCAACTTATGCATTACTTTTTTTGGCTCCAAAGACACTAAACCACCAACCACATATTGAAAGCCTACCCCTTAGTACAATGACTCATCAAGCTATACATGATTGATGTCTTAAATGCCCCACCTTTGCTAGGTTTTTGATGGGTATAATCAAATCCTATACAAGATGCATTATGTGTTAGCCAAAAAGATTTTACACACTTTTTACATTTCTTAATACCTCATATATTCCCTCTCAACCTTGTAAAAACCCTATTCTAGTAGCTTTTTTTTTAACCTTCCAAAACACCTTTTAAAACTCTCAATTGCCTTATTTTTCTTTTTCAACCTCACTTTCTTTAATGCTACAGCCATTAAGCTTCTTCTTTACATTTTTTTTTTGCTAATCGATAGCAAAGAGAGGGAAGAAAGTGAGATTAAAGTTGACTAGTTTTCTGCTAAAAGGCCAAAGCAAGGATTAAAGCTTATAAGTATAACTTCCATATTTTTTGTTTTATTTTCTTTTATGATCATCATTTTCATCACCTTAGTAAGCTATATCTACACGACCATGACCCTATTCTTAAGACTCTCAAGCATTTTATGGCCTTGGTTGTGGTAGACTTAGGAGTTTTTGGTGCTTTGTAAATTATTTTCCATGTTTCACTATGTTTATGTTCATGGTTTATCTTAAAATCAACTTTCAATGCTGTCTTGAAAATCTAACCAGCTTTTTCTTGTTTAAATATGTTCATATCATCTCCTATGGCATGATTCTTGATATCCTTCATGAAGATAACATCTCCATGCATTTTCTTGTTAATTTCCTTGCATTTTTGTCATCATTTTCATGTCTAAATGTCATCTTTACTTATTTAAACACATTTTCTATGTTTATTGCCATGAATGTCATAGTTAGTTCACTACATATTACTTAACATGTTTGTTTGCTATGTTTTAAAAATCTATTTTCTAAAAACATCCAAGTTTATGTTAACTTCATATAATGAGGGTTAATATGGATTTAAGGTTTTCTATCTATTGGTCCTCCAATCTTAGGGAAAAAGTAAGCTTTCCATGTTTGAATTCAAGGTTTAATGAGGCTGACTATTCTAGTTTTCAAAAATAAAATGCCTCTTCTAATTTCCCTAAAGTTGTTTATACCTTGATCTTTTTGTTTAATGTTCCTTTCTAGTGACAACATTAATAGGCTATTCCATCATCAATGAGCTTGTAAAGCCGCTGCCATTGACCCCTCTTTTTTTCATGGACATTCAAATGTCCTTAACCTGATTCAATTCTAGGAAACATGAAAATCGAAAGATTCCCTTATTTCATGCTGACAACATGGTGATCATAACTTGAAAAATCATTTTCAAAGCCTAAATGATTTTTCTTGAATTTTCTAATAGTTTTCCTTAAAGTGTGTCAAATAACCTTTCTAATGGTATCTTGTTTGCCCTCAAATCATTCCAAATGAGGGAGTTACGATTTTTCAAATCAAAGCTATTTAGAACCTTTGGAATTAGTAATTTACATTTTGTATGGGCCATTTTAGCCTTACAAATGATTTTTTCTAGATTTTTTAATATTTTCTTAAAAAGTTCAAGAAATTTCCTTTCTAGTAAGGCATTGGTTGCAATTTAGTGATTCCAAATGAGTCCAAAATAATTTTTCAATTCTACTATGCTATTTCCCTTGCATGTGTTGTTAGCATCAAATTAGTCCCTACTTCAAAAATTATTTCCACCTAGAAAATTCTTTTTTCAGGATTTTTGAAATATTTTTCTATTAATTCTCATCAAATTATCTTTCCAATGGTACCTTATTGACCCTTACCACTTTCAGATTATCCCAGAATAAAATTGGAAAAGAGACTAGCACAATGTTGTCCACTGTTTTCAGCATTTATCAAAATTAATTGATTTTTTTTCAAAATCCCTCTTTGATGCATTTAAATGCCTCTAAATGAGTTCAGTCGACCTCACCCAAGTCTAAGAATATTTTTCAACCTATCTCTAGTCTCAAATCAAGGCATGATCTTTTTTCCAAATTTTATTAATTTTCATTTTTTGTCAAATCCTACCTTTTAAATAAAAACTGTTGGTTTTGTCAAGAAATGTCAAAAATGACATTTTTGTTGAGAAATAGTCAATTTTTATTAATTTAAGTTTTCCAACCTTGCTTTTTTAAAAAATCATTAAAAATTAAATTTTCTCTCTCCTAGATTTTCTCTCAACTTTTTAAAATTCAAATCTGGTTTTCATGCCTTAATCAACTAATGGATCCAAATGCGTCTCACAAATTGTTATCTTGGTTATTTCTATATAACCGATAACAATTACGAGATACATTCTAATCGTCCCTTCCTTTGTCTGTTTGTGATTTATTTTATGCAATATTATCTTATTTTTTCATTTTACTAGCAAGTTTCTTTTTATGGTGTTCACTTATTATTCATATTTCCAAATCGTTTTTCAAAAATCACGAAGGCAATATTTCATGTTAGCTCTAGTGCTTGACATAAAGTATTTGGTTTTTCACTTTTAAATTCATATATCATTTTTTGTCAAGAATCTGTATGTTTTCCACTTCTCTAAAAGGCATATAGGATAAAATTTCTCTTAAAACCTAGATTTACTATTTTATACAAATTCATGCATAAAGAGGGGATTATATCAAAATAATGATAAAGCAAAATCGAGAAAACTGAAACCAAGTTAAAACATAAAAAAGGTAGTTATTGCTAGCATTGTGGGGATGTTAATGCTTCTCAATGTGTAACTAACTCCGAACCCAACCATCAAATATTTGGACCATGTAGACCATGGAATTAATGTTTGGGTTTCTTGACTTTGAATATTTGTTTCAACAGGCATCCGATCATGCTTAGCCTAAATGATATATGGTAATTCTAAGTACTGGCCACTTTATGATGGCCATCCAAGATCAGTTGAATGAATGATGTGCTAAAAAATCCTTACTCATGATCAAGAAATGAGAATTTATTCTTTCCTAACTCTCCGCAGATAGAAAAAAAGAGTCCCAATTAAGAGGACACTCTTTCATCGAGAATTTTTTTTAAGTTGCATGTGTTTCCTTCATGAGGAGGAGGGACATTAGTTACAGCTGTTGACAACTAATTTTGTCTTGGCCCAGTCTTTAACAATCCAAAAATATATAAGAGCAAGAACTTAATAGCCCTCCAGTTGGGGAAGATTTCCTTAGGATAAACTAGATAGTTTCAAGACCTTTTTAATCACATCTAAATGGTCAGAGGTGCACATGACAAAATTAGGGCTGTTTCAAGGGTCATAGAGAACAAATCTCAAATAAAAAGGATAAATATCAAGGTTAAAGAAATTAGCTTTTAACTTTATACTTATGAAATTTTATAATTTATTTTTGGGGATATTGCCATAGTCAAATTTCTCATTTTTAGGAATTTCTTAGAATTCTTCATAAAATTTAAGAAGTTAACTATCTTATATTTTTGTCGATACTCATGCAATGTATATACTGATACTCACTCTAAAAAATCATAAATATTCAAGGAAAAATATTTATTGGCATTTTTTTATGAAGAGGCATCAAGTTTTCAATTTTGGGACTTGAATTTGAATTTTTCACAGTACCGCAAGTATCATTCTCGTGAAATATTTCAATAAAAGTTGTTTCAAATTTCAAATTTTTATTTTTATTACTTTATAACTTAATATCTTTTTTAATGTGTTGGAAAAATTCAATTTTAGAAAACTTGAAAATATTTTCGAAATTTTCTTGTTTCCAAGATATTGAGTTTTCTATAATGTAAATTTTTTTGGGAGGATTTTTCTAAGTTTATAATTTTTAACATTTTTTAAATATTTAAAATATTTTCATTTAATTCATATTAACTCATATTTTGAAAATTCAATTTATTTTATGAGTTTTCCATTTCTTCCAAATGACAATTTTCTTCTAAAAGGGTTTTTGCTCGTAAAATTTTACAAGCTTGAAATTTTTAATTGCCCTTTTCTTGCACATAAAATTTCTTAAAAATTCCTTCTTGAATTTTTATATTGAAATTTTATTAATTTTATTTTTAATCTGCTAAATTTTATTTTTTTCCATTTCATGGGCCTTAAAACCTGTTAATAACTTAATAAGCCCATTAATTTTTTGAAAAGCCTAATGAGCCCGTTTTTATTTTCTAACAAGCCCAAAAAGTTTATTTTGATTAAATTTTTAATTAAATTTATTATGTAAAATTTTATTCTTTGAATACATAATTTTTTTTATTTGTTACAATTTAGTGCATATAACTTGTTTTTATTGAAATTAAAAATTTTCTTTCTCCCATATTTCTTGATGAGAGAAATATGCAAACCAACAAACTGAAAAATTCATTAATTACATTTTATCAAAATAAAAAAAATTTAAAAAAATATAAATAAATGAACAAAAAATAAAGAAAAGGAAATTGGTAGAAACTTAGAGAACCATTTAGCCAAGGCAATTCTTAATGCCTTGGCCAACATTCCCCTTTTATAGATAGGGGAGAAAATTCTCATAAAAGAATTTTAATTTTTCAAGCTTTTAAAGGTAATTTTTCTTGTAAGATTTTTAATTTTTGTTCATTTCATGTCTGATTCTTCATTTTAGTGAGCTTTGTGAATACTTAAGCTCATGATCCATTTTGAAAGGCCAAGTATGAAAGCTAAGGTCAAAGTTTCTTGATTTTGTTGTTAAATTTGATTTTTGCTAGAAATAGTTTGATTTTCATCAAATTAATTCATGTTTATTGGTAGAAATAATATTATTTTCATTTATATATTTTTATTTTATTTTTCTAAAAATTTTCATGTTGATTTATTCATTATTTATTATATTTTTATGCATATTTATGCTTGATAAAAATTATGACATACATGTATGTTATCTTGATGAAAATATGTGATAAATGAAACTGTTTTAGTTGATATATATATATATATGATAGCTGAAGATGTTTATGGTCCTTAAATAATTTTTCATGCTTGATTTCATGGTATTTAAGACTATTTTTTAAAGTTTAAAACTTGCAGGGGCCTAAGAATAAATTTTCCAAATTTTTAAAGGCCTTAGAAGGGTGATTCCATGCTTGGCTGAATCTGATCTTGATGATTTTGTGATGTTTTGATTTTTAGGCTCTTTTGAAATTTTTTTAAAAAAATATAAGGATTAGATTGCAAAAAATTATAAAATTTTTCTAGGCCATACAAGCTTCATCGAACATGTCTTTTCACCTTTAGAGGTGTTTCCATGCATATTCTAATATTTATATGTTTTTAATCATTTTGGGATCCTTTTATAATTTTTAAATGTTTAGGAACTTATTTGCAAAATTGCAAAATTTTTGTTCCTAGGCCATTGATATTTGGCCTAATTGATTATATAATTTTTTTTGTATTTGTCTTACATTGATATGGATGTGTTTTATAATGATTTGGTGTTTTATTTCATATACGAACTAAATTGTAAATAATGAAAAATTTTTGTTTTAAGGCCTGTTATGCTTGGCTGAACCACTTGTAGACCTTTATAGTGTCTTTCATGTGTATTTAACATGTTTGAATGCGTTTTTTTATATTTTTTATCATTTTGGGGTGTTTTTATACTTTTAAAAAAATTTAAGGACTAATTTGCAAAACTTAAAAAAAATTGCTCTAAGGCCATAAGTGGTTGGCCAAATGTTTCTTATGATTTTTGATATAATTTCCATGATTTTTTATGATGCATTTTGTGTTTAATTATGTGTTTATTTTGTATAGGGACTAAATTGCAAAGTTTGCAAAGTTTAGGGATCATTTAAAGAAACCTTGCATTGTAGAGCTAATGAAATATTTTTGACATTTTAAGAATATTTCTAGCATTCCTCTAGGCTTCTAGAGGGGTGTAGAAAATATTAAAACTCTTTGTATTCCTTTAGTTTTTTGGTGGAGATGTAAAATGCAATTTTCAAAGATTAAGGACCTATTGGTAATTTTTGTATTTTAGGTCAATCTTAATAACTAAGTTACCCATGGCGGGTACAATTGTCATTTCATATCGTTTTCAAGTCCTTTATGTTACTAGGATACTATTAAGTCGAAGGTAAATATTAGGGGTATTTTAATAATTTTTCTAGAAACAATTCCTATTTGATCACCGAGATACTTGTAGGTCAAAGGTGTACAGTAGGAATAGTTTCAGCTGTTTGTAAAGATATTATGTCCTCTAGGTTATAGAGATACTTTTATGTCAAAGGTAACCGTAGGGCTTTTTTAGTAATTTATGTTAAAACCAAGTCGTATGTGATCAACGGGATACTTTTATGTCTAAGGTGTATAGTAGAAATAGGTTTGTTTGTCTATAAAGTTATCGAGTCCTTTAGGTGTTGAGATACTTCTATGTCGAAAGTATACTTTAGGGGCATTTTAGTAATTTATTCTAAAATCGAGTCCTTTATGATTATCGGATACTTATATGTCAAGGGTGCATGCTAGAGATACGTTCGTCTTTTTATAAGTTGTCGAATCTCACTTTAGGGCATCGAGATACTTATATGTCAAAGGTACAACTTGGTCAAATTAATTTATTTTTTGAACCAGGTCCTTTAAGGTTATTGGATACTTTTAGGTCAAAGGTATACTTTAGGATAGATGTTGGTCATTTCAACCAAATTAGGGTCCCTAAAGTCGAGTTTAGTACATTTTGTCTAAACTGGGTCTTAAAGAATTTTTATATTATTACTTAAATGAAATTTGAGTTTTTAAATCAAGGCAATGCCTCTAATGTTAAAATAGTATGTGGAATTTCCCCTAATATATAAGAGATGATCTGCGGATTATTTTAATAATGAGATATCTTTAAAAAAAAATGGAAATCAAGATTTTTTTGAATTTCATAAAAATAAAGCCTTTTGTATTCCTTCAGTTTTCCACCGGCGTACAAAAGATATTTTGATTTTTAAAACCTTTCGTATTCCACCAACTCTCCAACAAAGTACGAAAGAGAATAATAAAAACCTTCATATTTTTTTGGTCTTCCAGAAAGGTGTGAAAGATATTTTGATTTTAAAAAATATTAAAAACCCTACTTTGTCCCACAGAATAATAAATTTGTTTTATAAAATATTATATATGGAAAATATAATTGAATATCAAATATTGAAATTGAATAAAAATCAAAATTTATGTCAACACAAGATTAATAAGTACCAATTGTCGAGCATCGCGAGAAGGTGGATCCTTACTTGTGATTGTAGTTGACTCTAGGACCTTTCCATGTGATCCTTGGTACAATCAAAGACTTCAGAGTTTGTTTTTAGGGGTTTCATAACCCTTAAAAATATGAACTCCAATAGGTGATAAATCTCGCCTAGACAAAATAGATTGTGGCAACTCCAAAAAAATGGTAATTTTTTAACAACAATTTAGGGTTAAGCTGAGTCAGCAATTTATCTTGACAATTCAGTCCCCAGACATGAAAAAAGAATGATAAGAAAAATAATAATGATATGGTCCCTAAAACAAAAGAAAATAATGATATATAGATATACATATACATATAGAGAGAGAAAGAGAGAAAGAGAGAGAGAGAATGGATAAACCCACCGTTTTAAATTAAGTTGGTCAAGACTCATATCCGGGCCATGTTACAATAGCTTGGTGACTCCGTTAGGGATCAGTTAGGCCTAAAGTTAATCACTTGTTAACTAAATTTTAATTGATTCGGTTTCAACCGATATTTAACTATAATTCATGGTATTTTCAAAACAAAAATTTTATTGTATTTTTTATTTATAAAGAAATTTTGGTATATATTGTTAATATTTTTCACTAACACTTTTGTTTCTAGTAGCATTACTTTAAGGGCACTAGAATAAGGTTTTTATTATTTTTAAAAGAGTCAAGTCAAAGAAGGTAAGTTGTTCCCTTATACACATGGTGCACATGCATATGCATTAGATTCTCTTCCAACTATATGGAAGGGGCATAGTTACCCAATATTTAAGGAGGGGTCAAAGTAGCTCTGCCTTTTAACGTGTTAGCCTCTGCTTGGGCTAGTGAAAAGCCTTCTGGGTGTAAATTCCTATGCCTGCCCAAGGTGTTACCCTCATTATAGGCCTAGAAGATACTCCTACTTAAATTGAACTTTTCCAACATAAACTCGTGATGGGTAAGGATTAGGGTGCCCTATCAGTTCTTTTCAAACTCGGAGAGCAATATCGAGAACCTATTTGGATGTCTAACCCCAAACTTCATGCAATGAACTATAAAGAACTCACCTAGTTAGAACCATAGCCAGTTATAGAAATTACTGAATTAGGTACACATAGGGGAGTACTTCTAACCTTTTACTCTTACAATTTGATTTTCTTGATTTCAATAAGCATACATTGTATTGTTATGATTTTTTTTATATTTTTCGCATTGACTTGCTATATTGAGATGAATTTTTTCATAGAAATTTTTGTTAGTTGGTATTTCATTTTTAATAGAAGTTCCTATGACTAGAAAAATAGATTTCATGGATTCTTTCTTGAGTTAGGAAAAAAAAAAAAGAAGAAGAAGAAGAAAAAAAGTGAAAGAAAAAAGATAGTGTTAGGATTTTTTGTTTTCAATTTTGCGTTATATCTTTATTTCATGAAAATTTGTAAACTCATTCAAGCATTTTTTTTACGTATTCATTTGTTTATGTGCTCATGCATTCATAATTTCTGTGATGTGATAGGTTTATTCTATTTACTGCATTTTAAGGACTAAGATATGGGTGATAATTTGGAGGCAAGAATCAACACACTAGAGTCCATTCAAGAGGAATTCAGACGCGAGGTTCATGGAATGAAAGAACTGCTTGCAAAATTGTTTTGAAAATAACTATTGACATCCTTGAATGGGAGCCTACGAAATAAGCATCATCATCTGTTTTAGGTCAATTACCTATGACCTTGACAACTTAGCTAGAAGCATTGATTAGCACATTGGAAAAAACTATTGTGGAAGTCAAACAAGATGTGCACGAAATAAAGGAACTACTTCCATATTTGATAGAAATGATGGGGGAGTGGAATCAAAGTGGAATGGATTACTTCAGGAGTCATTATCATCCCTAATCTAACCTTATGCACTCGACAATTCAAAAACTAAATCAAGCATATCATTATGAGAAGACACTGATTTAGGGCCTATTCACATAACTAAAAAGAATATGTGTAATCTCCCATCACTGCAAATCAACCAAGTCCTCATTAACATTTTATCACTCTTTAATCACCCTCAATTTCTTGTAAAAGCAAGAAATCACAAGGAAATTAGAAAAATAATTTGATTTGATTCAATCTAATTAACCTGTAGGGATGCGTACCCTTATTTTCTTCAAAGTCAATTGATTGTGCTTGTTCATATTAGATCATTTTAAATCACATATAAAAAGGGGGATAATGTAAGGCCTACTGTGTGTACCATGTTGGAGTCCAAAGGCACTATGTTGAGGATTGTACGCATTTCAAAAATAAGGTGGAAAGCCTTATGGAAGTAGGCGAGTTAAGGCTTGAAATAGGAACCAGATTGGAGGGAACTTATTGTCGAATTATTTGTAAACCACTAACCTCATGTGGGTGGGAAAACCATCAAGACCAGAATCAATTTGATCTGATTCTTATCACATATGCTGAACTGCTATCGCAACTTATTCGAAACTATTTTCTGGTGCCTTTAGTGGTGGAGTCATTGAAACCTCTATACCCAAGTGATTACAATGTCAATGAGTGGTGTGACTATCCCTCCGGCGATCGCAATCGAGGTCACTCACAAAAGATTGCCTCCAGTTGAAATACAAAGTTAGGGAATTCACCCAATTGGGAATGTTAAGATTCAAAGGTGTCGCAACATGGCCTGGATACGAATCTTGACCACCTCGACCAAAACTAACAGATGTACCCATTATTCCTAAATATATCATTACTTTTTCTTTTATTTTAGGAGCCATATCATTATTAATTTTTTTTTAATTTATGCTTGGGGACAGAATTACTGAGATAAATCGCTCACTCGACTTCTGTAAATAGTCATTATGAAATGACCATTTATTTTGGAGTCGCCACCAATCTTATTTTGGGCAGGTGAGATTAGACACCGACCGAAGTTTATATTTGAGGGTTACAAAACCCATAAAAACAAACTCTGAGGTCTGGGCCCATACTCGATATTGCATGAAAGGGTTCGGGAGTTAGTTACAATCATAAGTAAGGATCGACTTTCTCATGGTGTCCAGCAATTGGTACCTTATTAATCTAATGTTAACTTAAATTTTGATTTTCATTGGGTTACAATATTCGATATTTAATTATAATTCCCTTATGTTTACAAATGAAATTTTATGAAACAAAATTTATTATTTTGTAAAATCGGGTTTTAATATTTTTAGAAATAAAAAAATATCTTTCATACCCTTCCAGAGAACCAAGAGAACATGAAGATTTTTACCATTCTCTTTTGTACACCACGGAGAGCTAATGAAATACGAAAGGTTTTATTTTTCTTAAATTTGAAAAATGTCGACTTTCCTTATGAAAAGGGTATCTCATTATTAAAATAATTTATGGAACCTCTCGCATATTCTGGCAAGAATTCCACGTATTATTTTAAAATCAGAGACATTGCCTTAATTTTTAAAAATTTTAATTTTATTATAAATATTAATAAAATAACCTAAAACTCAAAAATAGTCTAAAATGATGAACCTAACCCTAATGTGTACCTTCAACATAAAACTATCCTAGTAATCACATAGGATTAGTTTTAATGCAAAATTAAAGAAATGACTTTAGGATATACCTTTGACATAAAAGTATTTTGATAACCCCAAAAGACTCGAAAATAACACTAACAGTATGAGCCTATACTAAATATGCACCTTTGGCCTAGAAGCATCTCGATGAATACTTAAGACTCAGCTTGAGGGAAAATTACCAAAATACCCCAAAGGTTTACCTTTGACATAAAAGTATCTCGATTATCCTAAAAGGCACTAAAATGATAAGAAATGATAAATCTATCCTAAATGTACACCTTCAGCATAAAACGATCCCGATTACTATCTAGGACTCGATTTTAAAGAAAATTACCAAAATACCCTTAGGATATGCCTTTAACATAAAAGTATCTTGGTCATCCTAAAAGGCACTAAAATGATAAAAAATGATAAATCTATCCTAAAATGTACACATTCAGCATAAAAGCATCTCGATTACTATCTAGGACTCGATTTGAAGGAAAATTACCCAAATACCCTTAGAGTATACGTTTGATATAAAAGTATCTCGATACCTTAACGGACACTAATACGATGATGAAATGACAAACCTATCCTAAATATGGACCTTTTGCATAGAAGCATCCCACTTACTATCTATGACTCGATTTTAGGAGAAATATGAAAATGCCTTTAGGATATACCATCGACATAAAAGTATCTCAGTACCCTAACAAACATTAATACAATGATGAAATGAAAAACCTATCCTAAATATGGACCTTTGGCATAGAAGCATCCTAGTTACTATCTAGGACTTGATCTTAAGTAAAATTACTAAAATGCCCTTAGGGTATACCTTTGACATAAAAGTATCCTGGTAACCCTAATAGACCTTAAAACTATCTTGGAAGGTTAAACCAATCCTAAAAATTTACCTTTGGTGTAAAAGCATCTCGATGAAAAAAATTATCAAAATGCCCTTAGGGTATACCTTTGACGTGAAAGTATCTCGATACCATAATAGACACAGGAATAATGAAAAGTAGATGAATTTAGTCTAAATGGAAAAGCTAAAATTTAATTTTGACCTAAAATGCAAAATTTGCAATCAAGCCCTTAAATTTTGAAAATTACATTTCGTATCCTTTAAAAAATCGAACAAATATGATAAGTTTTAAAAATTTTTATATTCCTATAGAAGGCCATAGAAATAATAGAAAACTTTAAAAGTGGCTAAATGACAATTTTACCACTAACGAATAAAATTTGCTATTTAGTCATTAAACTTTTTAAAATTTATATGTTAAGCTCCAAATGGAAAAATCATAAAACATCACAAACATATGAAAATAAATATGAAAAATATATTCATTAAGGTTCAGCCAAATATCTTGGCCTTAAAACAAAAATTTTCAATTTTTTACAAACTAACCCCTAAATGTTTTAAAATTTGCATTTTGGTCCCTATACAAAATAAAATCAAAATTGAAACCAAAATTCATCACAAAAAAAAAAAGAAAAACCAATATTCATGATTTAAATTCGGTCAAGCACCTATGGCCTTAGAACAAAAATTTTGCGATTATACAAATAAGCCCTTAAATTTTTTAAAATTACAAAATAGCCACAAAATGATGGGAAATGCAAAAAATATATTGACAAATATCAGAATAAACATGAAAACACTTTGCCAAGTACACACAAGCAATTGATCAAGCATGAATAACCTTCAAACAAATTTTTTTGTATTTTGTATACTAATCCCTAAACTTTGTAAAATTGCAAAATGGCCCCAAAATGATATAAAATACATGAAACACATTCAAATATGCTAGACTAAGCATAAAAATACTTCCAAGAAGGTCTACATGGTTCGGCCAAGCTCACATGTTCTAGGAAATTTTTTTGCTTTTTTGCAATCTAGTCCCTAATATTTCTCTATTTACAAAATTAACTAAATAAAATTAAAACATCACAAAATCAAGCCCACTTGATTCTGCCAGCATAATATTTCAGCTAAAAATAATTGTTTTCATCACATTTTCATAAATATTAATATACACACATGTTGCGATTTTTACCAAGCATAAATAAGCATAAAAACATAAAACTCAATGAATAAGTCTATATAAAACAACATGAAAATATTAAGAAAAATTACATAAACATATATACATGAAAATAGTAATTTATATCAACAAACACAAACAATCTCAAAGAAAATCAAATTATTTCTAATAAAAATTAACCAAAACAACAAAATCAAAAATTTTAATCATAGCCATCTTACTTGGCCTTTCAACATGAACAAAAATTAATGAGCACAAGTATTCATTTGGCTCATAAATAAGATGAATCAGACAAGAAATGAACAAAAATTAAGAATTTTACAAGCATTTTACCTTAAAAAGTCTTGAAATTTCATGTATTTTTGTCTTTTATCTTTTTTTCCTTATTTTATTCTCCTAATGGCCAAAGCCTGAAATGAAGAAACGAAACCCCTATTTATAGGGGATGAAGGTAGGCAAGAATGGAGGAGACTTCCACCAAATTCTATGATTTTATTTAATTATTTATTTGTTTATTGTATTTATTTATTTATTATTTCTTTGACTTTTTGTTAATTAGGAATTGATTTAAATTAATGACATTTGTCTTTTAGTGGATGATGTCATGCATGACATCATCAAAGTCTAGAAAACTTTGGAAGATATCTACATAAGCTATAAAATTATACCATAAAAATTAATAAAAAGGGCTAAATTGTAAAATTAAAAATTATTTTTTTGAAATAAAATTCCATATGATCAATTTAATTCAATCTAATAATAAAAACAGTTTTTATGTACAAGAAGAAAAGGAAAAAAAATAAAAATTAGCAAACTCGTAAAATTTTATGAGAAAAATGCTTATTGAGAAAAATTGTTATAAGTAAAAAATGCAAAATTCATAAAATAAATTAAATTTTTGCAAAATTAATTATTATGAATTCAATAATGATATTTAAAGAATTTTAAAAATTATAAAATAAAAAAAATCTTGCCAAAAAAGTTTACAGAGTAGAAAACTCTGTATTTTAAGAACAACAAAACTATGAAAGAAAAATGAAGATCTCGTAAAATAAAGTGAATTTTTCAAAACTGATTTAATATGGATTGAATAATAATATTTAAAAAATTTTAAAAATTATAAATTGAATATTTTTTATTTAATATTTTTGATTTTTCAGAGTGCATACTGGCAATAATACCACACAAGTATCGAAAAAAATATACAATAGTCAATTTTCAAATTTTAACAAAAAATTTTTAAAAAAATTTTAAAAATGAGAAATTTAACTCTCATAACATCTGCAGAAATAAATTTCAAAATGTCACAAGTATAATATTAAAAGTAATTATTTACCTCAAAATTTATGTTTTTTTATCTGAGATTTGTGCTGTATGACTTTTGAATAGCGCTAATTCTATCACGTGCACCTACGGTCATTAAAGAAAATTAAATAGGTCTTAAAAATGTTTATTCTCCTTAAGGAAAATTTACCTCCACTGAGAAAAGTGGATAGTTTTGCATCTCAATTATTTTTAGACTGATAGGGAAAAAGGGCTCGAACAAAATTTGGTGTCTACAAGAGGGAAGAAGGCCAAGTTCCTATGGGAATTGGATGCCTAGCCTGAAAATGGTGAAAGAAAACTTTTTTTACAAAATTAAAGTGCTAAGGAGAAATGAAGGGATTGTGAAAATAACCTTTTGTCCACTTAATGGGCTTTGT
This sequence comes from Adansonia digitata, assembly GCA_029448705.1. Taxonomy (NCBI): domain Eukaryota; kingdom Viridiplantae; phylum Streptophyta; class Magnoliopsida; order Malvales; family Malvaceae; genus Adansonia; species Adansonia digitata. The sequence continues at coordinate 18,738,963 of JAQSVH010000004.1, forward strand.
AAATAGAGGTTTAAAAAAAAAAGAATGATGAGTATTTGTAAAGAATCCTTAAAGCACAAGCACACCTAGGAAATGAAGTTTTTATAAAACAGTTGCTTTTTCTTTTGAATCTTATAATATAGTTTTATGCTAATAATGAACAAATCAGAGTTTGGTTAATAAAGCATGATACTGAATCATGACTCGAATTCTATAGATTCTTGCCTCTATAATAAGTTATTGTTTGATACTTAACCCATTACTTGACATCCAATTTGTCTCATTAGATGCTGCCCTATTTATTCATTCACTTCCTCACTCATTCATTTATTTACCTATTAATTAATTCTTACATTAATTTTTCTATCCTTTGACATATATTCATGGATGATAATAAAGATTTACGTTAACAAGACGTATATTCATGCAAACTGGTTTAAGTTTTTTTTTTATTTTAGGGTAAAGTAACATGAATCGCTAAATTGAAGAGTGCATACAATAGGAAGAAATGCAAGCATAAACTTTAAATTCAATGAAACTACTCAAGACAAGGAAACCCATTTGCCAATAGCAAGAAAGTACTACTAATACTTCTTTCAGGGTATCCAAGGAAGTGCAAGTAGAAAAACCACTAAGCAATATTCAGGATACATAGATGGAAAATACTCAAAATATACAACAAAATATGCCTCAACTTAATTTGCCACCAACCATTAATATTAACTCTGATACCATTCTATAAGAGGTAGATGCGAAGATCATTATCACATAAGAAGTGTCAGTAGTTCCAGACTTTGATGAAGAAGAAAGATGTAAGTAGAAGGATGAAAGGTTAGTTGAAATAAAAATCGAAAAAAAAGTTATAGCTTCTTGAAAGAAAGTTAAAGGCCATAGAGAAGAATAAGTTCTGTAGCATTATTAATGTTAATTATCTCTCTGTAATGCCAGACCTAATTATCCCGCCTAAGTTTAAAATTTCAAAGTTCAAAAACTACGATGGGCTCACATGTTCAATGGTACATTTGATAACATATTGCCATAAAATGGCTAGGTATGCCAAAGATGAGAAATTGTTTGTCCATATTTTTCCCAAAAGCTTGAGTGGGGCAACTTTGAATGGTATTTCCAATTAGAAAGAAGCCAAGTGAGTACATGAAGGGATCTGACTGAAGCATTTTTATGACAATATAAGCATAGGTTAGAAATTACTCTAAATTGAGGAACCCTCTAAAATATGAAAAAGAATCCTAATGAGAGTTGCAAAGAATACGCCTGTAGATGGAAAGACGTAGCCTTGCATGTTCAACCATCTCTTATTAATAGAGTAATGCATGCTTACTTATTGGGTACTTTACCACCTCCATTAGTCAAAAATGTGTTCTCTAAGTTCACAGTTATTTTGTTTGCTTTAGAAAGAATTGAACACGGTGTAAAAATAGGAAAGATCACAGATCTTAGCTAGGTGGCAAATATAAGACAAAAGAGAAATCCTGTCATTAAATGCCTACAAGGCATTGCCGATGAAAGCCTAGATCATAATGAGTTAAGAAAATGAGGAAATCCATTCGAACAGTATCTTTACCTTTAGCTTTCATCGCTTAGTGACCCCAATAGGTTTATCTTTATACTTTGCAGTTTTTTGGGCAAACTTTTTTTATGTCGGTTCTAAAAAAAAAAAGCCTTAGGAGGCAGTTTAGGCGATTTTAAGAACCATGAAAGAAAAAGGATGAAGGTATATCATGCCCTACTAATTTCCTACGCCAAACTCTTCCCTTTTGCTCATTCAAAATCAGATGATTTCCATTATCCGAGTAAAGTCTAGAAGACCTTTGTACTTAGAATGGTACAATCCAAGTGTCAAATGTGAGTATCAACAATGGGTAGAAGGCCATTCCACAGAAAATTGCAATGCATTCAAAACTAAAGTACAAGCTTTCAAAAATGCTAACCTAGCAAAATTCCAAGAGCTAAGGGATGCTTATTAAGGATGATTGGTCTAAGGGTTATTAACCTTATGGTAGTATGCCAATCAGGGGTAGTTTCTATTTTGACTCTAACACTTTGTACCTTTCTTTTTAGAAACCGTTAATTTCAAAATAAATTTTAGTTTATAAATAGTATGCATACTATCATTGACCATGGATTTTATTAATAATAATATTTAGTATCAAGGATAATAAGAACATTTTGAATAGTTTTATTTGGTAGATGATCACCATTGGATTACACTTTCTTAAAAAGGTCCTTTACTTCCATATATATAATTCAACCATAGATCTTTCACAACCATAGGCCTTTCAGATCTAAATATTCTTTTTTATGGATTCCTTGAAGGTTGAACAAATAGGTTATGCTGTTGAAAGACTTAGATACTGATATTTCGACATGTGTTAGAATAATGATAGTAATTCTAAGATTTCCCTCAACTGGATAATCTTTTGCCATAACTTTCATGACACTTTTCTATATCCTTGGTTCAGAAAGAATGAGAGTAAATATGAGCTAAAACATCTTTTCCTTTGGAATAAAACCTTTTTAATCTGGTATTTAATAAATAAATGTGAAATCCAAGATGTTTTTCCATGCTAATTTGATTTTTTTCCTAAAGTCTCAACCACGACCATGATTCATTGGTGGCTATGGAGCTAAAAAAGTCCATGGGCATACCTTAATCCTTTAAAAATTGATTACAACATCATGTTATTAAGGTACTCAAAATGATTTCAAAAAAAAAAAACTTTTTTTCCTAGTGAAAGACTTGTTAATTCAAATGGCTATGTTTAAAATGAAAAATGACCTTTTTTTCTCTATTTTTTCACAAATATAAAAAATTCTTCCCTTTATAAGTCCTTTTGAGCCTAATGATTTATCCTTTCTTTAAACCTAATCAAGGATTGCCTTCCATATTATGGGGCAAGTGAAGCAAAGCTTCAAAATCAAAAGGGAAAAATTGTAATCTAAATTTACAAGAAAAATAGGCCAAATGTTATGTGGCAAATTATGAAGAGCAAAGAAAGTTTAAATTTGAGGTTCAAATATTAAAAGCAAAAGATGAAGAAAATTTAAAATTTTTTCAGAATAAAAAACACAATGAAGAAAAATATGGAAAAGAAAAAAAATAAGGAAATGAAGATTTGTTATCTTGAAAGACATATTGGATTCAAATCTTTCTGAAGAGAAATGATCTCTAATTTAATTACCCTTAAACACTTGATTTGGGCCTATTTAACCTTTTCATTTCAAACCAAGATCTATGGCCAACATTACGTATCTAAAAAAGCTTATTTTGATCAAGCATAACTATTTAAGCTGTCAAGCCATTCCTAGGAAGCTCCTTTCAAATTCACCTTATTGGATGATTTTTGAGCCCTTAAGAATATGATAGGGCAAGCTTGAAAGCTATGAAATTGCTCTTAAATAGGTAAAGGTAGCCACTAATAGGAAAAAACTGTCCATGTTAATTTAGAAATCACCCTGAATATCTAAAAATTTCATGACTTTAGAAAAAGTTGAGTCAAATGGCTAAACATTGATTGTGATTTAAGATAACCTTTTCCAAATCCTTATGCCTAATCTTAGGAATTGATAATTGCTAAACACCTTGAAGTAACCCTTTGAGACTCTATGTTTACTAACATTAGTTTAAAACCTATCAGGCTATTGTATTTGAAGATTAAAAGGATGTTACAACTTGATTTTTTGCCTTTCAAGGAAATCCTAAGAAAAGAATGTTCACCTAAATTTAGTTGTGATAAACTTTGACCTTGTTGTATCAATCTCTGTAGATCAAAGTTTAGTAGTGCCACCCTATTTGTGCCTCTAAATTTATTTCTTTATCTTATTCAAAGATATCCTGAATGGTGATCATCGATCATAAGAAAGCTTTAACATCATGATGAATATAGCATCTTCATTATCCTTGATATTGGAAAATTCATGGTTGAAATTATTTTAAAATTTTTATAAATTTTGATCATGCAGATTCTTTCTTAGGTTGGAATGAGAAGGTGATCTCATTTCATAATCCTAGAATTTTGATGAAATATGCACTTTGCATGACTTTATTGGAAGTTTGTAAATATGCCTGAAGCATATACTTATTCAACTACATAAGTTATATCTTTAAATTGGTGAACACTAATTTGATATTTGATGACTTTTCTAGAAAAATTGAATAATTCCTAAATTCCTAAAATCAAGATTAGAAGAAGGATTTTGAGGTGAAAACATTAAGTCACCCTTTAACCTTTAACAGTAAGCTAACAAGAAAAAAAATTGGTAACAATAAGGCTCAGATTAATGAGGCCTCGACAACATACATGATTTTTTATGATATATGAAGAAAATGGCCTCTTCTTACATTTTGTGTTAGATAGGTTAGAAAAGCTAGCCTCTTCACGTGATCCTGTATTAGGTAGGTGAAGAAGGCTTTAAAGAAAATGAACTTTTCACTCGATTCTGTGTTGGTAGGTGAGAAAGGCTAGCCTCTTCATGCAATCCTATGCTAGGTAGGTGAAAAAGACTTTGAAGAAAATAGCCTCTTCTTATGATCCCATGTAAGTAGATAAAGAAATCTTTTAAAAGCCTAAAAGTAGATAATGGCTTCAGCTTAATCTAAATTGGCACCAAGCCCAACAGTAAATGATGGCTTTGGTTTAATCGATCTTAGCACCAAGCCCAATAGTAGCTCATGGCTATCTCCTTGTCAAAATTGGCACTAAAACTTAAAAGTAGATAATAGTTTCAGCCTTATCGAAATAGGCATCAAGCCTAAGAGTAGCTGATGGCTATATTTTTTGTCGAATTTAGCGCCAAGCCTAAGACTGGATAATGGCTTCAGCCTAATCAAACTTGGCACCAAGCCTAAGAGTAGCTGATGGCTATTTCCCTGTTGAAATTAGCACTAAGCCTAAAAGTAGATAATGGCTTCAGCCTAATCCAAATTGGCACTAGGCCTATGAATAATTGATGACTATATCCTTGTCGAAATTTGCACTAAGCCTAAAAGTAGATGATGGCCTTGGATTAATCAAAATTGGCACTAATCCTAAGAGTAGTTGATGGCTATGTCCCTATTGAAATTAGCGCTAAGCCCAAAAGTAGATGATGACTTTGGCCTAATCAAAATTGGCACCAAGCCTAAAAGTAGCTGATGGCTATACCTATATTAAAATTGGTACTAGGCCCAAAAGTAGCTGATGGCCTCAGCCTAATCAAAATTAGCACCAAGCCTAAGAGTAGCTGATGGATCTGTCCTTGTGAAATTGGCATCAACAATTTAAAAAGCGTAGAAGTAGTTAATGGCTTGGTCTCTATGAAACTAGCACTTAAATGTAAAAGAAAAGAAAAAATTCTAATGCAAATGGTGTACATATATGTAAAAAAAAACTTGTGTGTAGAAAAACTTATACGGCTCGAACAAAATTGTCTATTTGGTCTTTGCGTTCTTCCTGATTCTCAGCAACAGCTAAAGAAGGGCAACTGTTGGCATTAAATTTTGTCTAGGTCCCTTCCTTGATAGTCTAAAGATATCCAAGACAAAGAATTTAGTGGCCACCTCGTGAGAAAAGATTTCCTTACAGTAAACTGAATGTTTTTAAGACCTTTTTAGTCATATCTAAATGTCGTAGGACAAAATTAATGCCATTTCAAGGGTCGTAGAGAATACATCTCGGATAAAAAAGACGAATATCAAGGTAAAAAGATTAGCTTTTAACTTTACACTTGTGAAATTTTGAAATTTATTTTTGCGAATATTATAAAGTTAAATTTCCCAATTTTAGGAAATTTTCAAGAATTTTTTGTAAAATTTGGGAAGTTTATTTTTGTATATTTTTACCAATGCTCATGCAATATTTATGTTGATACTCACTCCGAAAAGTCATAAATATTAAAGGGAAAATTCATATTGGCATTTTTTAGCACAAGGCATCAAGTTGTCAATTTTGGGATTTAAATTTGAATTTCTCACAATATCATAAGTATAATACTCGTGAAATTTTTTAGGAAAAAGTTGTTTTGGATTTCAGATTTTTATCTTTGTTATTTTATAAATTAATATTTTGATTAATGTGTTGGAAAAAATCAGTTTTATAAAATTTGAACTTATTTTTCAAATTTTTCTAGGACACGAAGTTTTCTATTCTGTAAATTTTTTGGAAGGATTTTTTTAAGTTTATAATTTTTAAAATTGTCCAAATACTTTCATTAAATTCATATTAAATCAATTTTTGAAAATAATTTATTTTATGAGTTTTGCATTTTTTTCAAATGATAATTTTCTTTCGAAAGGGTTTTTGCTCATAAAATTTTACAAGTTTGGAATTTTAATTTCTTTTTTCTTGCACATTAAATTTCTTAAAAATTCCTTTTTGAATTTTATATGAAAATTTTATTAATTTTATTTTTGATCGGCTAAATTTTATTTTTTTCCCATTTCACGGGCCTTAAAACCCATTAATGGCCTGACAAGCCCATTAATTTCTCAAAAAGCCCAATGAGCCCATTTTTATTTTCTAACAAGCCTGAGAAGTTTATTTTGATTAAATTTGATATGTGACATTTTATTCTTTGAATACATAATTTTTAAATTTTTTACAATTTAGTTCCTATAACTTGTTTTATTCAAATTAAAATTTTTCTCTCTCATATTTCTTGATGATGACTTCATGCATGACATCACTATGCAAACTGACAAATTCATTAATTACACTTTATCAAAATGAAAAAAAAAATACAAAAATAAAGTAAATGAATAAAAAATGAAAAAAGAAATTGATAGAAACTTAGAGAACCATTTGCCAATTCAATTTTTAATGCCTTGGTTGATTCTCCCTTTTTATAAATAGGGGGAGAAAATTCTCATAAAAGAGCTTTTAGGTGCTGGGAAAAAAACTATAAAAACCTTAAAATTCTTAATTTTTCAAGCTTTTAAAGGTAATTTTTCTTGTAAAATTTTTAATTTTTGTTCATTTCATGTTTGATTTTGCATATTAATGAGGTTTATGAATACTTGAGCTTATGGATTCTGATCCATGTTGAAAGGCCAAGTGTGAAAGCTATGATTAAAGTTTCTTGATTTTGTTGTTACATTTGATTTTTTCTAGAAATGGTTTGATTTTCATCAAATTATTTCATGTTTGTTGGTATAAATAATATTATTTACATGTATATATCTTTATGTTATTTTTCTTAATATTTTCATGTTTGATTGATATTGATTTATTCATTATTTATTATGTTTTTATGCATATTTACGCTTGGTAAAATCCCTTCTGGAGAATAGTCTTTTCTATTCCAGTAAGAGCTTTTGGAGGACTCGTTAGTGAATTAACTATTAGGGGAATATCTATAACCCGGCAATCATAGCCAAAAGTCCCTAGGGCAGGAAGGGGATCCATTAAAAAAAGTCTTCTCTCTAGAGTTTAAGGGGGTCCTATAAAGCCTATTGGGTGGTCTTTCAACCGAGGAGGGCATATAATATGGAATATAGAAGGATGATATCGCAGTTTTAAGAGAAGCGTATCTGTCTGAATAATGAACGAGTTACGGGCACTCTGCGCTTTTCAACCTAAGGATTGCCCTTTAAAAGAAGTAATCTCTGCCCTCGATGAGCTCTTTATGCCTACTGACCATTATATGCTTTAAAGTTGACATAGGTTAATTTTTAGTTGTAATAGCTATAAAAGAGGGTTTGATATTCAATTTAAGAGTAAATTATCATAGGCTAGCAACCAAGGGAATACGATTAACTAATTACAGATAAGAGAGTGTGCGGGCAGGTAAGCCCTAGAATGAGGTAAACTGCTTTTGCAATATCCTACTAGCCGATGCTTTTTTTTAAATCGGGAGCTACAGTATTTCCTCCAAACTCATCGGTAGGGTGATACTACTTCTAAGGGTTAAGATGATTCAATAGGCTTAGCTTAGGGCTTCCTCTAATGCTAATATCCTTCGTTTAGTCTTATGCTTCCAAGTTACCTATTATTTTTTGGTAAGGATAAGCTTTTAAGAAATCCATCGGAGCCTTTCCCTTCACAGATTTATTGAATAGATATTCTTTCCAATTAAGAGAATAATAAAGACCATTTGGTTAATCGACCTAATAACATTGGTTTTTTCATTAAAAACTTGAGAGGGTTTGCTTTGAGATTAACTTGATATGATTGCTAATGGTCTAATTCCACACCTTATGATGAAAAGGGAGTCGGTATGGCATAAAGTGAAGATTGAGGGAAGTAAAGGGTGGTCTCCCTTTCTTACATAAAAGTGATTAGAATTCAAACATGCCATAGGATCGAATCATGGGAACGAATCTACAAGGCTATCACCTTCTTTGGCCAGATCTTCCAACCTTTTTCACAATTATAGTTCACTACACCTTTTATTGGATTAGATCAATTCTGTTAGTTCCTCTAAGGCTGCTTTCATTGTGTTCTTCATACATGTAGACATCTTATTTTGTCTAGACCAATTTTTGGTATCTTCAGGGTTAGGTAAAAGGTGACAAAATCAAAAAAATAGAAATAAAGCTGGGGGATACGATAAAGTTTTTCGGGGAAGGCCTAAAATGCCTAAGGACTACTTTAAAGAAAAATTAAAAAACAAGGCAATTTTCGTCTTTTTGTGGCCAAGATAAGACAACTCGAGGAACCTAACGTATGTACAGATGGGTGCTTAAACATTGTCACGGGCTTTCACGTTACCAAAATTTTGAATTTCCATGTGTAGTATCGATACATGAGAGTTTGGCATCGATACCTAAGGTGTGGTATTAATACTTAGCATGATTGTATCGACACAAGTCTTGGTAGTAGCTAAAATTGTGATTTTTGGCGAAATGTATCAATACACAAGCATGAATATCGATACAAGTCCATGGAGTATCGATACAACTCTCAAAGTCTCAAGACTGGAAATAATTTATGCTCTTAGTATCGATACAAGTATCCCTATATCGATACTTATGCATAAAATTTGCCTTGAGTATCGATACACAGTAATATGCATCGATACATGTAGGCTATTTTGGCTACTTTAAGCCACCTTTCAGCTTTTGCATTACCCATCCAAAATCCGATTTAAACATGTTTTTGCACCAAAGAACTATCATATAACATTGTAAATCTTAAATATGGGTTCATTAACAGATTCTAACAAATTTTTGGAGTCCAAGCAATTAATGACAAAGGTCACTTTCATAAAATATATGGGTGTAAGAAGGTGGCAAGAATATCTCTTGTAGGCTTTCACAGCCTTTCTGCCCCCTTGATCAGCATGGAAGAACCTATAAGAAGGAAGTCAACTAAACATGGTAGCTAAAGATATGCCTTGTTGCAGAGGAAAAATTAATGAGGCCCTTTGCATTATCTTCTAAAAATGAGGGGCTGAACCAAGAGAACAATAAATATCTGAGGAAGCTACCTAAAAAAAAAAGCAGCTACCTCAAAGAAAAGAACTCTCCCAGCTATTAAAAAATGCCTTCCACCAAAAAAAAAAAATCCTAAAGCCATTCCTAAAAACTCTCCAATCATTCTTAGCTCCAAAGACTTCTAAAAAACACTATTTCATTGACCTCCATACTCTATTCTTGTAGCTACCCCAAACCACCACTAGAAAACCTTCAAAAATCCAACTTTCCACACATTTTGATCCTTAAAAAGCCTCACCATCAACCATACCACTAAGAGGCTACTTCTTTTTATCCTTTTCTTGCTAAATAATAGCAAGGAGAAGGAAGAAATTAAGCCTACAGCTATTGCTCTGAAAAAAAGAGAAGTTCAAGGTTTTTGGTATATCCCTTCTACCTTGATCTTTATATTTTTTATTTTATTATTAACACCATCTTAGTAAACCCTTTTTATGCTTTCATGACCACCCCAAGAATCCCATGCATTTTTATGGCTTTGATTGTGGTAGTTTAGGATCTTGATGTTTTTCTTGCTGTCTACACGCTATCCTTTTACATTTTTATCATCAGAACAGCCTCTATCCATGTGACTTTGCCATGTTCCTTCCACATTCACATTTGCATCTCATGCAAAGCATGCATCTTAACATGTCATAAGTATGCCCATACATTTCCTAGCAGCTTGATAGGTTCCATGAAATAAAAATGCCTTTTTAGCATGTTCATCCTAAGTATGTTTATGCATCTATATATCATCTCCATGATTTCTTTTTATCTTTTTTATGAAAAATGCCATCTTTGCTTGTGCATATATGTTCTCCATGTTCTATATTATGTTTATGGTACTTTGCTTGTGTAAAGATGCTTGTTTGAATGCTAGAAAACTTGATTGCAAAAAATACCCCTAAGTTAGGCAAATGCTATCTCCCACACATGGAGAATAACATGGTCTAAAGATTTTTATGAAGTTGGTTTTCCAACCTTGGGGGTAAAGCAAGAATTCAGTTCTAGATTCATGGAAAAATGAGTACAAGAATGCTGGTTTTCAAAAATGAAATGAAATCTTTTGGTTGAAATTATGAATCCTTGGTCCTTAGCCAAACACCCTCATGATGGCAGGGTCAACGGGTTGTTCCATCATCCCAAACTACCCTGAGACTGTGGAATGAACTCATGATGCCCATGTGAACCACTCATCTTGGTTACAGATGTTTGAACATCCATGGCCCAAGCTTAACCCAATGAAAAATCAAAAATACCAACACCTCCCCTATTTTGTTCTAGTAGCACAGTGGTCTAGTTTTGAAAAATTATTTAAAAATAAAAAATGATTTATTCGAAATGTATTAGTATTTTTACCTTAAAAATTTTGAATTAACTTTCCAATGATATCTCATTTACCTTCAGATTATGTCGGATGAAATAGTTATGATTTTTTGAATCTTCACTATCTGAATCCCTAGATCTGGTGAGCAGTTTATTATTTGGGCTGTTTCGGCCCAGCAAACAACATTTTTGAATCCCTTGAATATTTTTCTCGTAGCGTTCATGAAATTCCCTTTTTGGAAAGGTATTATTCGCATTTTAACAATTCTAGATGAATCCAAAATGAATTTTCAAATTCCATCATACCTTTACCTTGTACATGCTGCCAGTGTAGAGACAAGCTAAAGTTCAAAAATTAATTCTGCCTAGATAGTGATTTTCTAGTATTTTTGGGATATTTTCACGTTAATCCTCACCGAGTTAGCTTTCCAACGGTACCTCATTTACCCTCGGGGACCTCCAGATGAGCTTAAAATAAATTTAGAAAGAGAAATGACGCAATGCTATCCTTTGTTTCTAGCCTAATTTTTGAAATGCTCTTATTGAGGCATTAGAATGCCTCATGATCTACTCGGCTTATTCCCATGGCCTAAGCCTTTTAGACTTGGATCAAGGCTAAACAAAAGAGGAACATTTTAGCCTAAACTTTTGCTCTTAATTTTTAAAGATTCTCTTTTTTCAAAAATATGGCCCATTCCTTTTAACGTCGAAGATTTCTATTTTCGGGGATACTCCAACCCCACTATTTTGAGGGGATACTCTAATCTTGCTTTTAACTCAAATACAATATCAAACCTTTATTTTTAGGGATACTTCAACTCCACTACTTTGAAGGGATACTTTAACCCCGCTTTTACCTCAATATGACATCAAATTTTCACCTTTGGGGATACTGCAATCCTACTTTTCTAAAGGGTACTCCAACCCTGCTCTCCATATTCCTTCTAAAATTCAAAGTTTTTTTTTCAAGATATCCCTGAGTCATCAAAATCTTTTTTCTCCTCAAATTTCCACTAAATCCGGCTAAGTCTCAACGTTGTCGTCTCAGCTATTCATCAATAATCGAAGACAACTACAAGATACATTTTGATCACCCCTTTTTTAATGTATTTTGTGTGTTTATTTTTGTGTGGATTTATTTATTATTTTATTTCCTATCTTACTAATACGTTTCCTCTTGTAGGGACCTCGAGCATTCATGCTTTAAAAATTATATTTAGAATCACAAAACGATACCTCATGTCGGTATCTCTTCAGTGCCAAACATGAGATATTTGATTTTTTTTCAAAAAAAATATGGAGATCATTTTCATCAAAAACCCTTATGTTTCTTACCTCTTCGAGGCACATAGGTGATGAAATTTTCATTAAAACCCGGACTCATATCTTTACCAAATTTTATGCATTAGAGGGAAGTATATTTAAATAATGATAAAAATGAAACCAAGGAAACCGAGTTCAAGTAAGATATAGTTAGATGGTACTGGTTTTCAGGCATTATGGGGGGTGCTAATCCTTCCCCACACATAACCAACTCTCAGACCAAAAACAATGAATCTCTGGTGTTATTTTCAATAGGTATTGGGTCATGCCTAACTTAAAATGATCGGTGGGGACTCCAAGTTTATGGCCACTTCATGGTGGCTCTCCAAGACAATTCGGATGAGCGATTCATCCGATGGTCTTTTACTCCTTCATGTTAAACATCAAAATATTTTTTTAAGTCAAGCGTGCTTTGTCCTTTCAGATTGTCCAAAGTTCATAAAGGCTGGGCACATGGAATGTCGATAGCTTGGCGACTCCGCTAGGGATAAACCTAGAAAGTTAGGCCTATGACTAGCTATGTCTTTCTTGGTCCCTATTTCTTTGATTTCCATAATTATTTGGATATAATTCTTTCTTTACCTTCTAATCTTTTAATTTTTATGCCTTTATTTTGTGATTCTTTTTTAGGGATCACCTTTTTTTTGAATGAGTGTTGATTTGAATAAGTATGGTAACACGGAGAAAAATAAAAAAAAAGGTTTGATAGTTTTCTTGACACACATCGTGCACTTTCATTTTGCACTAGATTCCCACCAAACACCATAGTGAGGCTAGGATCCTAATTATTAGGAGGAAGTGAGCCATCTGCCTTCATGAGTAACCCTTCGCATAGGCATGGTAAGACCTTTCGGGATGTAAATTACCTATGTCTCTCATAAGTAACCCTTCGCATTTGCACAAGGAAATGCATCCATCGAGTCGAACCCGTTCCGCCAAACCCACGATGGGCCTAGGATTGGGGTGCCTTGATTGTCCTTACTAGGCGGAGGAGCGATTCGGATACCTATTTAGGCATTTACTTAAACTCATATAGTGAGCCCTACGAGCCAAACGATGTCAAACCATACCGGAATACTGATAGAATAACTCAGATAATAGGGCCACTTAGGAAAACACTTTTTACTTGTACTCTTGTATACTATATTATACAAGCAATGATAGGTGAATATCATCCCTCATATTTGTCATCTTATTTTTATGATCATTTTTTTAGGGTATGCTATAATGTTCTATGGCTCACCCTTCCTTAGCAAGTGGGTGATGACGAGCGAATATTCACACCTACGACGCTAAAAGTTCATAATTTGACCAAAATAAGTCACCATGCTGATGACTTAACATAGATATTAATGAACGAACGTCACCGTTTGTTTGGTCAGGCTTGTCCTTACGTGGTATTGTATCACCACTCATAAAGGTAATCTTAGCGTAGATACACTGTGATGCTGTTTGATTGTTATGCTCGCTCTATGCATCATACCATTTATTTTTGGGGTAAACTTGTATGTGGCATTTTCATTTTGTTGCTTTCCTTCCTTTGTATGCTTATTTCTTTATACAATTGCTAACTTATCGTCTCTTTTTTTCTCTTTTGCATGCACGCATCATTTCACTATTATCATTGCCATGGGACAATTGGCTAATGGTGCAATGTATACCAAGGGATATCTGTCATGGAGTAACAGTCTGCCTCAAAGTTGAAATCTTTTGAGGAAGTTTGAGCTTGGTTTGAGTGATGTTAGCGTGAAGATGAGGACATCTTAAAACCCGGGTATATCTCAAAAATGTATGCAAAGATCAAAATAGGGTATCATCTGAATGACTGGCAAGATCTAAAATATATATGGACAAGTTGGGGTAGTACCAAAGAGGAATCATTCACAAAGGGATACAGGGACATTGCCGTTTTACTTCCATTTAGATGTTAATCTATTGCAGGCTGCCTCTTAATTTTGGAACCATGCATATTGATGCTTTACCTTCAACCATGAGGATCTGACCCCTACAGTAAAGGAATATACCTCACTGCTTAATATTAAGAGGGCCAAGATCGATAGAATATATTGCAAGGCATTGAACCCTTCAACTTTTAAGAAAAGATTGGCCCAGATTCTTAGTGCACCCAAGGGATGGATTAAGGGTCACATCAAGAAAAAGGGAAATGACAAGTCCATTTCATGGGCTAGTTTGAAAGAGACAATGGCAAATATCATCGACGTTCAGAAAATGCAAGATATATTTGCTTTGGCGATATATGGCCTAGTCATTTTCTCGAAGATGCTAGGTTATGTCAAAGCAGCGGTGGTATATCTTGTTTCTTGACTATGTTGCAATATTAACCTGACACCTACTATCATCACTTAAACCATTCGAGCCCTTAATTTTTGCAAGAAAATTAGGATAGGATGTTTCATTGGTTGTGCACCTGTGCTTCAGCTGTGGCTTGTTAGCCACCTTTGCCTAGAAAAAAAGAGGAGGCCATATAATTTCTTCCCTGACTTCAATCCTATCTCCAAAGTCCTCGAGAAGGCCTAACAAAAAGTTCTAGGAATAATGGATCCAGAAACTTCAAAATCTCACCAGGGATAAAGTGGCATGGAAGGTTGCTTAGTTCTCGCCATAAACCATCCTGTACAGATGTGGGGATTACAATTATGTGCCACTCATTGGGTTATGGGGAAGTACCTGCTACGCACTTATTCTGGTTCTTCGACAATATTTGGGTCAGCAATTTATCCCCTTTATTCAAGACCTAGAGGCATCTAGCCTTAAATATGGCGAGCTGAATGATAAGTCAAAAATTCAGTTAGCCTTTTGAGCTTAGAGGCAAACTCATTGCATAGAAAGATACTGGAAAGGAAACAGTATGACCTCGGGTATAATTAATGGAATATACGTCGCACCAAGGATGCCTTGCCTCTATCTATTGTTGTATCTGTAGATGAAGAATTTCCTTATAAAATCGAATTGCTTAGAAAGGAATTCGAACAAGAAAAGATAACTTTTACCAAGGAAATTGCTCGCCTAAAAGAGGAAAAGAGTCAATTTTAGATAGACCTTTATCCACATGAAGGTGAGGTAAAATAAGCAGATAAGGAGAAGAATCGTCTTAAAAAATATCTTGAAAGTCTTAGGAAAGACTACATGGCCATCAGTAAAGCAAACAAACCATGACACCAAGGCAAGTCTTCAATCGAGTGGAGAAAGAAATTGCCACCCTAAAAAAAGAACTACATCAGTGGAAAGAAGTGACTAAAGACAGTAAAAAAAAAGCTTGTTAGAGCTCAAACCCTCGCATGAACTTATCAAAAAAGAAATGCATAGTTAAAAGCTCGAGTTCAAGATTTGAGAGCAAATCAGGTTGAGAACAATACGTTAACAGTCAGGGTTCAAGGCTTAGAGTAGTCCTTACAAGCTTGCAAAAATTAGGTGGATGAATTAGTTTGGCCTTCAAAATGGTGGGAGCAAGAATGGCAACACATAGTCGATCAAGCATGCCAAAAATATTAGACTCATCATCACCATCTGACTGAACAATTTAGGCAGCTCAACTAGAGGTCGAATATATGATGGATGCGGTTTGATTTCTAGCATGTAGAATCTTACCCACTGGAGCTCGTGAACAAGAACTATTGTATTTCTTAGACTATGTGATTAGACAACGTAATCATACCAGACATTTCTGAATGTAATCATAGGTATTCAAGACTTTGATTGCTTCAATGCAAGATGTTATTGGTCGAGCTGTTTTTTAATCCAATTGTCCCTCTTGCATTTGCATCAATAACAATTATTCTTTTTCTGCTTTGCATTAATAACATAACTCTTTTTTTGCTTCATATCCATTTTCATGTCATGTCATGAAATAAAGGTCTAATCTATCAATAATATAAAGTGAATGTGTCCTAAAACATGGAATCTTTAGGTCATCATTGCACAACACTTATACCTGTCGTAAAGCCATAAAGAATGATCATCTGTCTCGCATTAAGCGACTAAAACTCATGTACAGAGAATCTCAAGAACAACCAGCCCACTGGAATGAAGAACTTCAATCTCAAATGGTGGAATTGACAAAACTGTTGTTTGAAGCTTTAAAGGATAAGGGACAAGCGGGCACCATTGATGCTGGCAAAGGGTCGACTAACCCTAAAAGTAATTTGAATGGTGGTATCAAGGTCACTAATATGCATGAAGCAGCTTTGCATGAATAGCATCCCCTGGCAGCAAGAATTCCATTGACTCAACCATTCATTTATCTCAATCCTATAATAACACCATATTTAGTTCAAGGCTTAGTACCAGATCTTAATGAACAAGCAAAACAAGAAAGGGTAAAAAGGTCTGCGAAAAATGATAAAGACTTAAACAAATACCAATTTTTAGAGAAACGTCTTCGAGCTATTAAGGGAAGTGATAAATTTGAAATTGTAGATGCGAAGGCTCTAGGACTGGTCTTTAGTCTCGTTATTTTGCATAAATTCAAGGTGCCAGAGCTTAAAAAAATATAATGAGACCACAGATCCCACTACCCACCTTTGGATGCATTGTCGTAAGATGACTGAGTATGAGGAAAATGAAAAATTGCTAATCCACTGCTTCCAGGATAGTTTAGCTGGGGTAGCTCTTCGATGGTACATAGGGCTAGACCCTATAAGAATTCAAACATGGATAGATCTGGCTCATGCATTCCTCGACCAATATAAGCACGTATCTAACTGGGCCCCAGATCTCCTCTCCCTTATGAACATAGAGAAAAAACCTTATAAGAGTTTTAGGTAGTACGCCCAAAGATGAAGGAAGGAGGAGGCTCAGGTTCAGCCTCCATTAACTGAAAGAGAAATGACAGTTATGTTAGTCGGCACTTTGAAAGCTCCTTACTATGAGAAGTTGGTGGGAAACATCACAAAAAATTTTGCTGATATAGTCATATCAGGGGGAATGATTGATAATGGCATCAAAAGTGGAAAACATTTATGGGAGAATCATTCGGGTCAATTAAGAAACCAACAAGTAAAGGAAAGGAAAAAGAAATAAGCATTGTTAGTCATGGCACCGTAAAGTTCCCTCAAAATCAGGCTCAACTTAAGGGGTGTATGCCTCAAGTATGTTGTCTCAGGGTTTTAGCCCCTACTAAATGACACCAATAGTTCACTCTATTAGGATTGCTCCAACAATCATCCTCACACCAAATCCTATTCAAAACACTCCTTCAAGCATGGAACCTCGCAGTGCAAACAATGCTAGAGCCCCAAGTAGTCATCAAGTGCCTCGAGAAAGGGAACATACTCATATAAAAAGATCTATAATCACCTATTAGTCGGTCGATTGGTCACCCAAGTGTTTCTAGACTTAAAATCTCAACCATACCCCAACTGGCATAATGAGAATGCTTACTGTGAATACCATGATGGAGCACAGGGACACTCAATTAAGAACTGCACCTCATTCAAGAAAAAGTGTAGGGCCTACTGAAAAGAGGTGTAATCAAAATAGAGCAAGGCCTGGACCAAATGTTTGGGCTAACCTACTCCCTAATCATGCTAAACCAAGGGTAAATGCTGTGATTGATAGGAAAGGCTATTAGATCAAAAGAGATGTCAGAGAGGTCAAGATGCCAACTAATAGAGTGTGACAAGCATTCAGGGAGGTTGGGATAGTGAGCCCAAGAGAGGAATTCGTGGGGTCTTCTTGTTGCTACTGTGCTCAAGAGCATGATTTATAGTAATGTTTATTGTTCCTGAAAATAGTCTACGGAATAATGGATAGATTCGAGATAGAATTCTACGAGGAATGTCATGAACCGACTTATCCATTTGTTAATGTCATCGAAGAGGAGGAAGTTGAACGATAATGGCATCCTGATTTACCTTTCTTTTATAAGTATGGAGAGGCAGCCAAATGAAAACTTTAGGCATTACGCCTCTAGGTGGATGGAAAAGGCTACCCAAATTCAACCACTATTGACGGAGAAGGAAATGATCATCAGGTTCATTAGCACACTACAGTCACCGTACTATGATGAAGTGGTAAAAAGAACCCCTAAAAGCTTTATAGATGTAGTCATACTTTGTGGGATGATGGATGAGGTTTTGAAAAAAAAATCATGTAAGGGCAAGAAGAAAGGAAAAGTCAAAATAACATGACAGTTGAGGTTCAAAAAAGAAGCCAGTTCATCTCAAACCTGTGCAGATGCAAACCTAGAAAGGTTCATTACTGAGCAAAATTGTGAGATCGTGAAAATATGGAAGAGCTGAAAATGCCAGTGAGCATAATTTGGTAAATTCTAGCAAAGGCCAAATTAGTTAATGGGGTCAAGAAGAGAGAGGAAGAAGTAGATAACTTTTGCAATTTCCAAATAGTACATGGTCATACCCTTTAGATGTGTAAAGCATTTTGTGCCATGGTCCAAAGAATAATGAAAGAAGGTAGCATTAAATTTTATGATGAGAAGCAGACTTTAACTATTCAAACCATGAAGCACTTTCATCTGTTAATGCCATGAAGAAGATAGGGACAATCTCTTCTATGGGATAGGAAGACCACTGATCTTATATGATAATTGACTGCATCCTCAAACTGCTCCTGCTCTATTTGCACTAAGGATGGTCAGTCAACTACCATTTTCATTCCCCTACGAAGATAACAAGGCTGTTCCCTAGAACTAAGAGAGTAAAACCTTAATTATCAAGGAATCTAGTCAACTAGCCTCAAATATTGATCTGTCAAGGGTAAGCCACTTGACTCAGAGTGGTAGGTGTTATACACCACCAGCCTTAAGAGATAAAGCTCAGTAAGAGGATGCTAACTAGAATCTTCAAACACTTAAATTTGGAACTATATGGTCAGATTTAAAAGTTACCAAGGAACCGATAAGTGAAAAAGAAGCAATAGAGTTTCTTAAGTTCTTTAAACGCAGTGAATATAGTATTATTGATCAGCTAAATAAGTAACCTACCAAAATATTCGTGCTATCACTTTTGTTAAACTCCGAAGCTTATAGAAATGCACTCCTGAAAGTATTAAATGAGGCCTATGTCTTTCTTAATATTTCTATAGGCCAGCTAAATCATTTAGTGACTAATAGCATGGCTGACAATTACATATCCTTTACAATTACATATTCTTATGAGCATGAAGAGGCAGCCAAATGAAAGCTTTAGGCATCATGCCTCTAGGTGGATGGAAAAGGCTACCCAAATTCAACCACTATGATGGCAAAGGAAATGATCGTCAGGTTCGTTGCCACACTATAGTCACCGTACTATAATAGAGTGGTAAAAAGAACCCCTAAAAGCTTTGTGGATGTAGTTATACTTTGTGGGATAATGGATGAGGCTTTGAAAAAAAATCATGTAGGGGCAAGAGGAAGGAAAAATCAAAACAACACGATAATCGAGGTTCAATAAAAGAGCCAGTTCATCTCAAATTCATGTAGATGCAGACCTAGAAAGGTTCATTACAAAGCAAAATTGCGAGATCATGAAAAACGTAAAAGAGCTGAGAATGCCAATGAGCACAATTTGGCAAATTCTAGTAAAGGCCAAATTAGTTAATAGGGTCAAGAAGAAAGAGGAAGAAGTAGACAACTTTTGCGATTTCCATATAGTATATGGTCATACCCTTCAGATGTGTAAAGAGTTTCGTGCCATGGTCCATAGAATGATGAAGGAAGGCAGTATCGAATTTTATGATGAGAAGCAGACTTTGACTATTTAAATCATAGAGGTACTTCCATCTGTCAATGCCACAGAAGAGGATAGGGACAATCTATTCTATGGCATTGGAAGACCACTAATCTTGTATGATAATCAACCGTGTCCTCGAGCCACTTCTACCTTATCTGTACCAAGGATGGTCATTCAATTACCATCTTTATTCCCCTACGAAGACAACAAGGCTGTTCGCTGGAATTATGAGAGTAAAACCTTAATTATCGGAGGATCTAGTCAACTAGCCTCAAATATTAATCTTTTAGGGGTAAACCACTTGACTCATAGTGGTAGGTGTTATGTGCCACCAACCTTAAAAGATGAAGCTCAGCAAGAATATACTAACCAAAATCTTCAAACACTTAAGTCTGTAACTAAAGGGTCAGATTTAAAAGTTACCAATGAACCAATAAGTGAGAAAGAAGCAATGGGGTTTCTTAAGTTCATCAAACACAGTGAATACAATATCTCGATCAGCTAAATAAGCAACCTGCCAAAATATCCATGCTGTCACTTTTGTTGAACTCTGAAGCTTATAGGAATACACTCTTGAAAGTTTTAAACAAGGCCTATGTCTCTTCCAATATTTCTATAGGCCAGCTAAATCATTTAGTGAACAATATCATGGCTAACAATTACATATCCTTTAGTGATGACAAGATTCCACAAGGAGGAAGAGGGAATCATAAAGCCTTTCACATCACCACATACTGCAAAAAAAGCATATTGCCTAAGGTGCTCATCGATAATGGGTCAGCTTTGTAATGCCTATGTCATGCCTGAGTAAGCTCCCTATTGATGCATCTCGCATTCAAAACAGTCATACAGTCATGTGAGCATTTGACAAAACCTGTAGAAACGTTGTAGGGAACATCACTATCCAACTCCAAATAGGCCCATGTACTTATGAGGTTGACTTTCATGTGATGGACATTGCTCTATCATATAATTGACTTTTGGGAAGGCCTTGGATCCATTTTGCAGGAGCAGTTCCATTATTCTTGCACCAAAAATTGAAGTTTGTAATTGGAAACAAAGTTGTCAGTATTGGTAGAGAAGAAGATATTATTGCTGCTACCTCGACTGATACCCTATACCTTGAACCTAATAAAGGCATTCCAGAATCCTCTTTTCAATTGTTTGAGTTCATCAATGCCACCTCTGTTAAGGAGGGGTTGCCCATGATTAAGCCTTATCTGTTAGTAAGCACGTGAATATGCTTAAAACTAATAGTCGGCAAAGGTGCTTAAACCAAAAAAGGCTTGGAAGATGCCTCCAAGGAGTTGCTAAAGCTCTAAAGATGACCTATCAGACTGACAAGAGAGGATTGGGTTTCAAGCCCAATGCACAACAAAAAAAGAAGCAAACATAGAGGAATCGGGAGAAAATAATAGCACATTTGTTAGAACAAGACATGGGGCATGAACCTAGGGTATTTTCGCCATTACATAAGAACTTTCACTCAGGCAGACATGTTAACACTAGCTTAACAAATGTCATGCTTATGTTGGGGAAGAGTTTTAAGGATTTCTCTATCAATGCAATTGAAGAGCCATCAACAATGGGTAAAAAGACTGACTTATTCCCTCTAGAGTTTATTCTAAGTGTCTGGGCTAAGATAGAAATCCCTATTTTATTCAAAACTCTTTCAAAGTAATGCCATGAACTAAATCCACATGCTTTTGCCCAAAAGCATTATGAGATCCTTTGTATGGGCCCTTTTTATTAAGTATTATTAATGAAAATGATGGAGCATTATGCATTTCATTCATTGTGTCCATTTTCACCTCCTCTCGCATATCTTTTTGCCTATATTGTTTTTTTTTTATATTTTCATATTTTCAGGTATTCAGATGAAGATGACATGAATATCCGTATTGAGACTTAGGAAATTGACTTTAGGTAAGCAATCAATGCTGGTGCGATTAAGTATGAAGAAGATTCTGAGGAGGACCCTGTACCCCTAGATCTACTCAGACTATTTGAACAAGAAGAAAAATAGATTTTACCTCATAAAAAACCCACCAAAACTATAAACCTTAGGACAAAAAGATGACCGAAAGGAAGTCAAAATTGGAACCTCCATAAAACCATCAACCCGAAACCAACTAATAAGCCTGAGTGAACGACTTAATAAAACAAAAAAACATAAAGAAAGCATAAAAAACAAAAAAAAAACAACTTAAGTTGAAAACTCAAAAGAACGACTTAAATAACCGAACTTATTCAAACCAAGTAAGCCTAAACCATCATTAGCATAAAACCAATCTTCCCTATATTTATAACTCTGACCAAGACACTAAATCATAACTTAACCTAGCTATTCGATGCTAACCAAACCTCATCCATAGCTGCACTTAGAAAATGAAAACTAATCAACTTTGAGGCCTTTATCCCACTATAGGGCAATCTGAGGAATCTTTTTGTGATTTGGCCAACACTAAGAGGATCATTTGCTCAAGAGAAAGTCTCTGAAAGCACTTTATGGAAAATTCATATCATTAGCATCGAAGCCAATCATTCGGGAAGATTTTTTTTCACTCTTTTGTATTTCAAAAATTTTCAATCGAATGAGAATACAATTGTTTGATTCTCGCAGAACAATTTCGTAACCCTGCATTCCATGTTGCATAATGTTTATCATTTAATTGATAATGCTTGATAAATGAATAAAACTAATAACAGGAAAGATTAAACTTTACGAGAATTTTTGTTAGGTCTAGAGATCAAAAATAAACTTTAGGGCCATGGTTGGTCCCACCTTCTTTGATCTTGTATCCTAAGAAGTGTTCAAACTCTATCCCTAGAAAAGCCTATCATGAAGAAGAGAGGCTAAAATCCTGCTTCAATTGGCACCTAAACAACCAGTGTTAAACATATTTAAATAGTTAAAGAGGCTCTTTAGAGTTAGAATTGGCAAAGAAGCACAATTCATGCTTGCTAATAGACTTTTTATAGCTAGAGCCTTCTAACATGAATAATCCAATTTCATAATCCTCTTATTACCATCATTGGCCATCGGGATAAGAAACCACTTTATCGGATGTGAGAAAGATCCAAAATTAATGGATTATGCCTTTGAAAACACCATTTTCACATCATTTAAACATGCATATGCATTCTTGTGCATTCTACAAGATTTAACATCTTTTAGGTACTGATCCTCGTACAAAAGGCAAATCAGTAAAGAGCACAAGGTATGGCTTTTTACTTTCAAAAACCTTAAAAAATCTTAGGTAAGTACCTTCGACATCACAAGTTTATTGAAAATTGTCCAAGAAAAGTATCTAATCTCAACACCAAGACCTTTTCTTTCTTATCCTCAAAGAGTAGGACATTTTCTTTCTTATTCTTAAAGAGCAGGACATTTTCTTTCTTTGTCCTCAAAGAGTAAGACTTTTTTTTCTTGTCTTTAAAGAGAAGGATGTTTTCTTTTCTTGTCCTCAATGATCAAGACCTTTTCTTTCTTATCCTCAAAGAGTAGGATGTTTTCCTTTTCTTATCCTTAAAAAGTAAGATATTATCTTTTTTGTCCTCAAAAAGTAAGACATTTCTTTTTTTTTGTCCTCAAAGAGCAAGCTGTTTTCTTTTCTTGTTCTCAAAAAGCAGGACCCTTTCTTTCTTATCCTCAAAGAGTAGGACATTTTCTGTCTTGTCCTTAAAGAGCAGGACCTTTTTTTCTTATCCTCAAAGAGCAGGACATTTTTTTTCTTGTCTTCAAAGAGCAAGACATTTTCTTTTCTTGTCCTCAAAGAGCAAGACATTTTCTTTTCTAGTCCTCAAAGAGCAAGACCTATTCTTTCTTATCCTCAAAGAATATGATGTATTCTTTTCTTTGTCCTCAAAGAGCAGGACATTTTTTCCTTGTCCTTAAAGAGTAGGACATTTTATTTCTCTATCCTCAAAGAGTAGGACATTTTCTTTTCTTGTCCTTAAAGAGCATGACATTTTTCTCTTTGTCCTTAAAGAGTAGGATGTTTTTCTTTCTTTAACCTCATAGAGTAGGACCTTTTCTTTCTTTCTCCTCAAATAGTAGGATGTTATCTTTCTTTGTCTTCAAAGAGCAGGATGTTTTTTTTTCTTGTCCTCAAAGAACATGATGTTTTCTTTTCTTGTCGTCAAAGAACATGACCATTTCTTTCTTGTCCTCAAAGAGCAGGACACTTTCTTTTCTTTATCCTTAAAGAGTAAGACCTTTTCTTTTCTTCATCTTTAAAGAGTAGGACACTTTCTTTTCTTTGTCCTCAAAGAGCAGGACATTTTCTTTTCCTTGTCCTCAAAGAGTATGATGTTTTCTTTTCTTGTCTTTAAAGATTAGGACCATTTATTTCTTTGCCCTCAAAGAACAGGACGTTTTCTTTTCTTTGTCCTCAAAGAGCAGGAGCTTTTCTTTCTTTCTCCTCAAATAGCAGGATGTTTTCTTTCTTTATCTTCAAAGACCAGAACGTTTTCTTTTCTTATCCTCAAAAAATAGGACGTTTTCTTTTTTTGTCCTTAAAAAACATGACCTTTTCTTTCTTGTCCTCAAAGAGTAGAATGCTTTCTTTTCTTTGTCCTCAAAGAGCAAGACCTTTTCTTTTCTTTGTCCTCAAAGAGCAAGAGATTTTCTTTCTTTGTCCTCAAAGAGCAAGATGTTTTCTTTTCTTGTCCTTAGAGAGCAGGACGTTTTCTATCTTTGTCCTTTAAGAGCATGACATTTTTTTTTGGTCCTCAAAGGGTACGACCTTTTCTTTTCTTTGTCCACAAAGAGCAGGACCTTTCCTTTTTCTTGACCTCAAAGAGCATGATATTTTCTTTCTTTGTCCTCAAAGAGCAAGACATTTTCTTTCTTTTTGTCCTCAAAAGGTAGGACCTTTTCTTTCTTTGCCCTCAAAGAGCAGGACCTTTCCTTTTTCTTGACCTCAAAGAGCAGGACGTTTTCTTTCTTTAGCCTCAAAGAGAAGGGCATTTTCTTTTTTGGTCCTCAAAGAACAGGATACTTTTTTTTTCTTTTAAGCCTATATAAGCTGGTGGCACCTTTTTCATTTTAGTCTTCAAAAAGCAGGACGCATTTTCTTTTGCTTTTAAGCCTACATAAGTTGGTGGCACCCCTTTCATTTTAGTCCTCAAAGAGTAGGACGCCTTTTGTTTTTCTTTTAAGCCCACACAAGTTAGTGGCACCCAAAGAGTAGGATATCTTTTCTTTTTCTTTTCAACCCACACAAGCTGGTGGCACCCTCATTATTTTAGTCCTCAAAGAGTAGGACACCTTTTTTGTTACTTTTATGCCCACATGAGTTAGTGGCACTTCTTTTCTTTTATTCCTCAAAAAGTAGGGCACTTTTTCTTTGCCACTCGAAAAATAGCCTAATACACTACCTGAACAAAATGGTGTATATTTATTTTTGCCCTATTCCTAATATTTAGCAATGGTTAAAGAGGGACAGCTGCAGACACCTCATTTTGTCTGTACCAATTTTTGGTATTTTAGGGTTAGGTAAAAGGTGACAGAATCAAAAAAATAGAAATAAAGCTAGGGGATGCGATAAAGTTTTTTAGGGAAGGCCTAAACTGCCTAAGGACTGCTTTAAAGAAAAATTCAAAAATGAGCAATTTTCCTCTTTTTGCGGCCAAGATAAGAAACTCAAGGAACCTAAGGTATGTACGGGTCATATGGGTGCTTAAACACTATCACAAGGCTTTCACGTTACCAAAATTTTGAATTTCCATTTGTAGTATCAATACATAAGGGTTTGGTATTGATACCTAAGGTGTGGTATCAATGCCTAGCATGATTACATCGATACAAGTCTTAGCAGTAGCTAAAATTTTGATTTTTAGCAAAATGTATCCATACACAAGCATAAGTATCGATACAAATCCATGGAGTGTTGATACAGGTCTCAAAGTCTCAAGATTGAAAATAATTTATGCTCTTAGTATCGATACAAGTATCCCTGTATCGATACTGATGCATAAATTTTGCCTTGAGTATCGATATAGAGTGATATATATTGATACATGCAAGTAATTTTGGCTACTTCGAGCCACTTTTCAGCTTTTGCATTACCCATTCAAAATCTAGTTCATTAATGGATTCTAACAAAATTTTGGAGTCCAAACAATTAATGACAAAGGTCACTTTCATAAAATATATGGGTGTAGAGGGTCGCAGTCATATCTCCAGCTTACAGGCTTTCATAGCCTTTTTGCCCCTTGATCAGCATGGCAGAAACAATAAGAAGGAAGTCAATTGAACATGGCAGCTGAAGATATGCCCTGTTACAGAACAAAAATTAATGAGGCCTTTTGCATTATCTTCTAAAAATGAGTGGTTGAACCCAGAGAACAATATATATTAAAGGAAGTTACCAAAAAAAATAGCTACCTCAAAGAAAAAAACTCTCCCAACTATCAAAGAAAGCCTTCCATAGAAAAAAAATCCAAAAGCCATTCCTAAAAACTCTCTAACCATTCTCAGCCTCAAAGACTTCCAAAAAACACTATTTCATTGACCTCCATACTCCATTCCCACAGCTACCCTAAACCATCGCTAGAAAACTTTTAAAATTCCAACTTTTCATACATTTTAATCCTTGAAAAGCCTTACCAGCAACCATACCAATAAGATGCTACTTCTTTTTATCCTTTTCTTGCTAAATAATAGTAAGGAGAAAGAAGAAATTAAGCCTATAGCCATTTCTCCAAAAAAATGAAAGTTCTAGCTTTTTGGTATATCCCCTCTACCTTGATCTTTATATTTTCTATTGTGTCATTAACATCATCTCAGTAAACCTTTTTTATGCTTTCATGGACACCTTAGGACTCACATGCATTTTTGTGGCTCTGGTTGTGGTAGTTTAGGATCTTGATGTTTTTCTTGGGGTTTACATGCTGCCGTTTTACATTTTTATCACTATAACAACCTCTATCCATGTGACCTTGCCATGTTCCTTCCATATTCACATTTGCATCTTATGTAAAACATGCATCTTAACAAGTCATAAGTATGCCCATACATTTCCTAACAGCTTGATAGATTCCATGAAATAAAAATGCCTTTTTAGCATTTTCATTCTAAGTATGTTTATACATATATATCATCTCCATGCATTCTTTTTATCTTTTCTGTGAAAAATGTCATATTTGCTTGTGCATATATGTTCTCCATGTTCTATATTATGTTTATGGTGCTTTGCTTGTGTTGAGATGCTTGTTTGAATGCTAAAAAACTTAATTTCAAAAAATACCCTACAAGTTAAGCACATACTATCTCCCACACATGGAGAATAACATGGGCTTAAGATTTTATGAATTTGGTTTTCTAACCTTGGGGGTAAAGCAAGCATTCAGTTCTGGATTCATGGAAGAATCAGTATAAGAATATTGGTTTTCAAAAATGAAACAAAATCTTTTGGTTAAAGATGTGAATCTTTAGTCCTTGGCCTAACACACTCATGATGGCATGATCAATGGGTTGTTCCATTGTCCCAAACTCTGAGACTATGGAATGAACTCGTGATGCCCATGTCAACCCTCATCTTGGTTATAGATGTTCAAACGTCCATGGCCTGAGCTCAACCCAATGAAAAACCAAAAATATGGAACACCTCCCATGTTTTATGCTGGCAACATGGTGGTCTGGATTTGAAAAATTATTTAAAAATTAAAAATGATTTATCCAGAATGTATTATTATTTTCCCTTGAAGGATTTTGAATTAACTGTCGAATGATATCTCATTTACCTTCAGATCATCTCGGATGAAATAGTTATGATTTTTTGAATCTTCACTATCTGGAACCCCTTGATCCAGTGAGTAGTTTACTATTTGGGCTGTTTCGGCCCAACAAAAAGCATTTTTGAATCCCTTGAATATTTTTACCATAGAGTTCATGAAATTCCTTTTTTAGAAAGGTATTATTCTCATTTTAACAATTCTAGATGAATCCAAAATGATTTTTCAAAGTCCATCTTACCTTTACCCTATACATGCTGCTAGTGTCAAGACAAGCTGAAGTTCAAAATTTAATTTCGCCTAGAAAATGATTTTCTAAGATTTTTGAAATATTTTTACATTAATCCTCACCGAGTTACCTTTCCAATGGTACCTCATTTACCCTTGGGGACCTCCAGATGAGCTCAAAATAAATTCAAAAAAAGAAACAATGCAACGTTATCCTCTAGTTCTAGCCTAATTTCTGAAACACCCTTATTGAGGCTTTCAAATGCCACATGATCTACTCGGCTCATTCCCATGGCCTAAGCCCTTTAGACTCGGACCAAGGCTAAACAAAAGAGAAAAATTTTAGCCAAAACTTCGGCTCTCGATTTTTAAAGATTCTCTTTTCTAAAAAATATGACCCATTCCTTTTAACGTCGAAGATTTTTATTTTTGGGGATACTCCAACCCTACTATTCCGAGCAAATACTCCAAGCTCGCTTTTAACTCAAATCCAATATCAAACCTCTATTTTTAGGGATACTCCAACCCTCCTATTCTGAGAGGTTACTCCAACCCTCTTATTCTGAAGGGATACTCCAATCGCACTTTTAACTCAAATCCAATATCAAATCTTATTTTTTGGGATACTCTAACCCTACTACTCTGAGGGGATACTCTAACCTGCTTTTACCTTAATATGACATCAAATTTTCACCTTTGGGGATACTTCAACCCCGCTCTTCACAGTCCTTTTAAAATTTAAACTTTTTAAAAGGATATCCCTGCTTCATCAAAATATTTTTTTCCCCTCAAATTTTCGCTGAATCCAACTAAGTCTCAACATTATCGTCTCAGCCATTCATCAATAATCGAAGACAACTACAGGATACATTTTGATTACCCTTTTTTTAATGTATTTTATGTATTTTTTGTGTGGATTTATTTATTGTTTTATTTCCTATCTTACTAATACATTTCCTCTTATAGGGACCTCGAGCATTCATGCTTTAAAAATTATTTTCAAAATCAGAAAACAATATCTTATGTCGGTATCTCTCTAGTGCCAAACATGAGATATTTGGTTTTTTTAAAAAAAAACTACTACGAGACATTTTCATCAAAAACCCTTATATTTCTCACCTTTTTGAGGTGCATAGGTGATAAAATTTTCATTAAAACTTTGACTCGTATCTTTACAAAATATCATGCATTATAGGGAACTATATTTAAATAATGATAGAAATGGAACAAAAAAGCCAAGATTCAGGTAAGATATAGTTACATGGTACTAATTTTGAGCGTTATGGGCATGCTAATCTTTCCCCATATGTAACCAACTCCCAGACCCAAAACAACGAATCTCTGGTACTATTTTCAATAGGCATCCGCTCATGCTTAACTTAAAATGATCGGTGGTGACTCTAAGTTTATGGCCACTTCATGGTGGCTATCCAAAACTAGTCGGATGAGTGATTCGTTCGATGGTCTTTTACCCTTTCATGTTAAACATCAAAATATTTTTTTAAGTCGAGTGTGCTTTGGCCTTTTGGATCTTTCGAGTTTGTAAAGGCCAGGCACGTGAAACTTCGATAATATAAGGTAGTTTCAACCATTCCACTCAATAATAGGAAATCACCTTTCTCAAACTAGTTCAAAACTAAGAGGACAGCTTTCAAAGCAAGAAGCAAGTGTTAGAATGGCTTATGACAAAAGAAAGAAGTTGTAAAAGTCTTAATAGCAGTTGCAATAGGAGACTTGAGATTGAGTTAACGAGCTCAGAACCCTTCACCCGCCTTAGCTTAGTGATTTTTTCCTTCAAAGATAGTTAAATTTTTTTTCAACAAGAGTAATCTATTCCATTCTACCTATGTTGTCTCTTCCTAGCTCTTACCTTTATCCGCAATGAGCTTTTAAGCCACCCCCAAATTGATAAAGCGTTTAAAGGGAAAGAGCTCACTGAAAAGCAGTCCTAAAAGTGAAAGGGTAGAGGAGCCCCCTAATAAGAAAGTTGCTTCTTGGAAAAGCCTTTTTGCTGCTAAGCTTTTATCTTATTTGGTCAGTAAGAATCCATCTCGGCTTAAGAATCACCTAATTAGGACATCTATTCAAAACTTGAAACCATTACCAATGAAAAAAGAAAGTGCTAGAAATGGGCTTCGAAAGAACTCTTTTAAGAGAAAGGATAAAGCGAGCAAGCCTGATGAATTAAAGTAAGCGCAGCTATCCCCTATATGTGTAAGCCCTTCCAAGGGGATACTATCTCAAGGGCACACTTGGAGCTAGACCACCCGGTCTTTCTTTGTTCAAAGTTAGTATTCTTACGAAAAAGCTGGATGCCCAATCTTGATTTCCCAAGCTCTTGGTTTTTTATCTTACTTCTACAGTTAGGCAAGCTTGACTATTAAGAGATCGACTTGGGCATAGAATCTCATTCCCACTAGATCCACTGAAGCTATATTGGCATATCTCTTTGAATTTGAACCTTTCCTACCGGTGAAAGCCTGTAAGCCTTTTTTAGTTAATGGATGGCTTAAAAAAAAATTGTTTGATCCAGCCCAGGGGCTAAAGCTTATTAGCCCATTTCTACTAATAGACAAGCCATAATTAGAAAGTTTTTAATTTTCCTATACTAAAGAAACTAATCAAAAATAGGTTTTTTCAAGGCTCATCCTAACCTAAAAACATGAGGTTGAGTTAAATGTATTATTTAATTTTTTTAAGGTATTCCCTTCCATAAATAGACTTTAGACCGCAAACTACTGTTATCCCGCATTAACAAGAAAGGGAGCAGCGGATCTTTCTAATAGCATATTCCCTTACAGTGAATTTTTAAGCATAAGCATCATTTCTTTTTCTTATATTTTGATTCACGTCTTTGAGGGAAGGGCGATTGGCTTAAGGCTTTGTGCCCTACCTCAGAGAAGAAATTTGAGTCAAAGTGATGAACCCTTGAGGGCCTTTAGCCCCTCACCTGACTGACTTGGCTCTCGTAATCAGCCTTCTGGTTCATAAGAGGATCAAGGATAGATTACTTTTTGTGTGCTTTTTTTTCTTGCTTAGAAGCTTTGATGACTTCTGTTTGGTGGATTGGGTTAATGCATCTCGAGGACATAATGAAAGTTTGAACCTTTTTCTCTTTACTTCAAAAGGGTTGCTCTAGTCCAACTCTTCTCCTGCTTGAGTGACATATTCCATTAGTGATTCGATATCCTTCTCATAGTCATTCACAGTCAAAGCTTCGAGGAATCGCTATGCTTAGTAATTAAACATTGTAGGGACTTTTGCTCTTGAAAGAGGAGGTGATCACTAAAGAATATTCTCCTTTGCTTTCATTATTTCATATAGGTAGGTTGAAAGGGAAGCAAAAGGAGACCCTATCTATGCTCCTAAAGCTACTAAGGGAAATTAGTGAAATAAGCTTATTCAATTCACATGTGGTAAGCCAAACCAATTTCTCTTTTTTTTTTTTGCATCTAGAATGCTGTAAGCGGTATTTCAACAACGAAAATCATGGTACCAAAGATAGTGTGCTTTCAGAGGTAGAGCCAATTAGGACATACATGTATCTTGATATTCATGAAAATATATGATGAATGAAACTAATTCAGTTGATATATATGATGGCTGAAAATGTTTATAGTCCTTGAATAATTTTTCCTACTTGATTTCATGGTATTTATTGTAAAGATTGAAACTTATAAGGGCCTAAAAATAATTTTTCCAAAATTTTGAAGCCCTTGGAAGGGTGATTCCATGCTTGGGTAAATCTAATCTTGATGATTTTATGATGTTTTATTTTGTAGGCTACTTTGTAATTATAAAAAAAATTTAGGGATTAAATTGCAAAAAATTGTAAAATTTTTTATAGGCCAAATAAGCTTGGCTAAACATGTCATGTGACTTTTAGAAGTGTTTTCATGCTGATTCCAATATGTATAAATATATTTTATATATTTTTAATCATTTCAGGATCATTTGGTAATTTTAAGAAGCTTAAGGATTTATTTACAAGATTGCAAAATTTTTATTCCTAGGCCATTGATGTTTGGCCGAATTGATTATACAATTTTTTGTATGTGTCTTATGTTGATTTGGATGTGTTTAATATATGATTTGGTGTTTTATTTCATATAAGGACTAAATTGTAAAAAATGAACAAGTTTTGTTTTAAAACCTATTATGCTTGGTTGAACCACATGGAGACCTTTAGGTGTGTCTTTCATGTGTATTTAACATGTTTGAATGTATTTGTATATTTTTTATCATTTTGGTGTGTTGTTGTAATTTTAAAAACTTAAAGATTAATTTGCAAAACTTGAAAAAAAAATGCTCTAAGGCTGTAAGTGGTTGGCCAAATGTTTCTTATGATTTTTTATATAATTTTTATGATTTTTCATGGTGAATTTAATGTTTAATTATGTGTTTATTTTGTGTCAGGACTAAATTGCAAAGTTTGCTAAGTTTAGGTTCATTTAGAAAAACCTTGCATTTGAGAGTTAATGAAATATTTTTGACATTTTAAGAATATTTCTAGCATTCCTTTAGTTTTCTGGAGAGGTGTAGAAAATACTAAAACTTTTCGTATTCCTCTAGTTTTCTGATAGGGTTACAAAATGCAATTTTTAAAGATTAAGGGCCTATTAGCATTTTTTGCATTTTAGGTAAATCTTAATATCTGAGTTGCCCATGGAGGGTATAATTGTTATTTAGTATCATTTTTTAGTCCTCTAATTTTCCAATATACTTTTATGTTGAAGGTAAAACTTAGTGTTATTTTAGTAATTTTTTAGAACCGATTCCTATATGATTACTAGGATACTTGTAGGTCGAGGGTGCACCTTATGAATGGGTTCGATTGTTTATAAAGATATTAAGTCTTCTTGGTTACTTGGACACTTTTATATCAAAGGTAAACTTTAGGGGTATTCTAGTAATTTATGCTAGAATCAAGTTTTATGTAATCACTAGGATACTTTTATATCAAAAGTGTACAGTAGAAATAGGTTTCTCTATGAAATTATCGAGTCTTTTAGGATATTAGAATACTTCTATGTCGAAGGTACATTTTAAGGGCATTTTAATAATTTACCCTAGAATTGAGTCTTTTATGGTCATTGAATACTTATATGTCAGAGGTGCATGATAGGGATAAGTTTATCTTTTTATAGAATTGTCGGATCTCATCTTAGGGTACTGGGATACTTATATGTCAAAGGTACACCTTCATGAAATTAATTATTTTCGAATTAAGTCCTTTAGGGTCACAGTGATACATTTAGGTCGGAGGTGTACTTTAGGGAATATGTTGGTTATTTTGACTAAATTAGGATCCTTAGAGTCAAGTTTAGTACATTATGCCTAAATCAGATCCTAAAGAATTTTTATATTATTACTAAATAAAATTGGAATTTTTAAATCAAGGCAATATCTTCGATGTTAAAATAGTATGTGGAATTTCTCCCAACATACAAGAAAGGTTCTATGGATTACTTTAATAATGAGATATTCTTTTTAAAAAATGAAAATCAAGTTTTTTTTTAATTTCATAAAAAAAATAAAACCTTTTATATTTCACTGATTCTCTAATGGGGTATAAAAAATATTTTGATTTTTAAAGCCTTTCATATTCTGTCGGCTCTCCAATAGGGTATGAAATAGAATGCTAAAAAACTTTATGTTCTTCTGGTCTTCAAAGTGTGTGAAAGATACTTTTATTTTCAAAAATATTAAAAAATTGATTTTCTCACATGGAATAATAAATTAGTTTTATAAAATATTATATATGAGAAATATAATTGAATATCAAATATTGAAATTAAAAAAATAAAAATTCATGTTAACACATTATTAATAAGGTATCGATTGCTGGGCATTATGAGAAAGTTGATACTTACTTGTGATTGTAATTGACTCTTAGTCCCTTTCATGCGATCATTGGTATAACTGCAGACTTCGGAGTTTGTTTTTATGGGTTTTGTAACCCTTAAATATATGAACTTCGATAGGTGACCAATCTCATCTAGCTAGTATAGATTAGTGGTGACTCCAAAAAATGATAATTTTGTAATAACTATTTAGGTTTAAGTCAAGTGAGCAATTCATCTTGACAGCTTAGTCCCAAACATAAAAAAAGAATGACAAGAAAAAAAACAATGATATGTTCCTAAAAATAAAAGAAGCTAATGATATATATATCTATATATATGTATAGGAACAATGGTTACACATACCACTTTAAGTCGGGTTGGTTAGGATTTGTATGTAGGCTATGTTGCGATAAAAACTTAGTCACTCTACTGGAGACAAACTTAGAGAGTTAGGCCTATGACTAGCTGTGTCTTATGTAGTTCTGGCTTCTTCTGTTTTAGTCATTATTTAACTATAACCTTTTTCATTTTTATCTACTTATCTTTTACTTTTCATGATTTTAGTCTTATGATTGTCTGGGATTGCCTTATTCTTATCATAATATGGCCTGGATATGAATTTTGATCAACTCGCCTTGAAAAAAAGATAAGTGTACCCCTCATTCCCATATATATTTGTATATCATTATTTTTTTATTTTTTCATGGTCATACTATTATTATTTTATTATTTTTTGGTGTTTAGGGACTAAGTTGTTAAGATGAATTGCTTACTGGACTTAACTCTAAATAATTGTTATGAAATGGCCGATTATTTTGGAGTTGCTGCCTTCTATTTTGCTAGGTGAGATTGGTAGCCTATAAAAATTCGTATTTCAAGGGTTATGAAACCCTTAAAACAAACTTTAAGATCTGCAAAAATACCAGAGGTTGCTTAAAAAGGTCTAAGAGTTACTTACAATTACTAGGATCAACCTTCTCGTGTGCTTGGTAATCAGTACCTATTAATCTCATGTTAGCTTAAATTTGACTTATATTCGGTTTCAACATTTGATATTTAATTATAATTTCCATATTTAAAAAATTCATAAAATAAATTTATTACTCCATATAAGAAAATACGACTTTTCATGTTTTTGAAAATCAAAACATCTTGGAGAATCAAAAAAACATGAAAGTTTTATCATTCTCTTTCATATCCCAATAAAGAGCCCGAGGAATACGAAAGGTTTTAAGAAATCAAAATATTCTTTATGCCCCACTGAAGAGCAGAAAGAATACCAAAGGTTTTATCTTTCGAAATTCAAAAAAATCTGATTTTCATTTTTTAAAAAAGATATCATGTTATTAAAGTAATCCATAGAACTTTTCGCATATGTTGGGAGAAATTTCATATGCCATTTTAACATCAGAGACATTGCCTTGATTTAAAAATTTCAATTTTATAATAAATAATAAAATTTATCCTAAACCCCCTAAAGTACACCTTTAACATAGAAGTATCCCATTGACTCTAAAGAACTCGATGACATTACAAATGAACAAACCTATTCCCACTACACACCTTTGACGTATAAGTAACCCGGTTATCACATAGGACTTGGTTCTAATATAAATTATTAAAATGTCCTAAGGTCTACCTTCGATGTTAATGTATCTTGGTAAGCCTAAAGAACATGATAACATCATAAAAAATGAACTTATCCCTATTATGCAACTTTGACATAGAAGCATCTCAGTGATCATAAAGGACTTGGTTTTCAAAAAATTACTAAAATACCTTTAAGGTCTACCTTTGACATGAAAATATATCCTGGTGAACCTAAAGTACACAAAATGGTAGGAAATGACATCTTTACCTTAAATGGGTAATTTAGATTTTAAGGTAACCTTAAATGCAAAATTACGATTAGACCTTTAAACTTTTTAAAATTGCATTTCATACCCTTCTAGAGAATTGAAAGAAAACAAAAATTTTAATACTCTGTACACCACCAGAGAACCAAAGGAATGCTAAAAATAATTAAAATGTCCTAAATGGGGAAATTTAATATTTAAAAAATGACCATTTTAACCTAAAATGCTAGGTTTTCCTAATGGTCCCATAACTTCTCTAAATTTGTAAATCGATTCCTACATAATTAAAACACAAAATTAAACATCAAACATATCCAAATCAACATAAAAATCACATCCAAATATTACAAGAACCATTTGGCCTAGTACCTTTGTCCATGAAGCAATTTTTCAAGTTTTGCAAATAAACTTTTAAACTTTTTAAAATTACAAAAAAAAGCCCCTAAAAGGTTAAAAATGCATTATAAGTGTTTAAATATGTTTAGAATGTATGAAAAACACTTCTAAACATCTATGAAGCATTCGACCAAACTATATTGCCTTAGAAAATTTTCTCATTTCTGCAATTTAGTCCCTATATTTTTCATAATTACAAAATGGTCTAAGAAAATAAAAAAAAGTCACAAAATAACGATACAAGGTTAGGCCAAGCTTGGAAACACATTTCTAATGCCTAAAAAATTTGGGTAAATTATTTTTAGACCCTATGATTTTTAAACATCATAAAATAGTCTAAAAGAACAATTAAAACAAGCATGAAAATATATCAAAGGCCATGATCATCATTAACAATCACCAAGATCAATTTTTTTTCAGCATAGTTTCATAAACAACAAAATAATCATATATCTAAATTTCTACCAAACTCAAATCAACATCAACATATATAAAATCATGAAAAATCAACATATAAATATACTTTATGAACCTATTCACATGAAAATACCAAGGAAAATAATTGTAACACAAACATATTCACATGATAAAATACACAACATATCAACAAAAACACGTTTTCTATGAGAAAATCGAATTTTTGCTAAGAAAAATCAAATTTAATAATTGAATAAAAGAAATTATTCATTGCCATCTTGCTTTGCCTTTCAATCATGGATTAAAATCCATAAGCTCAAACAAGATTTTGGTTCACTATAATAAAGAAAAATGATAGAAAATATTGAAATTATGAACAAAATCACAAAATTTTAAGACACAAGGTTGATGAAATTTGGTAAAACTTGAAAATTAGCAAGCAAAATGGCAAAGTTTTTTCATGGAAGCCATGAAAGGGTGAATTTTATTCTCCCTATTTATAAAGGGGGAGGATCGGCCAAGAAAAGAAAAAAAAAATCCCTTAGCCAAATTCTATTCTCTCCTTTTTTTTATCTTTTTGATAATGCTTAATTAAATTGTTTTGTCATTTTACATGAATCATCATGTATGACTCATCATGTAGAGCTTAGAGTCCATGATGATGATAAACATAAAAAGTCTTGATTTAGAATACCATAAGAATGAATTAGAAGGATTAAATTGTAATTTGATCAAATAGTAGGCCTAATTTAAAATTTATAAAAAAATGTTAGGCCTAAATGAATTTGTTGAAAAATTAATTTGGGCCTAAAATATTCAAATGGGCTTGTTGGACAATTCCATATGAATATATTCGACTTCATAAAAAAACAAATAGGCTTGGAAAATCTTGGTGGGCTTGTTGAAAATGAAATTAGTTTATTGGGCCTAATAGCAAAATTTAAAAGTTTCAAGCCCATTAAAAAAATTTGGCCCAAAAATAATAAAATAAAAATAATATAATTTTGTTATAAAAATTCCAAGTGTTGAATTATAAAAGAAATTTTTGAAAAGTCTTTTGTGTAAAAAAAATGATAGTTGAAAATTCCAAACTCATAAAATATTATGAAAAAAATCCTTACAAAGAAAAATTAATATATATATATAAATTTCAAAACTAATAAAATAAATAAAAATTTCAAAACCTGATTTAACATGAATTTAATAAAAATATTTGATGAATTTTAAAAATTTTAAACTTAGAAAAATACCATCAAAAAATTTTACGGAGTAGAAAACTTTGTATTTTAGAAACGAGAAAATTTTAAAAATAAATCCAACTTGAGAAAAATAAGTTGAATTTAATATCTTGCTTAGAACATTAATTTATAA
Source organism: Adansonia digitata (assembly GCA_029448705.1). Lineage (NCBI taxonomy): Eukaryota > Viridiplantae > Streptophyta > Magnoliopsida > Malvales > Malvaceae > Adansonia > Adansonia digitata. The sequence goes on from JAQSVH010000004.1 coordinate 18,776,545, forward strand.
AAATAATAAAAATGAAAACTTGAAATTCAAAACAAATTTTACTAGAAAAAAGTTCATGAGCATGACATTCGCGATACTATGAAAAATTTAAAATTAATTGATAAATTAAACAGTTTGGCACCTCATGGTATAAAATACTAATATGAATATTTTGAATTTTTTTTTATTTTTTGGATTGCATATCAGCATAAAAATCAATGATTATTGGTAAAAATATACAACGGTAAACTTTTTAAATTTTATAAAAAGCTCAAAAAATCCCTAAAAAGGGAAATTTGACCTGATATCATCTGCCAAAATAAATTTCAAAATTTCAAAAGAATAAATTTAAAAGCTATTTATTTTACCATGATATTCATCATTTCGAGATTTATTCTCTGTGACCTTTAAAATGGTGATTTTTCTATTACATACACCTATGGCCATTTAAGCAAGACGACGAGGTCTTGAAAATGTCTAGTCCACCTTAAAAAGTCAACCTTCATTGAGTGGCCATAAGTCCTTGGTCTCGAATATTTTTAGACTATTAGGAAAGGGCATGAACAAAATTAGGTGTTAATAGTTCCTGAATAAACATCGATTCAATAAGTATGGTAATAAAGGGTAAATATAAGGTTTTATTGTTTCCTTGATACACACTGTGCACCTGTATTTGCATTAGATTCTCACCAAACTTAGGACTAGGGTCCACAATATTATGTGAAAGCGAGTTATCGACCTTCACGAGTAATCCTCTACATAGGCATAGCTAGAACTTCTAGGGTGTAAATTACTTATGTCTCTTATGAGTAACTCTTTGCATTTGCATAGGAAAACACATCCACCATATCGAACCCATTCTGCCAAGCCTACAATATGTCTAGGATTGAGGTACCTTAGCTATCCTTACTAGACAAAAGACTGATTCGGATACCAATTTGATGTTAACTTAAACTCTATATAGTGAGCCTTATGAGTTAAATCATTTTGAACCATATTGGAATACTGCTAGACTGACCTGAAGAATAAGAATACTCGGGGAAATGCTTTTTACCTTTACTTATATGTACTATGTTGCGTAGATGATATTGAATGAACATTATCACCCATATTTGTCATTTTAGTGTTAGGACATGCCATTATGCTGTCAGATTGATGACTAACTTTTGTCAATAAGTGAATGATGGTAAACAAATGCTATCCCTAGCAAGGCAATCATATTGCTTTAAAAAAAGCCATAGCCAACCTGAATAAGTTATTATGCTATCCAAGTGATGGCTTGACATAGACCCACCTTTAGGTGATGTTTAAAGAACATTACCACCTAGTCGATTAATTTTGTTCTTAAGAGGTATCGCATCATCTCGATAAAAGGTGATACTTCACTTTGGTAAATGTTATGTCATACAATCGATGGCATAACATATGTCGAGTACTAGGTGAAAACATGCTAATGTCATCATTTAGACTATTAATCCCACTTTATGAGGTACCCTATCACCTCAATAAGGATGGTTTCAACTCGAACATGTCGTTATATTGTCCACATCACGTCTGCCCTTAGACATTGTAATGCATATTGTTAAGGTAGCTTTATGATTTGTTTCATTTCCATTCTTTTATTTTGTTGTTCTTGTCTATACTACATTGTGTTATCACTAAACTATTGTTCTGTTTTTGATATTATGTGCATCATTTCATCATAATCATCATTATGGGATAATTGGTCAAAGGTTCAGTGTTTAGTAAGAGGCATTTGTAATGGAGCAACGGTCTACTTCCATTCTCTTGTCTTTAAAATGAGATATCATACCCATTGGAGACCATAAATAGTAGTCATTGAATTTCTTGGAACATATGATTAAACAATGTAATTTTATCAGACACTTTTGGATATAATCATGTGTAATTAAACTCTATCATAAAACTGATTATTTCAAACTGCTACAATACTCAATGCTACAAACAGATCATGGAAAACAATCATCAGGTATAGATCAAATGACTTGATTTAATATATAAAGAGTCGCAAGACCAAATGCTCCATCAACAGGACAAAATGTAAGCTCAAATCATGAAACTCATAGAGTTAATGATAGTTTCCAATAAAAGAGAAGGGATAGGCCAGTACCGTGATATGAGAAAGGAGCGGCAAACTTGAAAAATCACCCCATCGGTATTACTAAAGATACCTACAAAGAGATTCATCTAGAGCATCAGCCTAACATAATGCCAGCTCGATACCACTAGTAATCTATTTGAACCTTATGGCGATGAATCAATTCATCCATAAATTTTAAGGGGTGAGTATGGGAATCTTTTCGACTAATCCCACAACCCTTAATCATGATGAGCATGAAAAGATAATGCCTAAAAATTTACAATGTTTGTCGATGATATGAGCAAGTATCAACTTTTGGAGAAGCATCTTAGAGTTATTGAGGGGAGGAAAACATTTAAAGCCATTGATGCATATTCTTTGTCTTTAGTGTCCAATCTTATTATTTCCTCAAAGTTCAAGGTACTAAATTTTAAGAAGGTAAATAAAACTACCAACTTTCCTGTGCACGTTTGAATATACCTCAAAAAGCTGGTCAAGTACATAAAAAACAAAAAACTTCTCATACTTTGTTTTCAACACAGCTTAACTAGGCTACCACCAATGGTACATTAAACTTGACAATGTCAGAATCCAGTTATAGGCTGACTTGGCTAAAGCTTTTCAAAATTAGTTTCAACATGTGTTGGATCGGGCTCTTATTGATTCTCTCTCATGAACTGAGAGAAGAAGGCCACTGGGAGTTTCAAGTGGTATGCCCAATGATGGAGAAAGGAGGTGCCCTTGGTTCAGCCTCTTTTGATTGAAAAAGAGATAACCATGACATTCATTAGCACCCTAGCCCCATACTATGATAAATTGGTAAGGAATAAAACTAAAAAAATTGCCAATCTAATTCTGCCTAATGAAATGATTGACGGTGCAATAAAAAATGATAAAACATCCAAGGATGAATTATCCAGATTGAGCAAAAACTAGCTACCAATAAAAAAAAAGGAAGGAGAGGCAAACGCCATAAGCTACCCTAACCTATTTCAACCAATTTATTATCAGGTGCCCAGTTTTGTATTACCCAGGCTTGCCCTACCCTAATCCAATTACAATTACTCTTTAGTCAGTTTATGTTGTGACTTATAATATATCCTTTACTGTCCCACCAAATCCTATATGAAACAATTAACCTTTCACTAATTGAAATATCAATGCCTCTACCAATAATGCTTAAAACAATCAAGGAGCGAATCCACAAAGACAATAGTTTGATCCCATTATCATGATCTACAAAGAGTTTTACGAAACTCTACTCTAAGGACATTTGGTTGTTTTTATTTATGTCTCTGAGAAGAAGCCTTCATACCCTTAGTGGTATGATGCTATCACACCATTGTGACTATCACGCCGAGGCACAAGTCACGACACTGAGACTTACATATTATTCAAACAAAAGGTACAAAACCCTATTGACTTTAGGCCTTACAACTCGAGACATATCAGAAACCAAATGATCTGTAAGCCCTTTACCTAACCATGCCAAACTAGCTGTGACGTGATTAGTGTCAAAGATAATTATGAGATTCGTCCCAACTCACTAAAATCTGTTTTTGACAATAGGGCCATATTAGATATCCTTATACTTTTTAAGTCTATTTTCATGTAATGTTATGAACTGAAGCCTACTTGCTTATACCCAAGAGCTTGTAGGAATCCTATGCAACAGCACTTTTTAACAAAATTTATTAATAAAAATGACCTAACATAACACATTTCATCTTATGTGCTAATTTTTATTCTTCACCTTTACCTAAACTCTTTGTCTATTTTTTCTTTATATTGTTATTCTTTCATCCTTTCAGGTGCTCTGATAAAAGTGACATGGGTACTTTTAATGAGCTTTTAAGGATTGATTTCAAACGATTAATTTATACTAGTGAAGTTAATTCTAATAAAGATTTTGAGGAAAGTTTTATGCCACTAGATCTGTTAAGATAGTCAAACATGAAGAGAAATTGATTTTGCCCCATGAGAAACCATTGAGGTTATAAATTTATGAACAAAATAAGATCAGAAAGAGATCAAACTCGAAACCTCCATAAAACCCTCTACTAGAACCAAACTAATTAGCCTACTATAAAAGTACCGAGATGCATTCGTATGGTCATACCAAGACATGCCTAGACTAGACACTGACATTTTGGTGCACAAACTTCCCTTCAACCATGAATGTAGACTAATCTAGCAAAAATTAAGGAGGATCAAATCGTCCTTAAGATTAAAAAAGAAATCAATAAATAATTCAAGGCAGGATTCCTATTCAGAATGGGTTGCTAACATTCTCTTAGTTCTTAAGAAAGATGGTAAGGCACAAATATGCATAGATTGTTGGGATCTAAACTAGGCTAGTTTAAAAGATAATTTCTCGCTACCTTACATCGACTCCTTTGTCGACAACACCTCTAAAAACTCTTTGTTCTCCTTCATGGACAAATTCTTGGGTTATAATTAGATTAGAATGGCACCCTATTCTTAAAATTCTTTTGCATTTTATGGCCTTGGTTGTGGTAGGCTTAGGACTTTTGGTGTTTTGTTAACACTTTTTCCATGTCTCACTATGTTTATGTGCTTGGTTTATTTTAAACTTATCTTTTAATGCTGTCTTGAAAATTCTAGCAAGCTTTTTCTTATTTAAATATGTTCATATCATTTCCCATGGCATGATTCTCGATGTCATTCATGAAGCTAACATCTCTATGCAATTTTTTTTACTTTTTTGCATTTTTACATTATTTTCATATATAAATGTCATCTTTGCTTATTTAAACATGCTTTCTATTTTTATTGCCATGAATGTCAGTTTTTGTTCACTACATATTTTTCAAAATTTTTGTTTGTTGTATGTCAAAAATTTGTTTTCTAAAACCCCTAAGTTAAGTCTATCTTAACATCAAATAATGTGGATTAACATGGAATTAAGGATTTCTATCCATTGGTCTTCCAATATTAGGAAATATTTTTCCATGTTTGGATTCAAGGTTTAATGAGATTGAATGTTTTGGTTTTCAAAAATAAAATGCCCTTTTTAATTCCCCTAAAGTTATTTATGCCTTGGTCTTATTGTCTAATGTCCCTTGCTAGTGACATGGTTAATGGGTTGTTCCATCATCCCAAACTACATCATGATGGTATGAATGAGCTTGTGAAGCCATAGCCACTGACACACTTGTTTTAGGAACTACATCGTGATGGTGCGTATGGTGCGAATGGTGTGACTGATCACGAACATTCAAATGTCCATAACTTGATGGTGCAAATGGTGTGAATGATCATGAACATTCAAATGTCCATAACTTGAGTCTAGTTTTAGGAAACCCAAAATCCAACAAACTCCCTTGTTTCATGCTAGCAACATATTGATCATACCTTGAAAAATATTTTTGGAACCCTAAATGATTATTTTTGAATTTTTTCATATTATATCTTAGAGGGTATTGAATTAACTTTCCAATGGTATTTCACTTACCATTAAATCATTCTAGATGAGGGAGTTAAAAGTTTTCAAACCAACTCTTCTAGAATCCCTAGAATAAGCAAATGCATTCTACATGGACCATTCAAGCTAGCCAAATGATTTTTTTAGATTTTTTAAAATACTTTCCTAAAAAGCTCTTGAAATTTTCTTTCTACAAAGGTGCTATTTGTGATTTAAAAATTTCAAATGAGTCCAAAATGATTTCTCCAAATTTGCTGCACCATTTTCCTTGCATGTGCTTCCAATTCAAACTAGTCCTGACTTCAAAAATTATTTCCACTTGGAAAGCAAATTTTTAGGACTTGCATAATTTTTTTATATTAATCCTCATCAAGTTATCTTTTGAATGGTGCCTAATCTAACCTTGCCACCTTCAAATTATCCCAGAATAAAATCGAAAAGGGGACTATTGTGATATTGTCCCTTGTTTTTGGCATTTATCAAAATTAGTTGATTTTTCTAAAATCCCTCTTCATGGCATTCGAATACCCTTAGGTGAGTTCGACCAATCCTTACCAAGTCTAAGAATATGTGTTAACCTACCTTTAGGCTCGAATCAAGACATGAACATTTTTCTAAATTTTATCAATTTGCTTATTTTGTCAGTTGATACTTTTTAAATAAAAAATATCATTTTTGTCCAGAAATAGTCAATATTCATCAATTTTAGTTTTCCAACCTTGCATTTTCAAAAATCATCAAAAATCAAATTTTTACTATCTTAGATTTTTTTCGGACTATTCAAAATTCAAACTCAATTTTCACATCTCATTTAACAAATGGATTTAAAGATATCTCAAAAATTGTTAACTTGGTTATTTCTGTATAATCAATGACAATTCATAAATACATTCCGATCGTCTTTTCCCCTTTTTGTGTAATTTATTTTATGCTTTCATTTTTTCATCATACTAAAATGTTTCTCTTTGTGGTGTTCAATTTGCATTCACATTTCCAAATTATTTTTCAAAAATCACAAAGGTATCCTTCTAGTGCTTAACATGAAATGTTTGATTTTTCAAATTTAAATTTGATAATCATTTCGGTTAAAAATTTTTATGTTTCCTACCTCTCTGAGATGTATATAGGATTAAAATTTCCCTTAAAATGTAGATTTACTATTTTATAAAAAATCATCCATAAAAGGGGGTCATATTAAAATAATGATAAGCCAAAATCAAGGAAATTGAATCCAAGTTAAGACATAGCTAAAATGTATTGATTTTGGGCTTTTTGGGGATTCTAATGCTTTCCTGCATGCAACCAACTTTCAAACCCAACTGTCAAACCTTTAGACTATACAGACTATAGTATCAATGTTTTGAGTTTCATGACTTGAAATATCTATTTCAATAGGCATCCGATCATGCTTAGCTTAAATGATCAATAGTGACTCTAAGCGTTGGCCACTTTGTAGTTGTTATCCAAGACCAGTTGGATGAGTGATGCATCCAATAGTCCTCACTTATGATCAAGAGATGAGAATCTATACTTTCCTGCTCCCTTCACATCAAAAAAAGAAGAGTCTTAGTTAGGATGAAACATTTTTATCGAGAAATTATTTTTTAAGTTACACACGCTCTCTTCGTGAGGTAGAGGCATATGCCAATAATTTTTTATCAATGAATTCATTTAGATATTTTTTAATTTCACAAAATATCATTATTCATGATGAGGCTATAAACAAAAAAAAATTATGAATTTAAATTTTTAGAAGATATTGGTATCACATTCTATAACTTATCGTAAAGAAAACCTTATTTCTCTTAGGAATCCTCGAGATAGTCTGGCCTTATGATATTATTGAATAACAACAATAAGAAATATATTGGTATGTAGAGGAAAGTAAATCATAGAAACATCTAGACTTCCCTATAGATCTTTAATGATGGATTTGCGTGTAATAATTGATATTTAAAATCAATTTAGTCTAATCATGCATTCGGTTAGAGATTATCTAACTCAAATATCTTGTAATCTAGAGTAATCCAAATTCCAAAGGATACCTACTGATTTGCGATTATGCTTTCTGAGAGGATTTTTCAAATCTTATCCTACCTCTGATAATGATCCACACAGTGTCTGTTAGACCCTTATGAAGTCTAGTAGTTCTCTGGTGCTAAATAGAAGGCTTAAGAAGCCTTAATCAAAAGGTAAAATACAAGTACGTTTTTCCTCACACAATGAAAAAAGTTTAAAAAAGTCATAGGGAGGTGAGATAGTGCTACAAGGAGGTTGTAAAGAGGTATCAATGACAATGTTTAGCCTCTTACAGTTGGCAGCTACTCTCTCTAATACTAGAAAACTATTTTGCTCATTTAAAATGAGATCAAGAATGATTCTAGATCTTTAAAGATGAAAATGGTACAAAGAGAGCTTATTAAAAGCTTAGGTGTTGCACCAAGCTATGTAGAAATTTTAGGTATTTTATGCCTAGGGTTTTCTAATATCCACATTTAGCTTAAAATCTTTAATAATGTATTTATATAAATTTAAAATAGGTTAGGCTTAATTGATAGGTCAACCCTGCCCATTTAAAATGAGCATATAGGTGGCACTGCTTTGTGGTTTAACACTAATATGGCCTACACTCATGCACCTAGCCTTATATCAAGTCCTGATAAGTGTGGTTCAAAGTTGGACCCAATTATTAACTAATTAATATCTTGGCCATATTTCACACTAATGTGGCCTACACTTATGCACCCAGCCTTTTATCAAGTCCTAATAAGTTTAGTTCAAAACTATGGCCATTTGACTTAATAATTAGGGCTTTCAGCCAGCCTTATTTACATGTAGGAAATTTAATTCTCAATAAAATTTTTAGCCAAAGTAAAACATTTACTTCATGTAAATATAATTAAATAATTATCAAATAATTATTTAATTTACTATAAATAATTTTTGACCTAAAACCAAGACATCCATATTGCCTTATTTACAATTAGACTTTATCTCGATAATATTATTTTATCTTTCTAGCCATAATAAGACATCTCTAATTAGATTTAACAAACCTAATTTATATCTTAACTAATTATTAATTTGAACTAATTCAATTATGTCCTCCTTATTATGCTTTTTATTTAATTAAGTCTTACTTAATTAAATCTTGAATTTAATTCAACAAATTCATCTTATTGTGTATGACCCATTAGGTTCCTAACATGTTGGCAATGAACATAGCTAATCTTCGTAACTAAGTTCATAGATTAAGAGTGCGATTAGCAACCCATCATGACCACCTAAATTTTTTATAGTCATCTGTGATCTCATCGAAACCTTTTAGTAACTGAGCTATTAGTGTAATACGGTCCTTTTACCAAATATCCTAGAATGAGCTTGAGCATGGTGTAGTGTCTACTCATGCTTTAATCCATGTTAGTTCTTACAACTCATGGTTAATGATCATGAATCTATGAGGAATGAATCCTCATAATTCACTGTGCTCTGACCAAAGACTTTAATCTAATTAACCATAGTTAAGAAAATTAAGATATGTCTCTGTGACAAGAAATGGTGAATCCTTTCTGTATCACTCATCCATCTACCATATACTTAATGCCATGCCTAAATCCATCACACCTTTAGCATCCATCTTTATTGACTTTTTCGTGATGATCTCTAGGTATGACACTTCCCATATGAAGTGACCTATTATCCCAAGTTAAAAGACTTTTTACATGACTGGCACACGAGAACATATTCCATAGACTCTAAAGTGACTATGCTAAATGGATCTCTTATATGGTCCATGTTATGTGAACTTGTTTCCATTAAACAAGCACCCCCATGCCATCCCAAGTATCTCACTTACTTTAACCTATGAGATCAAATGCTTACTTTATAAGTAAGAAGGCATAACATATGTTGGTTTTTGTCTATTACTAATGCCTATCTTGACAATACGATGACCAAGAATGTTTTGCAAAACTTGGCTTTAATGTGTAAAGATATCATAACTATAATTGTTTGTAATTCCTTTGCAAGGCCTTTTTAGTTCCATGGGCTTCATCTAACTAGTGATTTTATGATAGTCAATCATGCAACAAAAGTGATGGAAAACCTTAACTTACTAAGGCTAGTAACTGGTATGCAGTAAAATGACTATATATACCATGTCCTAATCTAATTGGTTCAGGGACAAACACTAACTTTTTATTATATACATAATGTTAGTGTAAGCCCTGTAAGCCAATCAGTTGAACTTGTAATATACTAGCGTTTGGTTATTTCATTTAACATACATTATATTTGATTAATATAAGATGAGGCATTTCTTTATGCATAAGATTAATCCATTATTAGTTGCTAAAATCTTATATAGATAAAGCCAATGGAGCATATTAACTTTAAAAGGGAATTATAAAGAGTTACAGTTAACATATCCCTATGCATCAAGGTCGTGTTTCTAAAAACGTTTATGGTCATCCTATTGTCAAGACAGGACACTAACACTACACAAAGACTAGCATATGTAAGCCTCCATGTAATTGATCTCAAAGTTGTAGTATAGAGATTCTTGGGACATCATATGGGTACTTGTTATAAGAACAAGTTCACTGAACATGACCCATTATAAGAGTTACATTTGGTATTTCACTTAAGTATCTATGGAAATATTTTCATGTGTTAGTAGTGCAAGTTATCCTTAGACTTGTGACAATAGGTCACCTTGTATGTGAATTATTATAGACACCTAATTTTGTTCGGGACTTTTCCTTAGTAGTCCTAAATATCCAAGATGAAAAATTAGGTAATCATTCTGGTGAAGGCCGACTTCCTCCACAAGGGCTAAGCATTTTTAAATGTTATTTAGTCATGCTTAAATGGTCATACATGTAAGTTGTTAGCTATATTAGCTTTGAATTAATCTTAGTTTTGATATAACTAAAACTTAAGCTTAATTAGCTTGTGTTTAATTATTTTCAAGACTAGTATTTTTTCATGAAATATTTTGTAAACACTTTGAAAAATACTAGAATGTATTTTAACTTCTTCAAGCACTCAAAAATATGTTTTTAATATGTATTTTATATAAAATATTTTTTAGATAAGTTTGACATGTTTTAAAGTCATGAAAAGCACTTTTAAAATTGATTTTCATGTGAATGTATCGATACTCTATGTGTATGTATCGATACAATACTTGGCAGTAGCTAAATAACCTTAAAATGTAGAAATCATTATTCATGTATCAAGACGAAGCATTATGTATCGATACAGGACTGTTGATGTATCAAGACAGATTTTTCTGTATTGATATAGGATTGTTTTATTTTTGATCGTTAAACATAATGTATTGATACCTACTTAATTATATCGATACAAAGGCATGGGGAAGAATGGGAAATGATATTTAAAGGCTTCAACGGCTATATTCCTTCACCAAATGTTCCTAACGGCTAGAATCATGATCAAGGTTATAAATAAGCCACTCCAACAACTTCAACAACAAGAAGAACCAAAAGATTGTGCTTAAAGTCATATCTTTCATTTTCTCCATCATTTTTGCTAAGTAGTTTATCTTTGTATAGGATCAATTCTTCTTATTTTTGTTTTCTTCATTTTGTATCTTTAGATACATAATTCCTTTGAGCCAAAATTCTTGTAAACACCTAACTTTTATGGATTTTATTTGTTTACATTCAAATCCTTGTAAAAAGGGGAGGTTACTACTTAGCCAGTGAAAAGTAGAGAAAGTTTCTACTTAGCGTTCAAAAGTAATGAGAGAGGGTTCTATCCTAGCCACAAAAGATAAAGGGTAGAGATTTCTATCTTAGCCTTGAAAGATAGGGAGTGTAAAGGTTATACCTTGTGCTTGAAATGTAAACAATTCAACTTAGTGAATTATGGAAATCCGAGGCAAGTGAGGCTGAGGTAGAGGATGTAGGCAATTGAGACTGAACCTCCATAAATCATCAAGTTTACTTTTTCTTTCCCTTTGCTTTAATTGTTTACTTTTATTCACTAACTTGCACTCCAAAGTTTATTTTTTAGATTTCTCAATTTTATTTATCAAAGTTTTAATTTATTAAAATTTTAAGAAATCAATTCAGCCCCTATAATTTCATTCACACTAAAAGGTCTAACAATTGGTATCAGAGCTAGTGTCTTATTCTTATAGGCTTAAAATCCTTGAACAAAGATCTGCAAAAGACCAAGCAAATGGTAAGTGGTGGTATTTTCGGCATAGGCCAAGAAGGAAATTCAATCGTGAGGCTCCTCTCTTCAACGGTAAAGATTTTGCTTATTAGAAGACAAAGATGAGGCTATTTGTCGAAGCAACTGATTATCAAGTTTGGAAAATAATCATGAAAGGCCCACTTATCCCAACAACAATGATAAGTGATCTTAAAGTTCCCAAGAAAGAATGGGAATGGGATGAAAAAGACACCAAGATGGGTCAACTCAATGCAAGGCCATGTGTACACTTTTTTATGCAGTAGGCCCCAATGAGTACAATAGGGTGTCTTTGTGTGATAATGCCCAGGAGATATGGGATAAGTTGGCTATCACACATGAAGGGACTAATCAAGTCAAAGAGTCCAAGATAAGCATACTCATTCTTGATAATGAGATGTTCAAAATGAAACCAAAAGAGAACATAAAAAAGATGTCCGATAAATTCACGGATATTGTAAATGGCTTGAAGGGACTCAGAAAGGTGTATCCTAATAAGAAGATGGTCAAAAAAATCTTGAATAGCCTTCCTAAATATGGAAAGCTAAAGTGATCGCAATTGAAGAATCAAAAGATCTAAATCTCCTTACCTTAGACGAGCTCATTGGAATCACTCCCCACATACGAAATGAAGATAAATCATGGAAAGGAGCAACCAAGAAAAGTTGGAATTGCATTGAAGGCTTCCATGAGTGAGGAAGAGAATGATAATGATGAAGATGATGGAGATATGGAGATGATCATATTTACCAAGAAATTCATGAAGATAGATAAAGGTAAATCATCCAAATCTAAAAAAGTTAACAAGGTGGTGTGCTACAATTGCAACAAATTAGGGCATGTCAAATCCAATTGCCCATTATTGAAAAAAAGAAGAAGAAAAAGGCATTTACAGCAACTTGGAGTGATGGTGACTCTTTCGATGATGATGACTCCAAGGAAGACCAAATTGGCAACCTTTGTTTCATGGCTCTTGATAAGCCCAAGGTAACCTTAAATTCTCTAAATTTAAATTCATATACATTTGATAAGTTACAAGATGCTTTTGATGATCTTGTAGTAGTGTTTAAGGAAATAAACTCTAAACAAAAGAAAATGATTTCAAAATTAAAAGTTGAAAATGATTTATTATTGAAATCAAAACTTATTTTAGAGAATGAAAACAA
>JAQSVH010000004.1:18849051-18864346 GCA_029448705.1 Adansonia digitata
CAGTTTTTCTTTTTCTTCTTTTGTTTTTTTCTTTTGGGGGGGGGGGGGGAGCAGAATATGAAAAGAAAGAAAAAATTGAAGTTGGTTTCCATGGCTAGAAAGATAATGGTAAAAGAGTGACTATGGACCTTTTGAGTCATAGTTCATGAGATAAGTTTAGGCAACTGATTTTCTGAGGCTTTGTCCTTTTTTATTCCAATATAAGCTGAAGCATATTCAACACTTTCAGTTCCTTAGTCACGATCATATATTCTATTCATAAGTATCTGGCTAATGCTGTGTGCACCTGATCTGGGATTCCTTGGTGTATTTTGCTTGTTATAATTTTCACAAGCACCACATCTGAATTGCTTTTGATTAAGTGCAGTGCTGCATGTTGCTCTCTGCTTCACATCATGAAACAGCTTCGGTTGTTTTTGTTCAGTAACTGATCCTGCCTGCAGTACGATTAAATTTTTTGGGTGATTAAATCTGCCTGAATACGTGGGCTATTCTTTGACATGTAATGTTATTCCTGTGCAAAATTGGCACATAATATTTTCGTTAATCTGTAAGCTTGTTTCTGCATGCATGCGTGCATGTTACATGTGTGTGTGTGTGTGTGTTAGTCTTCAGCATCTCTTAACCATTATGTGATGTATATCTCTAGTAATTACTATAAAGCTTTCTAATACAATTTAGAAAGGTGCTTCTGACAGTGCATCTGTTGCAGGTAGTTTATTTGCAGCGTGCAAAAGGAAGTTCTATGAACAGGACCAGCTTACCTTCCAAGCCTACGAAAACCCCTTCCACTTCTGAAGTTGAGAATGCATCTGTTATAGATGTGCAGGGAAATGAAGCTAAAGCAGAAAGAAGTGATGAGAAGGGAATAAATATTGAGGGAGCAACCGAGGAAGGGATAAAAAGTGTGATAAATTTTCTTAAAAATAAAATTCCAGGACTGAAAGTCAAAGTCATGAATGTTGATGTTTCTGAGGAAGTAATAGTTAATGATTCTGTGGAGCAGTTGATGCAAGATGATGATGAAAAAACAGCAGCCACTGAGAATTCTGAAGATGGAACTGATGATTTGGAAGAGATTCAGCCTGATGGAGTTGCTATTGGAGAGGGTAGCAATCCTCCAGAAGACAGAAATGATTTGGATATGAAGCTTTTTATTGGTGGGCTTGTACATAATAACGAGGACACTCCTACTAAGGATGAGTATGTTCGTCTTCCAGCTGATATAAAGGACTTGGAGAGAGATTCTTTTCTGCTACATGTTCCCAAGAGGAGTTTAGATAATGATACTGGAGAAAGTAAAGTATCCAAGGTGAAAATAGCAGCTATAGCAGCTCAGGGTGTTTCTGAGCTTATGCCTCCGGATGTTGCCAAGGCATTTTGGAGTTCTGATAAGGCTTCTTCTAAGGTGTGATTTAAATTTAAACCACTGAATTCAGATAATTAAGATTGGGATTTGCATAGCATAGCAACATTCATCTCATTGGTGTTATCAAAGGCTTTTTTAGTGGGATAAGCATGACATAACTTAAGCACTCCCAGATCTAACAAATCTTTCAACTTATAAAAACCAGACATCCCTCGTCCTTCTGTAGGCTAGTAATACTTAATTATATCGTAATCACCATGCTCTCTATTAGGTGCTATTAAAGGGTTGAGTAGCTGTTTTATCACCACTTTGTGCGAAATTAGAAATAGAAGGAAATGCTGATTTTGAGTTCTAATATATTTTTCTTATATAATGGATGCTGTATATAAGTTGACATTTGATAATTAGACGATTAACTGTTAATGTTATTTTAGGTTTCTAAAGATGTGCGCGAAATTGTCAAACTTGCTGTTAGTCAGGCACAGCGGCGGAGCAGATTATCTGAGTATACAAATTTTAATCGGATTAGCAGTGACCATGGCAATTTAGACCCATTTGAGGGTTGGTATTCTTATGGTATCTTTTTCTTTTTCTTTTTTTCTCCACATACCAAGCATCGTTGATTGATACCAGATGATTGGAGTGTAGGCCTCTATGTTGGTGCTTTTGGTCCTTATGGAACTGAGATAGTTCAACTGAGGCGTAAATATGGCCGCTGGAATGATGCAGATGATGAATCTTCTAATGTTGAGTTCTTTGAATATGTGGAAGCTGTGAAGCTTACTGGAGATCTCAATGTTCCTGCTGGCCAGGTTCTTTTTCATTTATTATATGTTAAATAAATCTATTGATAGTTTTCCTGCTTATTTCTAGCATGCGAGCCTGTGTTAATTTTATGTTCTGTTGGTGGAACATGCTTGTGGTAATCAATATGCATTTTACATCGTTAGGTTACTTTTCGTGCTAAAATTTGTCGGGAGAGCCGCCTCGCCAACCGTGGGTTGTTTCCAGATGAGTTAGGAGTGGTAATTACTCTCTCTCTCTCTCTCTCTCTCTCTCTCACTCTCTTGATTTGTATGTTTCAATCGTTATCTAATGGTTGGTACTGGGACAACACATTGCCTGTAATTTTACCTGTCGAAAGAAACAGATCCTACTACCCTGGAATTCTCTTTTACCATGACTCAATTTTAAAAAACCTGGAAGATTAATAATTCACTAATGGGAACTTTAAAGTTGTATGAAATGAAATAGATTGTCATCCTACATCCACAAAAAAGCAAGTACTAGGAAAGCATTTATTGTTCAATCTATCTAATTGGACTTTTTCAGTAAACCATTAAGCATGCTCTGATGCTCATGCAAACAAAGGCATGCGGCCAGTTACTGATTTCTTCCTCTCTCTTTCTCTGTTACCCCCTCCATAGGTTGCATTATGAGAAGCAATGCCTATATAATGTGTTCAATGTGAATAATGTATTTGGTGGTGTAAGATTTTGCCCAAAATATCTTCGCTATCTCATTCATATAAATTGGACTTCATTTAGAACCTCATATTGGTTACATTAATTTGGACTTTTGAGATATCTAATTAGAAAAACTCTAAAGTCCAGGTTGCATGTTACAAAGGTCAGGGAAGGATAGCAGAATTTGGTTTCCGTAATCCACGATGGGTTGATGGTGAACTTCTGCAACTGAATGGGAAGGTAACAAAATTATTCAGGACTTTGTAAGCTAATATGATGTGCGTTGCTACTGAAATTATTTAGTTGATTTTTCAAACAATTTGAGGTGAAAAAACAAATCCCCGTCATGGCCATGTGCAGGGCATTGGACCCTATGTCAAAGGAGCTGATCTAGGTTTCCTTTACGTTGTTCCTGAGCAAAGTTTCCTTGTGCTATTCAACCGTTTAACGTTGCCAGATTGAAATTAGTCTATTACTGATTTTGATCACCTTTGACACGACAAGAGATGAAGAATCGAATGCTGAGGAGCTATTTTGTATTACGATATTTGAGCAGACAACTTGACTGGACAACGATGTCTTATAGTAAGCCTTTTATTTTATAATTTTGGTCAAGCAGAAGAAGGATCGAATTTTCTTTTCTTTTTTTTTTTTTTTTTTTGCACCATCTGTGCTTAGACTGTTCCTTTCTTTCCATCTTCGACACTTTTGATGTTGTATATCAATTTTGCTGATTGATCAAATAGAACTAATAAGGAACTATGTTGATTATCTTCTTGCAGAGTTCATGCAATTCTTTCAAAACAGTACTTCGTGTGGATTTCCTATGCTTCCTGTAATTCTTCTGAGTTTTGTGAACACCTGATCACTGGCATGATTATCAGATCAGTGATGATAAATGATACACGATGCACACGCCAATAGACTGATCCTCTTTATAGTTTGAATCAGACGTAAATACCTTTATTCCTAGGTCATGCGTCTCTGTTTGCTTATTTAATACAGGATGGATATGGGAAGCGATTTGAAAAGACGCTGTATCGTGTGATGTTATATACGTCATCGATATTTAAAGTCAATAGTTATCGTAATTAATTATAATAATATTTATTATTTTTATAATTATAACAAACACAATTCAATTGACCAACGGTTTCCAAGTAATTGTTTTATGTCTTCATGAAATCTTTTATTTTGTCTCGACGAAAATCTAATTGTTGCAAATAGCGTATCAAAGCCACTTCGTATGTTTCAGGATCATTAGCAGCTTTGGTGTTAGTACAAGTATCGGCGTTTTGCATGGTTATTAGTAAAAAATCACTACGCACTTCGATTTTCTTGAACAAATTTCATGCTCTGTTGTTACATTTCCTCGTTTTCTCCCTTTTGTTGCTCTAAATTGTTATAGAAAGAACAAAATTGTTTCGAAAAGCCTCAAAAGAAACAAAAAAATAAATAAATAAATAAAAGCATTTTATTTTTAAAGAGCATAATAAAAGAACTTTCAGAAATAAACCTAATTTCATTTTTTGGGTTGAGAGGAACGTATGAATTAAGCAAATTTAAAGAAAAAAAAGAAATTTGATAATTAGTAATAAAATAATTCACAAATCATCCCATCAAATTCAATCAATTAAGTGGATAAATTATTCATTAAAAAAATAAGTAAACAAAAGATCAGCATTCATCGTAATTTAAAATTTTAGATATAGGCGCTAAGTGTTAAGTGTTACTGCTCATCCTAAACTTAAAGCGATCAATTTTCACAAAAATATCTTGGCGATTCCAAAAAGGTATTTAGAAAAGCAGAACTGATGGGGTTATCTTTTTGTTGTTTAAGGAAGTGAAAGGCATTGGATTATATGAAAGTCTAATGATATGAGAGACAAAGGAGGAAAGAAAAGAGGGGGAAGGATGCTTTACTTGTTTCTTTTCCAATTTTTCTAGTATATTCTTTTAGAAACCTAGGGGAGGGGGCTACTTGTGGAAGACGGGTGTCCGAGCAATTAAAAGGTCAGTCCAGTTAACTCCTCTTGTTTGATTGATGATATTTTGATATTTGCTTAGGCCTAACTTATGGTGAAAGTAATTATTAGACAAATTCACATAACCATAAATAAAATAATTAAAAATAATTATGGATAAAATATATAAATAATTAATCAACAACGTATGGTTAAGAAGTTATTAGACAAATTAATCCTGAAATGGTTTGTTCATTATTTATTTATGGTTGAACTTGTAAAGCAAGAGTGTTGGAGGAATCTTTGTTGGAAGAAGAAGATGTAAATGCCAAAAATTAAAAAAAAAAAAAAAGTGTGGGATGAATGTAGGTGGTGGCTACCTTTTTATTACAAACTAATAGCAATAGCATAAAGCATAAGCTGATAAGCATAGCCCACTCTTAAAGAAACCTAAAAGAAAGAAAGAAAGAAAAAAAAAAAAGAGACAACTTTACTTTTTATAAAGTCTACAACAAATTTGATATGGCTAAGCAATTGAATTCCCTTTTCCACCGTGCAGCCGCTGCATGAAAAGTGGATTTTTTTTATTTTAAAATTATGTATAGTATTTTGATTTTTTAAAGTTGAATTAAAATCTAATTAAATAATATTTATAATTGAATTGACTCAAATTGAATTTTATTAGTTTCGAGTTTATTAATTTTTTACATTAAATTTTTATAATATTTTAAAGATTTTTCTTACTAAGTTGAAAATAAAATTTTTGTCTTATAAAAATAAAAATTAATTAAAAATAAAATTCAATTCAATTTTAATAATTTTCATTTTTAACTTATAAATTAAAAATTACACTTAATTACTATCTGAATTGAAAGCCAGTAAAATTTAATAAAGAATAAATCAAAATTGAGCTAAAAATTATTATTCAAATCAATTTTTTTATTTTTTTCGGCTTTAATATTAATTATGAATAACAAAAAATATATAAATATTAAATCTGTTAAAGACAGTACTAACTATGACATCTCATTCTTTTCTTTCATAATAATAAACGTACGAAAAAATGTCACAAATTCCAAAGTTTCAATCTTCGTATGTACTAGTAGTAGCAGTATTTATTGAGCTTGAGGTAAATATTAACTATAATGCTAAATCATCACTTTAATAATCATTATCACTCTGATTAAAAAAAAAAAGAGGAATAAAAGTCTTAATTTGTTTAGATTAAAATTTTCATAAAATAAAAATTAAATATTAAATTATGTTTAATAATTCCAATTCGTAAAAGGTAAGGAAAAAGACAAGGTAAAATTTAATATAAAAAGTTTGTTCTTGTACGAATTATTTCAGCCGATATATTTCGAATTTATATTATTATTTTTCTACAGCAATCTAATACCAATGATCGCTTTCGTTTGAGGACAAGATTATTGAAAACCTTCGCATTCGTGTTACGCAGATTCCTCAGATTCTGTTCAAAATTAAGTGTCTTATCAGATTCACAGTCAAAAATAGTCAACAAATAGTATGTTGCCACGTCGTATTTTGTAATTAATATGAAACGTGGCGGGTTTTTAGTGGTACAAAATCTGGAATTTGCTTTAAAATTTCTTGACAATGCCACGTGGTACCTGTTTCTATGAAAGCAAAAGCTCGGAAAATAACTAGCTAATTAATGTCCCTTCTTCTTCTGCGAGTCTCTCTTTTTGCTTACGCGTTCCTTTTTTTTTTTTTTGCTTCCCAAACACTGAAAACCCCTCCTTTTTTTTTTTATTTTATTTCTTTCATATTTCTCTCAGCCCATTAAATTGCGAGGAAGGAATGGAAACAAAAGCCCCGATGAAAAAGAAATCAACCTCTCAAGGTCATCATGAAACAATCCTCTTCTTCAAACTCCGAGTCACTGACTCAGCTCGACTCTCTCCACTCACATCTCCGACCCCAATCCCCTAGTCCATCCGATCAGGGCGACACTGAAAGTAACTCCACATATGCTTCCGCGGCAGCTTCCCCCCTTAAACCTCCCCTCGACTACTCCAAGGCTCTCGTTGCCGGCGACAAGTCCACCCAGTTAAACGCCAATTCTGTTCTTTCTCCTTCTCGGCCGTTTCTTTCGACTACTTCACTGCAACAGTCTTTGCATTTGACTGTGAACCGTATGGTGAGGGAGGAGGGACCGGGGGTGACAACGATGACGAAAGTGAGTGATAGTGGAGGAGGAGGAGGAGAAGCGGCGGTACTGAGGAGATCGAAGGTGCATCACACTGTCAGGATGGCGGCTCTAGGGTTTCGGTTAAGCGAAATCATTTTGTGCTTGATTTCTTTCTCCGTTATGGCTGCTGATAAAACTCAAGGCTGGAGCGGTGACTCTTATGATCGCTATAAAGAATACAGGTTTTTCTTTTCATTATTTGATAAAAGCTTAACTAAATCTTTTAAGAATAATTTCAATTTGGTGAAAATAAATACTAAGAAACTGAGTCCTTTATTTTCCATTTATTCATTGCATTTGCATATCCCATTGTCGTTTCCATGTGAATCCTTGAATTACCTTAACCTGTTTCAATTTATGTCTAATTTTTACAGGTATTGTTTATCAGTAAATGTGATTGGATTTGTATATGCGGGGTTTCAATCCTATGACCTAGCTTACTATCTCATCACAGACACACATGTAATCCACCATAACCTTCGTCAGCCTTTCGTTTTCTTCATGGATCAGGCAAGTTTTCATTTTTAAATACCATTTGCAAATTACCCAACTTAGCTTTATTGTTAGTTGTTATTCCCTCCTGGCATTTTGAGGTATATTATATATAATAATTGGTAGTTAAAAGTTGTCTTAATAAGTTTATAAGCTAATTTACTGTGGTTGTATAGAACATTCATTACTTTTGATATCGACAACAAGTTGTCTTTTCGCGTATTGGTAACGATTGGAACTATATTTTGGACTTAGCTTGCATTGTTCTATCTATATCAGTGTAATTTCAGGCTTGGACTCTATATGGTTCTATTTTGGGCATAGGTTGCATTGTTCTATCTATATCAAGTTTAATTTCAGGCGTGGACTTTTATGGTTCTATCAACATACTCTTATGGACTCGTGTGGTTCTATTTTGTGCGTAGGTTATTCATAAGGACTCGTATGGCTCTGTTTTGGGCTAGGTTGCATTGTCAATGTACTTTATCTGAATAGGTTTCATCTTTATCAATTGGATTTCCCTTGTTTGTGATATGTTGAGTTCATTTAGTTGGACAAGCTTGTATTCATAGATTTAGTGCAATAGAGTGTGCCTTTCGTATGGCTTGGTCCAAGTGAAATGTTTACAATTGCAATAATGCGTGCAAATGCAGAGAGAGGAATATGCTGAAAGAGAATTGGTTGCTTTCTTTGGTTTGATGTTTGCAGATACTGGCTTATCTTTTGATTTCAGCATCATCTGCAGCAGCCACCCGAGTTGATGATTGGCAATCTAACTGGGGCAAAGATGAGTTCACCGAGATGGCTAGTGCCTCAGTTGCAATGGCCTTCCTGGCTTTTATTGCTTTTGCATTTAGCTCGCTTATATCTGGTTACGAACTCTGGAGCTATGAGTCTCCATGATCTCTCTGAGAGGCAGTTATAGGTCGTATTGAAATTACATAATAATTGGATTAAAACAACTCGAGGTGCAAATTCGATTTTTATTATTGTACAGAGAAGAACATATTATAGAATGTTTATCTTATAATTTTTTTTCCTTAAAAAGATAATAATGTAAACGTAAGATTTGGAATTTCTTGCAGCATATACCATTTTATTGTATCTGACTGGCCATGTTAATAGAATATGGTTCCATCACTCTTTGCTTCAACTCTTATCAACGAAGTCTGCTGATTGTTCATGTCAGCAGGCTGTTGCATGGACCTGGCACAGGTTTCATATAAAATAACTGATTAATGTTGGAGAAACTGAGATCAAAGCGATTTTTGGGTGGGTTCAGGTCTAAACAACATCTAATTGATGAATCAGTTTGGTTGCTTATCAAATTTTTTTTTCACCCTTTTAGGATAATTCGCAAATCCAAGCAAAGGGAAATGATCACACCAGCTAATTGAACCCTGCCTTTTTTTCCGCCTGGTTGAATGGTTGCCTTCAGCGACATCTTATTTCTTTAATTATTATTATGTTTAGAAGAGAAATATATATACACACACACAGCGTGCGCACACGCATATATCATGATGGAAAGAGTGACATGAGGTACATTCTAGTTGCAGGTCAAAAGATTTGTTAATATGACTTTTTCCCCCACTGGCTCGAAGAATAAGGCAGATGATGAACCATTAGATCAGATTTTTTTTTTCCGTCTTTATGTATCTCTTTTTCACTTTTTCAACTTTATGAGAAAGCAGTGCTTAAAGTTCAAAGATTATTGTTGTGAGAGTAATAATAGAGAAGAAAGGGCAATAAATAAATAAAAATAACAAAAATTTACGTTGTTCAATCAGTTGGTTTTACATGCATGAAGATGCTAGATTCTCACTATTTTTGGGAGAAAAAAAAAAAAAAAAACAACAATGCATGCGATGACTATAATAGGATTTTCATCCTATGTTACAATAAATTATCCCAAAAGCAGACCCCATAAAGAATGAGGATTGCCAGAACTCCCATTTCAAATTCGTAACAATCTTTTTTGGATCAGATTATCAATTCGGGTTTCCTCACATAAACGGTAAAGATCATGCTCCATGTAAGAGGGGGAAAAGAAAAAACAACAGTCTTCTCATCTATGCTAGTTACGCATCCCTTTTGTTTGACCTTTCTGTTTTCCTTTGAGCTTACCTAGATTAAAAAGAGGAAATGGTCATACCCGCTTTTTTCCCCTCTAACCCTTTCCTTGTGCTAGAAGAAACCATATCCAAGAACACCCGAAGCCCTGGCTTTTCCCCCTCTATTTCAAGTTTAAAGGATCAAAGCCAGTGTCTTGGTCTACTTTGATGCCGTGGGGCTTGGGCTCAAACATTCAACGCTTATGGTCAAAGCTGAACGCCCAAATTCCCTATCAAAATCTGTAGGAGCTACTGGATGAGAACTTTGTTTAGGCCTGCTGGTGGTTTGAATAGGCTGTGCAGTTGGCCCAATATTTATGTAGCCTCAGCAGAAGGATTGTTCCAACAAAGAAATGGGCCTTCCAACCGGAGGGTTGGAAACACTGAGGTAGTAGGAGCGGGAGAAAGATCCATTATTGCCATATTCAAGCTGTGAAAGTGATAACAGTAATCAAAATTGGATCGAATCGAAAAATAATTCATTCAACGTTTTGAGTGAATTTTCTTTTAAATTAATAACTCAACAATTAAATTGTTCAGAGCTGACGTTGGACTAATAAAAAATGTTTTAAAACATTATAAAGTACATAAATAATTTGCATAATCCCAAGTTCATGTTCATTCATGCCGATGCAGCTCACAAATCAGAGCTACATTACAATTACAAATATTCCCTCATCAACATCATGTATATATCATGTCTGTCTTCTCATGTCGCTACCATATCTCATTCCTTTAATTATATTTTCAATCCACCAGATTGAGAATATATCATGGTAACGGGAATACTGGGGATAGCCGCAGCTACCATCGCACTCCAACACTTTATCGTATAGGATGCTGACGTCTTCTCATTCTTTCATCTCAAAATCGATCATTTTTCCTTCAATTTGCATAACTCCACCTCATAATTCATACAATTACTTCGATTTAAAAAACGAGGATTAAATTTTTTAAATTTATGGTTCCAGCCGGTAGTACTTGAGATTAAGAAAATCATGAAAACTCAATGAAAGTTTCAAGGTGTAATCAATATTATTTTTTTGAAAGTTTTATTCATCACATCGAGAGTTTGGTACGTAAAAGAATTAACAACATATAAATCTAAAAAATATAGTAAAGTTTAATAATTGACGGTATTTTACATTAACTAAGCATTCACTGGAGTATGAACAGAATTATCAAATTTGTAATATCAAAAAACCTTGTGAGATTTTATGGTTTTTGTTCACCTATAGAACAATATTCAAAGTTTGAAACCTTTGTTGTTTTTCTACATGTCTTCCAAAATCAAAGAAGTTCTATTTATAAACAAATACATGTCTCTTTGTAAAGATATAATTGTCCAAATAAATGCCTATATGAATAATTATAACACTTGATAAATAATCAAAGGACACAACTCTTAATATATAATTAAAGGGCACAACTTTTGGTTAAATAACCATGTTTTTTAAGAAAAACTATATTTTACTTATCACATGTAAGTCATTTGACTTAATATTTTAAAAATGTTTTAACAATCCCCCCACCATTTTTAAAATAAACCAAATCATCAATAATTCTAAAAATCTTTTGCATAAATAAATGTGTCTTACAATTGAACTTTTTATTAGTAAAAAAAAAAATACTAAAACAAATTAAAATTACATGATAAACTATATTTTAAACTAACTATTCCATTTGATTAGCTAAACACATCTCACACAAATAACTTCTGCAGTAATGAATGCATAGCATTCGAGAAACTACTTTGGCCATATTTCTTCTCTTTTTTTTTTCCCCCCTCTCTTCTCTCTCCCTCTGTTTTCATTCTTAATTTTTTCATTATTTTTACTTATATTTTGAACTTTTGTACAGAAAGTTAAATCGGCCATGGCAAGTTAAATCGGCCATCGCATGCAATCACCACCTTTACCATTTTTGGTAAGTTTTTCTTTTAATTTATTTTCTTAGATTTTATTATGTATTTTACAAAATATGTGTTTATTGTGTGCTATTGTGTTTATGTTGTATGATTTTTTACAAGCTTTGTTTTTATTATTGTTTTTTTTTTAATTTTTAAGTTTTTATATTAGTTTGCCAATTTTAAGTTTTTATATTAGTTTGCCAATTTTAATATCATATATAAGTTTTTATATAAGTTTTTAATATCATATATAATTCTAAAATTTATAAATATCTGTAGTGCAATTTTATTATGCATGGGTTATGTATCTATTGTTTAATTGAAAATTTTCATTTTTATTTTGTAATATATATATATTGTGTTTTTGTGTTTTTCATAACTTAATTAGTTAAGACAATGGACGTAGATAAATTTTGGATGTATAATCGCTTGGACACAGATGCGTATATTATTAATGAGTTTTTGAATGAAATTGAACAATTTTTAGCTTTTGCATATCCTTACAATGTGTACGGAAGAGACAGTAAAAGTAGATGTCTTCATGCTAGGTGTCAAATAATTGATTTACAAAAGTCGATGCAGTGCGTATATACTTGTATTGTATAGGGTTTAATAGAAATTACTTGATTTGGGATGCACATGGGAAAGTTATCTAGGTCAATCATCAAAAATTAATGATGGAGTTGAGTCAATAAGTGAGGTTGAAAGAGAGACAATGGTTCAAGATGAACATAAATGAACCGTTGTGGAAGGATGCATGAACTATACAACTTTATTTATTGTGCCACAACTGTTACATGTAAAGTTGGAATTTAACATAAATGAAATTGTGGTTTAATTGTTTGACGTTTATGATAAAAGGCATGTTGTTAGAGAATGATAAATTGCTTAAGAATTTTACAGAATGAATAACAAAAGGTCAAATGTGGACTAAATTATGTTAAGATATGGGTATGCAACAATAATTACATGTTATTTTAGAACGAGTCAGCTAAGTTAACATACTGTTCGGTATGTCGCCATCAATATAAAACAAGCAAATCAAGGGTTGGAAGGCAAAATAATTCCTTATAAGAATCTATGTTATTTGCCATTCAGCAAAGGCTTTATGTGTCAACAATAATTGCTTAATATATAACATGACATGCACATAATCGAATGAACTATTGATTCATCTAGTTGATGGGAGGCTTGGTAAGATTTGAATTGTAATCACCGTCTTTTGTAGCTAAATCTTAAATGTCAGATTAGGTTTATATGCAGATGGTTTTTATTTGTTTCCCTAAGCTATCAAACCGTTATTGCGTTGGTCAATAATCCTTTCTGTGTATAGTTTACCACCATGGATGTGTATGAAGTAACCACATTTGTTCCTTGCTATGGTAATTCCAGCCCCAAATAATCCATGGAGAATATTTATGTTTTCCTCAAACTTTTTATAAATGAGTTGAAATTGTTGTGAAATCATGGTGTTACGACTTATGATGTGTATAGTAAACTCTCTTCTTTTGTAGTATTTAGAACTAACGAAATTTATATTCATATTCTTTTTATGTGACAAGTGAAGGTGATCATGAGTCGAGTCGAGTTGTGATCCAAATTTTTTTTTTATGCTTGGGTTGAGTTGAGCCTGAATCAATTCAAAAAGTTCATATTAGTGATTAAAATAATATTAAAAAATTAATTTTATATTAATATTTATAATTAAATTTAAATAAAAAATAATTTTTTTGATGTTTAAACAATAATTTAAGCTAAGTCAAGCTGATGTAAAAGAAGTTACCCAGGCTTAACCTAATATGACTTGAACCTGTTGGACTATATGATTTGCACAACCAATGAACAGATCTAGCAGATAAATAAGAGTTCTTCAATCCATTTATATAATAAAAAGTATTGAGTTTCAAAAGAAAAATATTTATTTATTTAAATAAATATTGTATATATATAATTTTTTTAATTTATTTGTTATAGTTATGATTTATTGCTTTTGAAGCTAGTTGATTTAAAATTTATATTTCTTTTAAATAACAATATATCTTTCTATTGATATATTCATGATTAGTTGTGTTTTTTTTCGTAATTAAATTTATTTTTATAAAAAATTTAACTTTATAATAAAGATTTTATTTCGAGATAAAAATTTTTATTTTCATAAAAATTAAAATTTTATAATATTAAAAGATATAAAACCTTAAAAGTAAGTCAATTAATAAAAAAACTTATTTATCTTTCACTAATAATACGTAATTTCCTGATCATATACTAATAATTAAAAAAAAGTTTTAACCTTAACATTTAAACCAGAGTAATTAGGTACGTGGGGGCGTTGACTTCATAGGCCCCACTGAGAAGCATTATTAAGACATTTTATTTCATTTTTTGATACATTTGATTTTTAAAAGTAAATCCATACCCCCATTCTCATTGGATACCACACATCTTTTCCATCTTTATAACAATGGTCCTTTTTCACAAGTTCATTTTATTGGGGTTTTAGTATGTATGAGGTTCTCAAAAGGAATGTTTAAGTACTTGTAATAATGAGCTAAAACTGTGTTCTCAAAGGCCAAAATATGTAGGTATCACGTGAATTTAAGGTAGCCAAAAATTATCTAAAAAAGAAAGGTAGCGAAAAATTAAAACTTGGTCTGTAAAAAATAGTAAGTATATATATGTTTACTTTTTACCGAGTAAAATAGTAAAATAGCCAGATGGAAATACCAATTAAATGAGATAAAAGATTTATTTGTTACGAAAAAAGTGATTTTCAAAAATATTTTTTGAAAATTATTTTTTTTTTTGCAAAAAATAATATTTTTTGTTGTAGAATAATCATGCGTTAACTATTATTCTATTGTTTTTTTATTTTCAAAAAATTTACATTGATAAAAAAGAATCGATCCATGCCTTAACAAATTGATTTTTTTTATTGCTTTGCTTATTTTCTATTCTTAAGTGATTGATAAATTGATTTTTTTTTTCTTTGTTTCAACTGTATACAAGAAGGAATCGATACCTACGCTTAGAGAACGATCTTGTTTACTTTACTTCAACTTTCAAGAATGTCTTACGTCTTTTGAAAGAGTAATACATTTGAAGAAAAAAACTTTTTGTTGATCATAAATTCATATTTATTGACCAAATTATTTTCATAAAATAACATAAAAGTACAAAAATTATTTTGAAAAGAAATCATTTTCATTGAACAAATGGATCCAAGAATTTTGTTTTTTAGTTTTTAGGCAAACTAAAATTAATTATCACTTCACAAGGTTTTTAAAAATTTTTAATTAATCAATAATAAAAATATTTTATTTAAAAAAAATAAAAATAATTAATAAAATAATTTTTATATAATTTTTCTTTGAGCCGGTCAGATACGAATCCTAAATGGATCTGCGAGTCAACGTATGGTCAACCCCTTAAAATACATATTTGAAAATATAATAAAAATAATTTATAAAATAAAATTCTTATTGGAACTTCTTTTCTTCGAGTAAGTCAAGTATAGATCCTAAATTAACTTAAGAGTTAATGTGTAGATCAACCCTTTAAATATATTATTTAAAAAAAAAAACTAAAAAACTAAAGATAATGAATAAAATATATTTTTTTAATTTTCCCCAATGCAGGTCAAGTTTGTATCCTAATTGACCTGCAAGTAAACTTATAGACAAACTCTTTTAATGCATCATTTAAAAATAAAATAAAAATAATTAACAAAATAATTTTTTAAAATATTTTCTAGAATGGGTCAAGTACGGAT
>JAQSVH010000004.1:18933137-18947526 GCA_029448705.1 Adansonia digitata
CACCTTTTGATGCTACTAGGGTGTAACATCTGCCACTTTGAGTTAGATGACTTACCCTTAAAAAGTTAATATTTTTTGTTTGCTGACTAGATTCTCCAGTGATCAAGGTTTTACTTTCATAATTCTAAGGAACCACCTTGTTGTCCTTATAAGGGAAAGGGGATCGTAGTTGAATAATCATCTTCAGCGTGGGCTAAATAGGAGTAGCTTTAACTTTCAGTCAATTACCGAACAAGATCAATGGCCTTCCGACCCCATAAGGAGGGTTGCTCTTTTCCTTTTTCACAATGTTAACAAATGATACTACATTTGTAGACTTAGTATTGGAGGTTCATTTTTTATTATAGAATTCGATGCTATCCTCATTCATCATCATTTGAACCATAGCACAAAATTCTTTGCATGTTTGAAGAATGAGGTCATAAATGGTATGGAAATTAAAAAAGTCATAATTTTTTTCCTCATCTTTTCAATTGTCTTAACCAATTTAGCTTGCACCAAGATTTTCTAGACTAAATTCATTAGTGTCCTCACTTCATTTTTGTTTTCTAAAATCTCATAGTTCTCTTTAATAACTATTCCACTTAGGTTTAACTCAGCATGAGTTTGAGATAAACTGGCTTTAGATCTAAATTTTGGTTGTTAACTAGCCTTCATTTTTCCTTTCCCTTTGCTTTTATAGATAGCTTTTGCTTGTATTCATTTTTCATAGCCTCATCGATCATTCCATGGAGTACAATTACATCTACGAAGCTATTTAGGAAGTTTTTCATTACCTTCTTATAATAAGGGGTTTGAGTTGTGCTAATAAATCTGACAGTCATATCTTTTTTTGTCAACTAGGAAATAATTTTAGGTAGCTTCTTCCATCCATCTCAAAACATACTGCCTAAAAATTTCATGAACTCTCTTTTCCATGCTCATAAGAGATAGATAACTTGAGATCTAGTCATCAATAGGCCTCTTCTTATCTATAGCATTAATAGACAAATCGATGTGCTCATCACCTATTTATAGAACTCAATCTCGGACCGGTTCATCATCCCTTAGACCATTTTTAAGAACGATGGGCACTATTGCAAATTGTGCCTTTGATCATGTGGTAGTAAAATGGCCCAACGATTTTTTTGCATTGATCTTTGGTGTTTAATACTATTTCAGCTCTCACAAAAGCTTGCTAGACTTTATTCATTGATGTTTTGACTTCTCCAATGCTTTTTTTGATCCAAAAGCTTTTCTCGTTAATTATTGCATTTACTTTTAGTTCTGCATTGTTAGGGAGTAGATTGGCTCCAACATTTGGGCCAGGCCCTTGTTCAGCTTTGATCACACATATTTTTTAGCAAACCCTAGACCTTTCTTTTAAATGATATGTAATTCTTAATAGACTGACCTTGTGCTCCGGAGTGGTACTTAAAATAGGCATTCTTATTGTAACACCTAGGATATGGTGGTGATCTTGGGTTTATGAATACTAAGGCCACTAATTGACCAACAAATTGATTATAGTAAATCTTTTTGTAAGAATAAGGGAGTACCTTAAAGTGCTCCCTCTAGCATGGTGCTTATTGATTGTTTGAGGCTCTTCATTGTTCAGGTTGTGAGGTTGTGTGCCCTAGGTCATGTTTTGAATGGGTTCAGTACAAAACTCATTGTTTGAGCAAACCTAGCAGAATGAACTGGTTATGGTGATGGTGAGTAAGGGTTAAAACTCAGATTCAACATGTTCAAGAAATACATAGCTTGCGCTAAATGCGAGTTTCCATTAAACCTAGCAAACTTTCACTAACAGATTCACCTCATTCTCCTTACCCTTATTCATTGACTTCTTGACTGACTCGAATGATTCTCCAATAGATATCCTTCCACTTTTGATAGCGTGATCAATCCTTTCACCTGACATAACCATATTGGGAAAATTTTTCATGGTATTTCTTACTAGCTTTTCATAGTAAGGAGCTTGTAAGGTGTCAACAAATATAATTATCATTTCTTTTTTAGTTAATGGGGGATGAACTTGAGCTACTTTCTCTCTCCATATTTGAGTATATTGCCTAAAGCTCTTAGAAGCTTTCTTTTCCATTTTCATAAAGGAAAGGTGATCTAGAGCCTAATTAGACACGTGTTTATATTGCTCAAGAAAGGCACGAGCTAAATCTGCCCACATTTAAATTCTTATAGGATCTAGCCTTATAAACCATTGGATAGCTGCCCTAGTCATATTTTCCTGAAAGCAATGAATTAGTAGTTTCTCATTCTCTTCATACCCAGCCATTTTACGGTAATACATGCGAAATTGGGTAGCGGGGTTAGTAGTCTTATTGTACTTTTTAAAATATGACACTATAAACTTAGATAGGATTACGAGACTCGAAACCAGTCCTAATGATTTTGCGTCCATGATTCCAAATTTATCACTTTAAAAACTCGAAGGCATTTCTCTAGTGACCGATATTTGTTGAAGTCGTCATTATTTTCTGGTAACCTCCTTGTTTTTTTTATTCCATTTGCTCATCGAGGTGTGAGACTATAGGCTTTGTCAGTAAAAAGCCTGCACCCTAAAATCCTTGGACCAAATGAGATGTTTTTACGGGGTTAATGTAAATGAATGGTTGAATTGAAGGCATATTTGTTATTAAAGGATCTTGTTCATGCAATGCCATCCTGAGCATTAGTGGCTTTAATACCACCAATCAAATTACTTTCAGGATTAACCGATTCTTTGTCAGCATCGACTATGCTTGTTTGCCTTTTGTTTTTCAATGTCTTGGATAATAGCTTGGTGAGTTTGGCAATCTGAGCTTTGAGTTCTTCATTCCAATGGAGTGATTGCTCTTGAGATTCTCTATACATAAGCCTAAGTCTCTCAATGCAGGCTTGATTGTTTTCCATTGCTTTTCAACAATTGCAAGTGATATACTGATGACAAACTGTAGGTTCTGTGTTTTAGGGCACTTTCACTGTAAATTATTACCAGATTAAACTTTTACGTTATAAGCATGTTTGATGTCATAAAAGTGAGTATGTTATCATGAAGGTAAATGACTATTAACACGAATAAATAAAACAATAAAAGAACTGGGTTAGTCATTTAAATGCAAAATGGACAATTGCATAAAGGGGCAGCTCCACTAATAGTGTCTTTCATTAAAGCAATAGATTACTCATATAACACATAATTAGATTTGAAAATGCCTAACACTGTTACATTGCCTGATTACATACTCCAAGAAATATAACAATTCTTATTCATAGCCTCTGATTGGTAGAATATTATGTGTCAAGGATCATGCCACATCTATTATGTGTACGACTTCTAATTAGGCTGCTTGAATCTATTTGGTGAGATGACGATAGTGATCTTGATGGTTTTGGCATGCCTGATCAATCGTCCGTAGCCACTCTTGCTTTTGCTGTTTGAAAGCTCTTGCTACTTCATTGATTTGGTCTTGGCGAGCTTGTAAAAAATGCTCTAGATCTTGGATTCTAAGTGTCAAATTGTATTCTTGATAGGGTTTGACCTTAAATCTCAAACTTAAGCTTTTAATCTTTTATTCTTTCTTTGATGGGTTAATACGAGGGCTCGAGTTCTAACAAGCTTATCTCTATTGAGCCTAACTTCTTTTTCACATTGGAGTAGTTCTTTCTTAAGTGTATTAATTTTTGTTTCCCACTCAATTGATGAATTTCCAAGGTGTTGAGACTTGGTTGCTTTATTGAGTGCCATATAATCTTTCCTTAAACTCTTGAGATCTTCTTTGAAACAGTTTTTCTCTTTAACACCTTGGTTCACCTTATCATCTTGAAGGTAGAGGTCCATTTCTAACTGATTCTTTTCTTCCTTTAAACCAGTAATTATCTTGGTGAAGGTTGCCCTTTCTTGTTCGAACTATTGCCTAAGTAATTCTCTCTCAGAGGGGAATCCCTTAATTGTAGTTTATGATGTTCCAACAACAGACAAAAGTAAGGAGTCATTGATGTGACGGGTCCCCTACTTGTTATATCCCTAGGTCATACTACATCTTCCCCAATACCTCTCCATAAAAAGAGTTCTTTAGGTCTCAGACAAAAAAGACAAATTTTTGGCATTAGAATTATTGAAAAACCAGAGTGGGTGCATAGTCAGTGCTTTCCCATAATCCCATGAGCGTTACATAACTATAATCTCTGCACTGGTATTTGATTGTTTATGGTGAGAACTAAATGGCCTTCCATGTCACCTTTTCCCCTTTGAGGTTTTGAAATTTCTAGACCTATTACTCTTCGGACTTGTTCTAAGGCCATTCCTTCTCGAGGACCTTGGAGATAGGGCTAAAGTTAGACAAGAAATTGCATGACAACTTTTTTCAAGCATAAGTGACTAACAAAGCGATATGTACCGATTGTTTTGCAAAAACTAAGAGCTTGGATGGTTTCAGCAATGATAACAAGTGCATGATTGATGTTGTAGATAATCGAGAGAAAAGATTTACTACTGTAGCTCTAATATAGCCTAATGTTTTTGAAAATATGACCAAACCATATCCTGTTAAAGCATAGATATCATGAATCTTTTGAAAATCAACAGTATTTACCATTGCTCTTTCAAACTAGCCCATGAAATGCACTCACTGTTTCCCTTTATCTTGATGTGACTTTCGATCCAAGTCTCCGACCCACTAAGAATCTGCACTAATCTTTTTTTGAAAGTTAAAAGATTCAAAGCCTTGCAATATACTCTATTAGCCTTCGCTTTCTTAATGTTGAGTAACATAGTGTATTTCTCAACTGTAGGGACCAAATCTTCATGATTGAAAGAGAAACATTGATATACCAAGATCCAAAATTGAGATGCTGCTTGCAATAGGCTACCATCCAAACGGACTTAGAGCAAAAAAGCAATGTCTCCATATCTCTTCGTGAATAATTCATTCTCGGTATTATCCCAATTAGTCTATACATACTTTAGATCTCGTCAAATATCCTGACAGTACCTTATCTTGACCGTTTCATGCATTGTGGAAAAATACTCAGGTTTCAGGACGTCCCCATCTTCATATTACCAAAAGGCTTCACATTTGAAGTGGATTATTGCTCCATGACAGATACACCTTAATAAACACTAAACCATTAGCCAGTTGTCCCATGATGACAATGATAATGATGAAATGATGCATGCATAAAAAAGAAAAGCAAAAAAGGAAATAAGTTAGTAACCACATGAAATAATAGGCATAAAGATAAAGGAATGAGAAAATAGAAACAAAAATGCATTACAAACTTTTACCTTAGGAACAGGATGTACAATGCCCAAGGGTAGAAATGATGATCATGAATGTTGAAAAATTAAATAGATAGCCTAGCGGCTTGTGCGCATTAAAAATTGCCTTTTTACGAAGTAACATGATACCTTGTGAGGACTAAAACTGACCATTTAAAAGATGACGTTAGTTCATCACCCTCTATGGCAAGTATACATTAAGCCATCTCTCGGACAGTATGATGACTTACTTTTGTCAGATATAACTATTTTAAGATGGCATTATAGGTAATGGCATTCGCCTATCATCACTCATTTTTAAAGTGGATTTGTCGTTGAACATGATGGCATATCCTAAAGAAATTATCATGAAAATAAAATGATAAATGTAGGCAATAATATTCACCCATCATCACTTACGTAATCATGGTCTATAGGAGTAAAGGTAAGAAGTATTTTCTCGAAGTGATCCTACTCTTCGGGTTATTCTAGCAGCAATTTGGTGCAGTTTGACATGGTTTAGCACGTAGTGTTCTTTATATGGGTTTAAGTTGATGCCTAATTCGATATCTAATCGCTCTTCTATCTGGTAAGGACAACTAAGGCATCTCGATCCTAGGCCCAATGTGAGTTTGGCGAAATAAGTTTAATCCGATGGATGTATTTTCCTATGCAAATGCGAAGAGGTACTGACGAGAGACATAGGTAATTTACACCATTGAAGGTCTTGCCATGCCTATGCAGAAGGTTACTCATGAAGGCGGATGGCTCACTTCTTCCTAATAATTAGAATTCTAACCACACCATGGTGTTTGGTAGGAATCTAATGCAAATGCAAGTGCATGATATATGTCGAGGAAACAATTAAACCTTTTTGTTTTACCGCATTTGCCATGCTTATTTAAATCAACATTTATCCAAGAACAGACTAGTCCCTAACGATCATAAAATAAAGCCATGACAAGTTAAAGGTTAAAAGATAAAAATAAAAGGGAATTATAACTAAATAGTAATGAAAGTTGAAAAGCCAAAGATCGTGCAAGGTATAATTATTCATAGGCCTAAGTTTTTAAGTGGTCCCAGCGGAGTCGCTATTGCCACATGCCCTCTTTTAAAACTTCAGACAATCTAAAAAGCTTAGCACACTTGACTTAAAAAATATATAATGGTGGAGGCAGTTGAGCCTTTGAGTTATCCCATGACCAAAATTTGGATTAGGCATAGTGATATAAAAAGGAAAGAAATTATCGGGTGAATCGCTCATCCATTTAATCTCAAATAGCCACCACGAAGTAGCCACATATTTGGAGTCGCCATTTATCTTTTTAGGCTAGGCAGGATCATATGCCTATTGAAAACAATATTTTGAGTTATAAAACTTGAAACATTAATCTCGATATCTATAAAGTCTAGAGATTCATTGGTTAGGTTCGGGAGTTGGTTACACATAGGGAAGGATTAGCACCCATGATGCCTGAAATCGGTACCTACTAACTATGTCTCACTTTGGTTTCAACTTAATCGGTTCCATTTAGTCATTATTTATAAATAATCCCTTTTTTATGCATGAAGTTTTGGTGGAAAATGTAAATCCAGGTTTCGAAAAAAAATTATATCATCTGTGCGTCATAGAGGTACGAGAAGCATAAGAATTTCTATGAAAATAGCTTTCGAATTAAATTTCGAAAATTTGGATATACCATATTAGGTACTGGAGATATATCAACATGGAATATTGCCTTATAAAATTATTTAAAAATGAATTTTAAATATGAATGGATGATTATCACTATAAAAAAAATATGCGTTAGTAAAACAAAAAGAATATAACAGTATCATAAACAAACAATCACATACGAAAGAATGTAAAAATGAGGGATGGTTGGAATATTTATCATAATTGTCTTTGATTATTGAAAAATAACCAGGATTACAATTTAGAGATGGGTTTGGATTCGCTAGTGATTTATGGGATGAAAAAGATTTTAATCAAAACAATCTAGGCCATTCGAAAGAGAGAAAATCTTTAGATATTTTTGGTAAAAATGGGGTTGAAAGATCCCCTTAGAGTGGCAGGGTTGGAATATCCCGAAAGATAAAATTATGAAAATAATTAGGAATAAAGAGAAAATTCAAGTTTTTAATGAAAAATTGGGTTGAAGTATCCCCTCAGAGTAATAGGAATCAAGTATCCCCAAAGATAAAAATTTTTGATGATTTAAGAAAATAATTAAGAATCACAACTAAATCTGAGAAAAAAATTCAAGTTTCTTAGGGAAAAATGGGTTTGGGGTATCCTTTTAGAGTAATGGGGTTGAAATATCCCTAAAGATGCCAACTTTTTATGTTTAAAAAGAAAAGTTTTTTTAAAAAACAAAATTTGAAAATAGAACACTGAAGATTTGTATAAAATATATTTTCATCTTAAGCTTGATCCAAGTCTAAAGGGCTTGTCTTGTAAGGGAACCAATCATTAAATGTCTTTATAAAAGAGATACAGAAATTGGGTTAAAAACAAGGGATAACATTATGTCATCTCCCTTCCCAAATTTATTTTGGGTTCATCTGACGGCTTCAGGAAGTGAATAAGGTACTGTTGGAAAAATGATTCGGCAAGGTTTAATGTAAAAAATTCAAAAAATCCTTACAAAATTAATTTCAAGGTAGAATTCATTTTTGAAATTAGATTTATCTTAACACTCGCAACATATGCAGGGGAAAAAACACATCTAATTTTGAAAAATTATTTTGGGCCTATTCAGAATCGTTAAATCATGAACAATACCTTTTTTGAAAGGCAATTTTGTGAACTTTTTTGGAAAAGTATTCAAGAAGCTCAAAAAAATCATTTAGTGGGTCAAAATGACCTAAATAGAAAATTGTTCATTGATTCTAAGGGTTTCAAACAGCAAAGGTTTGAGAAATCATATTTCTTTCCTCCATAATGATCAAAGGGCACATGAGAACCATTAGAAAGGTACTTTGATGCCCTTTAAAGAAAAAATATCAAAAAAATCAAAAAGAATATTTTATGGTTTAAAAATGATTTTCCAAACTTAGACTATAGTGCTATTAGAGCAAATCAGGGGGCTAATTAATATTTTTAGGTTTCTTCGAGGATGGATTCGAGTCTAGGACGTCCGAACATCCATGATAGAAAGAAACAAGTAACATAGGCATCACAAGTTCATTCCATAATCTCAAAGTAGTTTAGGATAATGAAACAACCCATTAACCATGTCACTAAAGAGGGTATTAGACTCAAGATCAAGGCTTAATAACAAAAAAATAGCAATTTATTTCCATGAATCTAGACCTAAGAGGATTAATTTATCCCCAAGATTTGAGGACCAATTTAATCCAAACATTAAGTGTATAGTAGTCCCTATTATTTGAAGGTAGCATAGTCTTAACTTAGGGTTTTTTAAAAAAAAAACTTGAGTTTTTTTATAACAAACAAGCATGCTTTTTGATAAATAAATCATCAATAAAATATAACATGGACAAAGATAAACAAGTATTACACATGCCAACACACAAAAATAACATTTTTTTCATGGAAAAGGTAACAAAAATGCAAAGAGATAACAAATAAGATGCATAAAAATGACGTGAACATATTTAAGTGAAAAAAAAGCATATGGGAGTTGTCAAGATAGCATTTTTACGTCATGAGACTTCGTAAAATGCAAGAAAATGTATGAACATACTGAATGCATGTTATAAAAACACTCAAGCATGTGCTAAGTATGCAAAAAAAGATGAAATATGACAGAGAATGCATGAATAAAGGATTGTTTTGATGACAAAATGAAAGAGGAGAAGTTTAGCCTACTGAGCAACATCAAGGCATCAAAAGAACATAAAGATCCTAAGCATACCACAACCAAGGCAACAATAATGCATGAGAGTCCTACGATGGTCATGATAGCATAAATGGCTTGTTAAAATGATGTGGATGATAAAAACAGAAAATATATGGAACAAAGCAGAGAAAATATACCAAAAAAGCTTGAACTTTTCCCTTTACTTGGAGCAATGACTTGAAGCTCAATTTCTTCACTCTCTTTGCTATTATTTAGCAAGAAAATGATGAAAAGAAGAAGCTTTTTGATATTATTGTTGATGATGAGGTGTTTCAAGGATGATATGTGTGAAAGGTTAAGTTTTTAGAGGTTTTCTGGTGGTAGTTTAAGGAAACTACGGGAATGGAACATGGTTGAGGGTGAAAGGCAATGGAATAGTATTCCAAAAAAGTTTTTAGGGTTAGAAATTGCTAGAAGATTCTTGAGGATAGCTGAAAACCTATTTTAAGAATGGCTAAAAGTCCCTCTATTGAGCCAACTTTGCCTCTTTTAAACTCATGGTTCAGCCAATGCTTTAGGAAGACAAGTTAAGGGCATTTTTAATTTTTCATTCATGCATTAGGGGACATTTCCAGTTACTATGCTTAGCTGACCTTCTTTCATTGGTTCTACCATGCAGAGTAATAGGTAGAAAGGATGTAAAAGCCTACAGCTAGAAATATGCCTGACATGCCCTCTTACAAATATATTTTCTTGAAAGTGACCCTTGTTATTAGCTATTTGGGCTCTAAACATTTGTTTAAATTTGATGATAGGCCGAAAGTCAAGGTCTGAAATAAATTACTATGGTTTCTTAGTACATAAAAAATATTTGAATCAAATTTTTAAAAGCTGAAAAAAGGTCTAAACAGGGCAAAAATGCCAAGTGTATCGATACAAAACATGTTGTATTGATACATAAGGCAATTTGTACATATAAGTATCGATACAATGAGGTGTGCATCGATACTAAAAGCAAAAATTATTTCCAATTGCGAGACTTACGATACTCCATGGATTTGTATCAATACTCATGCTTGTGTATCGATACATATTGCCAAAAATCATAACTTTAGCTATTGCCAAGGTCTGTATTGATACAAACATGCTATGTATCTATACCACACCTTGGGTATCGATATCAAACCCTTTTGTATCGATACTACATGTGAAAATTCTAATTTTTGGTGATATAAAGGCCTTGTCCCAATATTGATACACCAATAAACTTTATTTATACTTGTGGCTTCCTGAGTTACCTCACCTTGGTCCCAAACAGCGGGAAATTGATCTGCGTACTCATCCGAATAACTCTGGTGACACCATAACAATGGCCTTTGATGCCTCATTTTACATTTTTCTTTAATACGATTTATAAGCATTTTAGAGCTTTCCAAAAAAAATTTTTGCCAAGCACTGTGTCACCTAATAGTGCTTGGGGAAATGGCACTAAGCAGTCATCCCCTAGTTTTTATTTTTTATTTTTTTTGATTGTCATCTTTCAATTAAGTCCTAAGATGCCAAAAGTTGGCTCAGACAAAATGAGGTGTCTAAAATTGTCTTGTGTTTCAAGGTTTACAAACTTTATTCTTAAGGTTCAAAAGTTTTTTTTGAATGGTTAAGGTCATTTTTTAAAGTTGAGGTGACCCGTGATGTGTAGAAAGGTTCTTGAGTCTGATCAGCTCGTATTACTAGGTTAACAGACTTGGTGAGCTGGTTTTTGACATGCCTAGAAGGATGCATCTTATTATCTATATTGATTGATAGGAATGTGGTTTGAAGTCAGGGGTCAAAGATCATTGATTTGGCTCTATCTTTTAGCTAAAGTTTATTGAGGGATATTTTTATCACTTTTTTTGACATGAAGAAAGTCTGAACGGTAAGTTTGGTTGTGGTTCTAGAATCTATTCTTAACTTTTTTCATCTGATAAGATTTTTCTATGAAGTTTTATCTTGTTTGAAGTAATAATAAGAAATCCCATTATCAAATTTGTACAATCTATCAAGCATCATCAATTATATGACAAACATGATACAAAAAAGAAAACGATTCAGAAAATAAAATGGTTGTGTTTCATTTATGGAAGAAAAGGAATACAATTTATTGAACATTCAATGAGGTAGATAGAAAGTTAAAGATTAACCTTTTTGGGTAAGTGGTCATTTTCGATGTTGATGACATGAGTCTTCTGCTAAGTACTTCAGGAAAGAAAACATAACTAACCTTTTTTATATTGGTCGTTCTTCAAGGAACCTCTTAGATTTCCCTATGGTGATTGAACCATGGACATTACCTTTTTCCTCTGGATTGGGCAAAAGTGGGTTTTATAAATTTAAGATAGGAAGAGGAGGTTAGGCCAAATTTTGGTATTTTGATTGAGGATGGTTCTGTTAAGTCAGTATTTTAGTTGTTTAAGCAGCCCTTCTAAAGATAAGGATGCCTTTATAGGTTTTCATTTGAAGGACTTTCTGAGGTAGAATACTTTTTGGCAGAATCAGAGTTGATGGGGTTGGGTAGGTTATTGCCATCCATCTTAGTTAGAATTAATGCTTTATTAGAGAAAACTCGCTTAACCACATTGGGACCTTCACATGTATCTTTATGAATTAGGAAGATCTTTTTGAGTACTAACTTTTTTTCTCTAAAATAACAAGGATGAACTTTTTTATTATAAGCTCTCATTGTATACTTCTGATACATCTATCCATGACAATAAGCTTTCACTATCTTCTATTGATGAGGTTAAGTTACCCATATCAATTTTTAACACCTTTAACTTCTTCAAGCTATGATTCCATCAAGACCCTAATTGAAGGTATCTCAACTTTGATGCGCAAAGCTACCTCTATGTGTAGACTAAGGAGAATAAGATAGCTCTAGTAGAGGTTCAAACTATTATCTGACAAGCATGCAGCGTGAAAGGTAGTTTCCCATGCCAATCTTTATAAGTTTTGGCCATTTTCTCTACTATTTTCTCAATGTTTTTACTGTCTATTTCAACTACCTTATTCATTTTTTTATAGTGTGGCACTAAATTATGGTGCTTGATCTTAAACTAGGAGCAAATTATTTTCATCATTTTGTTGTTCAAATTACATGCATTATCCATGATGTTTTATTCGAGGATTCTATATCGATAAATGATATCTCATTTCATAAACTTGCACATAACAGAGCTAGTGATGTCAAAATATAAGGCTGCTTCTGCCTATTTGGTGAAATAATCAACGGCAACCAAAATAAAGTAATGCCTATTTGAAACTTTAGGAATGATGGGTCTAATCATGTCCATGCCCACATAAAGAAAGGTTATAAAACTAACATGACATTTAGAGATGAAGGTAAGACATGGATTTTGTCCACATAGATTTGGCACTTATGGCATTTTTAGGCATAGTCAATACAGTCTTTTTTGAGTCAACGAATAATATCGAGACCTCATGACTTATTTTGCCATTCTATGTCCATTAGCATGCATACCATAAATTCCTTCATGGACCTCCTTTAAAATTCTCTTGGCTTCAAGAGCGTCCATACATTAAAGTAATGTTTGATACCAACTTTTCTTTTACAAGACTTCACCATCCAAAAAAAAAACTTGTAGACATTATTCAGATGATTTGGTTGTTAGTTTTTGTAGCATGCTCTGGTTATTGTTGGTCTCAAATGTAATGACGAATGTCATGGTACCAAGATAACTTGTCGCTTTCTTCTTTTACATATGGTAGTATATGGAAGCTTCGTGAATACTCATCTGGATGGGTATGACTTCTGAGTCTCGGGTTACTTCAAACATAGAGGATACGGTTGCTAGAGCATCTACCACTTGGTTGTCTTCTTAAGGTAAATGCCCAAAGCTGATTTCATTAAATCATTATTTTAGTTCATTAATTAGCCTTACATATTGCAACAATTTAGCATCCCATGTTTCCCATTCTTTTCAAAGTTGATAAACTACTAAGGCGGAGTCCCTATACACTTTTAAAGTTTTGATGTCCATCTCAATGGTTGTCTAGAGCCTTAATACACGTGCCTCGTATTCGGCTATGTTGGTGTAATGAAAGTTCAATCTGGTGATAAAGGGATAGCAATCACTCTTTAGTGATATCAAAATAGCCCTAATTTTGTGTCCCAATACATTTGAGTCTCTATCAAAATACATATCCCAAGTTTGGTTGCAATCAATACCATCTTCTGCTTTGGATATGCACATTACTCCTCAACTAGGAATTTGAAATCTAATGGTTCATAGTTCTCTTCGGCTTGACTTGCCAAGAACTTAGCTATTGTGCTACCTTTAATGACTTTCTAGCTTACATAAACAATGTTGTATTCAAAGAGCAAGACCTGCAACCCAGCCAACTTT
The DNA here is from genome assembly GCA_029448705.1 of Adansonia digitata. Classification (NCBI taxonomy): domain Eukaryota; kingdom Viridiplantae; phylum Streptophyta; class Magnoliopsida; order Malvales; family Malvaceae; genus Adansonia; species Adansonia digitata. The sequence goes on from JAQSVH010000004.1 coordinate 18,946,589, forward strand.
CCTGACAAAGTAGAACCTTCGCATAGATATTTAATAGGGTCCAGTTTGGTGATCATCCATGCCATGTGATATAACATGTATTGCCTTAACCTTTGAGCCGTCCAAGCTATAGCATAGCATAGCTTCTCAATTGTAAAGTAGTTATTTACATACTCTATTAATTCCTTGCTTAGACAGTAGATAGCTTATTCTTTCTTTCCTGACTTATCATGTTAACCCAGTACACAACCCATGGACTTGCTAAAACTGATAGATATAAGATTAAGGGTCCATTAGGCATTAATGATATAACCATTGATAGGCTTCTCAGGTAACACTTGACCTTGTCGAAAGCTTGTTAGCACTCATCATTCCACTCACCAGGGTTTTGTTTTTAGGGTAGGCAAAAGATTAAATCACATTTGTCAGTTAGCTGGTATATGAATCTAGCTATATAATTCAATCTCTCAAGGAAACTCTTTACTTCTTTTTGGGTAAGAAATTATGGAAGGTTTTGGATAGCCTTTACCTTGTCAGGATTGACCTCAATTCCTTATTCACTTATAATGAAGCCTAATAGCTTGCCGGAGGTAACCCTCAAGGTGCACTTAGCTGAGTTTAGTTTGAGTTAACATATGCATAAATGTTTGAAGAATTTATGGAGGTTAACGACATCCTTATCTTTTTTAGGGATTTGGTAATCATATCATTCACACAGACCTCTATTTTTTTGTGCATGAGGTCATGAAACAATGTCACCATTGCTCTTTGGTAAGTTGCCCTAGCATTATTGAGTCCAAAAGGCAATATTGGCTACCCAATTGGGATACTTGGCTACTTCAAAAAATCCTACGTCAAATTGCATTTTCACTACTTCTTTAATCTTTAGAAGCATTGTTGATTTCATCTTCTTAAGTTTTTATTGTACAAGTTTGCACTCAAGTTTCAAGGGAAGTCCG
>JAQSVH010000004.1:18959101-18976267 GCA_029448705.1 Adansonia digitata
AGACACTTCCAAGTCGGGAAAATATTTTAAGTCGTGCACACTCATAGATCTGCAAGGATCCACCCTGGGGTACGTTGTGACAGTACATGGTGACAAAGATAGAGTACTTGGGCTGGTTTTGGCCACAAGATAGAGATCATAATAATCAACCCATAGTGCGTTTGTATAGGGATCGGCACACTTAGAGTTACAAGTCTTTAAGTAGGTATAATTTCTATCATATCTATGTTTTAAATTAATGTCTGATCGTATATACTCTCTTCTTAAGATCTTGAAGAAACCCAAGTTTTTTTTGTTTAATTCCACTGTGTATGTTTAAGTATAATTAAATTTTTAGGTATATGTCGATATGCATGAGCTCGGGATTTTTTTCATAATTTTCACTTTCAAGTCCAAGCTTGCCAATAGTTGCTAGTTCAAGGTTGATAATAAATACTTAGCAAAGCCTACTAATGCCATCATACTTACAAAAGCCAAAATACTTGATGATGTCCGAATTAGTTCCAAAAAAGAGAAAAAATTAGATGTATGGCATGCTATTCTTATCAAGTAGAGTGGTTTTTGGCAAACCATAATTCACTTTTACTCTAGAGGATGTTCATACCTTACTTAAGTTTCCCTATTATGGACAATATGATATGTCTTGTATCCATCTTACCATAGAGGAAAAAGATATCTATAATTTATTTTACAGCTTGATTTAGAGTCAAAGTAATACTTCCAAAGTTGGATGATTTTCCAATTGGGTAAGGCTTTCTTCCATCAGTACAACTCTAAAGAAGGTAAAGCTATAAATCATGCTTATACAGATCATCAGTTCAAATTAATAGAACTATTGATTATGTGGTTGGCTTGACATGTGTTTCCAAGTTGTCCAAATAATGGAATTTCTCCAGCTTTAATTCTAATTGCCATTAAGATTGCTAAGGGGTTGAGCTTTCCCTTTGCCTCATATTACTTAGGCTCATTGTACAAGCGTCTAAAGTTGTACCAGTCCAAAACCATAGCTTCCGCCGGTTAGAATAAATTCTAACTTATGTGGATGTTGCTTTTATTTAATTGTGTCTATGGGAAAGATGCAACTCTGATGCTCTTTAGCCTAATATATATAATTCATGTAGGACTTCTAACAAGCAACCACTCAAAGAGTGATTATAGAACATAGGCGTGGCTTGCTCGATCATTAAAGAGATATATTCTTAAAGTGATGGATGTGGCAAATGAATTCAATCCCAAGCCATATGTTAAGGTACTCAATGGGTATAGAAGTCCTGCTTTTTATTAGAACTTGTTTTAATTCTTTAAGTAAAAATATATTAAATTTTTATCTATGTGTATAGGTGCATTACCTTACATCATTGAAAACTCTAATGTAGGGATTATTAGGGATTCATACATAGCAAAAATAGATCTTGCATCTAAGGTAGCACGTCAGTTCAAATATGATCAAAGAGTTTCTTATGCACTTGAGTGAGACTTTTACTATTGCTGCATCTTGATTCCTTAAAGAGTCAATAAAGGAGCTTTTAGTTAAGAGTCTAATTATTTTAGCATTTGATAGAGTTAACATGTATTCATCTGGTTGGCTGGCCTATTAGGGTGCATGCTTAAATGAATGGAAGGCTTTTATAAGCCTTTACTAATCTTAGAGTTGAAGTTAAACCCACTAACACTACTAGTAAAGACATATCTCTATGTTTGCTTGATAGACCCAAGCAAAAGTCTTTTGCTATGTAGATGTTCATGATGAAGAAAATGCAATGTCAAACCTTCAACAATGAAAAAAAGCCGTATTTCATCTAAGACATCTTAAGAAGTGAGTATGCCTTTTTTTTTTAATTATCAAAATAAATATACCTATACTTCACCTTTCACTTGATCGCGTTTCCACTTATATTTCTTGTAAAATGGACCAATTGCCTTTGAAGCTAGTAATCCTCAAGCGGATTAGATAGGTGAGCAAGTTGATATTGATAATGATGATGACAATATAGAGCCACATAATGATGTGCATGATGACACGTCAACTAATTCTAAGCTAGAAATCGATTTAACTTCTTCTAGATCAAGGGATATCTAGATGAAAGATTATGCTTTTGATATTAGTGATATCGATGCTCTTCTTTCTTTGCCACACTAAACAATAAATTATGTAGAGACTACTCAAAGTCGAGAAAGATAACTTACCGAGGATACTACTCAACATGGTATAAATGATATTGAAGTTTCTAATACAACAATGGTTCTTCCTTTTACTTCTTTCTCTCTAGTACTAAGAGTTAGCAATTCCAACTTAGCTTTTAATACTTTTGGCATAACTCTCAAAACAACTTTTAGGATAGTTACTTTTACGATGGGTTTTACTTTTGGTAGCAGTGCTTTGTAATACAAGAAAGGTGCCTTTGACCAAAAAGTTTTGTTTCATCCTCCTTTCAGACTTTTGAAACCAATATTTATTTTGGTACTTCCAAAGTGGACTTCGATAGTTCCTTATTGCCTCTCAACACTAGAAGTACTCAGAAGGCATTTACCAGAAAAAGGGTGAGTTCTAGAATGCTTGTATCCTTTAGTGCAAAAATTGACTTTGTGTGCACTAAAGTGCTTGAATAAGCTTTTGTAAATGCTGATGCTCCGTGGTTAGATATTTTTACAACAAATTTGCAAGAGATGTTAACACTTATGGATAATGTTGCCAAGGTTAGATTTAAACCAAAGTAACTTACTTCTTGCATATCTAAGGCTAGGGCTATTCTTAACATGTAGGTAAATGAAGCTTAAATAGAAGCCAGGCTAGGTAAAGTCAACAGGAAGCGTACTTTATTAAGCAATAGTTAGAGACTATATCAATATAAACAGGTGCAGAACCAACTAGACACTATTCTTAATCTTTATAGTTCTAGTTTTTCTTCATTGGACAACATAATAGAATAGGCTTATTTAATTTTGATATTTTTCTTCCTTTTTTTAAATGAGTTGTCGTAGAACTTTGTTGTCTAATAAGATATCTAAATTTTTATAACAATGTTGGACTTATTGAATATCATACATCCCTTGCTTATAATTTTTTTTAAATTTTTTGATAAAGTCATGCAGTCAAGGGGAACCATTCACTTTTATTAAGGAGATTAACCTCAACCTTAAATGAAGTAAACTATTTGTCCCTTTAAAATAAGCTTTGAAAATGAGGCCAAGATTAACCATCCACTTTTATTAGGGAGATTAAATCTTAACCTAAAACAAAGTAAATTATTTAACCCTTTTAAATAAGCAACTGCGACCTAGGTATGAGCAATTATAGCTGCAGCAAAAAGAAGCTATCTACTTTCATTAGGGAGATTGTATCTCAACCTTAAATGAAGTAAACTATTCAACCTTTTTGAATAAGCGACATAAGCCAATGTATAAGCGATTATAGTTACAGCCAAAGTATAATAATCACATTATAGCCAAAATTTAAGTATAAAGTTATAGCTGGTTTATAATCAATGTCATAGTCAATGTAAACGTTAAAGTTGTTCTATGATAGAAACAACAAAGTTTAGCCAAATTTTAAGCAAGAAAGTTATGGCTAGTTTATAATCAATGTTATAGTCAATATAAGCATTAAAGCTGCATTATGACTAAAACTGCAGAGTACAGCCTGATTTAAGTGATAGAGCTTTGACTAGCATGAAATTCATCTTTTATTTAACATATCATAGTTCTTTACAAGTGAACATAGCAATCAACTAACAACAATAAATAAGTACTATAATTAGCATTGACTTTTATTTACAAAAAAGAAGTGCAAGGAATTAAAGACAAAGTCTAGCATCCGTACATGGAATTTCTTGGCATAGTGAAAGTTAATAGGTGTAAATGATTGCATTATTCTTCGGGTTGATCAACTTGCAGCAACCACTCACATTCACTTCATGGATAATGCAAAATCCTTCATGTTTTGGGCTAAACTTAGGCATTGAGGTTCCTCTTCTGATATGTATAATAGCACGGAGGACTAGATCACCCTCTTCGAAGTTGGTCTGCCTCACTAGCTTATCATAAACTCTACTTAGCCTCCTTAGATACACTATCAAAAATTCCTTTTCTCTATCCTTTTTTTCCAACTCCAACATTTGTAGGCTATCATTATCAAGTTTGGCATCTAATGTTAGGCTTGCATATAGGACTAGTATTTCTACAAGAAGTACAGCTTTTGTTCCATACATAAGTGAAAAAGGATTTGTCCTCGTAAGCCTATGCTTGGAAGTCCTATATGCCCATATTGCCACTGGCAATGCATCTCGCCATATCTTTGGATCTTCATGTACCATCTTAACTCAGTACCTTAAGTAAAGTTTATTTGTAGCCTCAGCTTGGCCATTACCTTTCGAGTAGCAAAAGGTTAATTTAGCATGACCTCATCTTACAAAGCCAGCAATTCTGTCAAGTTACTATTGACAACAAAGGTCCCATTATCTAACAAAATCATTTTTGGTATTTCAAAATGGAAAATAATATTCTCGTTAATGAAATTAGCCGCTACAAGACCTATTGCTTTCTTTAAAGGGATAGCTGCTACCCATTTTGGTAAAATAATCTCTTGTTGCCAATATCTATATGTCTCCCTTAAAAGAAGGATTTAAGGCCTAATTAGATCAAATGCCCAAATGTGCAAAGGCGAAGGAGTGGTAATGCTATGAAGTTCTTGTTAGTAAATGCCCTAGAGCCAATCGACTTGTATGAGGCATATATAAGTTAATAATGCAAACCAATCACTTATATTAATGATCCAAGGTTTTCTTTCATGTTAGTAGCATGATTGACTTTCAAGCAAACACTAATCAACTGAAGCCCATGAAACACAAAGGCCTTGCAAAATTAGTAATCAGTTACATAGATGAGATCCTTATGCATCAAAGCCGTGTTCCTAAAAATATTTCTAGTCATCGTATTGTCAAGACAGGGCATTAACAATGAACAATGACTACTATTTGCTAAGCCTCTACGCGTTTGATGCATGCAACTCTTTCATCTCATAGAAATTAAAGTATAGAGATATTTGGAGATAGCGTGTGGGCATTTTTTTTATGGAAACAAGTTCACTAAACATGGCCCGTATGAGAACTCCATTTGGTAGAAATCACTCAAGTGTCTATGGTGTATGTTCTTATATGTCAGGCGCGTACATTAGTCTTTAAACTTGTGACATCGGGTTATCTTGTATAGGAAGTGTTATACTTTGATCCATTATGAACAGGTCCATAATGGATAGATGCCTAAATAAGAGTGGTATTAGGTAAGACATGAATCATATGGTGGATGAATGAGTGATTTAGAGAGGATTAACCACTATGAGTGACATTTGAGACATATTTCTTATGTTCTTAGCTTTAGTTAACTTGATAAAGTCGTTGGCCAACACATGATGAATTTAAAAGAAACTATTTCTCTAAATTCATGAGGTTGACTAAAAGCTGCAAGAATTAATATGGACAATACATAAGTAGACACTGCATCATACTAATGGTCTTTCTAGGATATCTGGTGAAAGAACCAAAATACATTAAGAGGCTGGTTACTGAAAGTTTCCTAAGAGGTCATATTGACTCTTCCTACATACTAGGTGGCCATGATGCCTTGCTAGAGGCCAATCTTAGTCGATAATTTTTTTTTGCTTAATTAGGTAATCGTATTTATTATCGTTATGAGGCAAGCCTAATGGTTCACACAAAATAAGATGATTTATTGGATTAAAACAAGGATTTAGTTAAGTATGACATAATTAAATAAACAATACAATGAGGAGGACTTAAATGAATTAGTTTAATTAAGCATTATGAAAGAAATAAATTAGATTTGTGAAATCTAACTAGAGATGTCTTAATATGGCAATAAATATAAGAATGTCTTATCAAGATAATGTTCATTTGTAGACATAGTTTTAGGGATATCATTAAATAAAGCCAAATAATTGTATTTGAAAAATTAAATTATTATTTGATAATTATTTAACTAATTATTTAATGTCATTTACACAAAGCAAAATTATGTTACTTAGGTTAGAATATTTAATTATAAATTAAATTATGTAACAGAAAATTAAGGGGATGGGCTAGAAAAGCTTAAATTATCAAGTTAAGATAGTTTAGTAGTGAACTACTCTAAGTTGGGCTTACTAATGTGCTAAGCACATGGAATAGCTATCATTGGTGTGCTATTATGCAAAAATACTAAAAATTACCACTAAGGCCTAATCTTAGATAAACTAATTAAAATAGTTTTAATCGGGCTCCATAGATATGCTCATTAGCCAGGCCAAGCCGAGTTTGGATTCGAGCCTAAGCATGGTAATAACATCAAACATGCTTATCCAAGCCCGAGTCCAGAAATATAAGCCTTGAATTTTGCCTAAGACCACTTATATTTGTAAACGACAGTCCAAGCTCGTTTAGATGCGCCAACATTTTTTATAATTTATTTTTAAAAAATATTTTTTAAAATTTAATCTTTGTTAATTTAATATTTTTCTTTTATTAAGTTTAAAAATATAAATACTTTAACCTAGTTTTTAATGTTTACACTATAATATTATATATATATGTATTTTTTGTATGATAAAGAATTATATAATATATAAAATATAAAATTAATATATATTATGTAATATTAAATGGGTCGAGCCAAGCTTAGGCTTTAGAAGTTGGAATAAAACCCAACCCATTTTTTTAATCGTGCCTAATTTTTTGCCTAAGTATATTTTTTGGGCCTAATATTTTTGTCCAAACCCTCTCAAATATCGGGCAAGCCTTTGGACTTAAGCAAGTAAGTTAGCCTTTGAGCAGGCCTCGGCTCTAAGAAACACTCCAAAAAGTCACCACCTTCTAATTATGCTATAATGGGCTTGATGCCCCATTAGTCAAATTTAACCTAACCCAAGGTGTATTTAAATACATAATTAAGGTTTTTTGTTATTGTAGCATCTAGGAAAACCCTCGGTGCCAACAAATGTTGATATGCATGTGCCCAAGATTTCCTTTCAGTGGTATCAAAGCCTAAGGTTTGTACCTTATATGTCATTTAGCATGCCCATTTTCTGTGACAATCAATTTGATTAATTTGTCTGTTGACACAGTGATTTTTGGTTCTAGTAAAATTCTTGAAAAATTAGTTTTCATTAATTTTTTTAATCTAGACATCATGTATTTATGCGCTTTAATCATGTTTAAAAGTGTTTAAATAATTGATTAAATTTGTTAAAGTCCTAACATGTCTTAAGATTTCAAGGTTGTTTCGATGTTGTTTTAATCGTTTCTTGAATTCAAAATTAAAGAAATTATTTTTTAAATTTTAATTTTCCAACAAGTTAATCCATGTTTATTATCAATATTAATTAGTTTAAAATATGTTTTTTCTAATTAAATTGATATTGGAGTCATCAATCAACATTTTGGTGTTAACTGTTACTAGGATGGCTTTGTTTCGATGTTTTGATGGTGTTAAAACTTTCAACAACTTTTATGCAACTTTCTCCTTGTTTTTCCACCTTGAAATTATCAAGAAAAGTTCATAGTACTTGTTGGAAAATTAGGTGCACGTGTTGATTGTGCCATCTTATTTTTGTTCTTGTGACCTTGGTACAACATCCATGGCAACAAGATATGGTTGCTAATTTGCTGCATTTTTAGAGGTTTAGTAGAAGGAAGATAATAGTGTTTGAGTTGAATTAACATGGCTAAGATAACCATGCATGGAATAGGCTCTTGGTTAGACTAGGACTTCCTTAAATGTTGTGCCAACTTATCTTACTTGAAGTAGGATTCATGTAACTTGGATTTTCTTCAAATTTTAAGTCCGATATGATTAGATCAAGATAATCCATAATTGCAAAAAAAAATTGCTAAAAGTTAGCAAAGTTGGCACAATGTACCCCCTAAGTGGTTTGTTTCATTAAAACTCTTACTTATCATCAGACACATGACTATCCAATTGTAATAATTTCTTAAATACATTTAAAACATGGATTGGATAATAAAGTAAACATGGAATTAAAATTCAATTAAACTGTTTAATTGAAATTTATATTTAATTTAAATAATTAACCCTAATTTGACTAGGATATATATTAATATGATTAGAATTAATGTTAGTCATACAAAAAATTGTTTTCTTAATTAAATTAAATATGGATCAATTACTAAGACTTCAAAAGTTTCCTAAATGGTTTAGAAAATATTACATGTTAAGTAGTTTGTCTAGATTAAGAAAACGTTATCTAAAAGTTAGGTAATGTCCTAATTAAGACAAACAACCTAAAAGTTAGGTAATAGCCAATTTAATGTCTTAAAATGTGTTTTGGAAAAAAAAAAGTTTTGTAAAATGGTTTTTGGAAAACAAGTTTCCAAAAGTGGATGGTTTGTCCAAATCAAGACAAAGTTAGATAATATCCTAGTTAAGACAAAGAACCTAAAAGTTAGGTGATATTCAATTTAAGACAAGTTTCCTATAATTTAAGAATTTAATTAAAAATTTTTTAATTAAAGAACAAAAGTTACTAAATAATTTGATAAATCATTTAAAATGTTTGCAAAGGTCGACAAAAATGACACATAAGATCACCAAGTGATATTGGCTATGCTGATTTTGATTCATGCTTATAATATGATTACGTTAGCATGAAGATGATTATAGACTAGACCTTAATATGACTAGATTACGAATGGTTGAATTTTTCTTTGGTATTTATTTTATAAATAAGGTCGCGAACTTTGCCTTCTCTTTTAATTCTAAGTTGTAAACTCTCTTCTCACTTAACTCCCCTCGAATGTAACTCGAGATTTTTACAATGATATGTAATCATTACATAGGACTTGTAGATTTAGATTTAGGTAAGATTAGAATTATGTAGATCCAAGATGTAAAGAAGATGATGCCAAGAAGAAAAAAGCAAGGAAGTTATCATCAAGACTTGTGAATAACTTGTATGATACCCTTAGAAATTTGACCAACTAGTTTCCTAATGGCTCAAGGAAACTGGATAGATAAAGTCTATAATCATCCTAGTAGATTGCATCATTAGATTTATTGTTTAATTTATATATGTGATGTATGATTGAATAAATGTTAAGCATTCTAATCAAACAAAGCAATGAAACTTAAGTTAAATGATTAAAAATCCCTCGTAAAATATTGAGTCCATGCCTAAGCATGATTAGTTGCCTTACGTTAGTCATAATAAGATACCCAGGTTCCAGTTACAAGTGATTTGTTCAGTCACTCAAGGTTCCTTCCGCCTAAACTACTTGAGTTATGAATAATGAGTCTTACTCAAATATTGTTGTGTGGTTTAGATGTGTCACACTTAACCATATGACTTTAGAGGTGATGGTTAGTTAAAGTGCATATGATCCATTTAAGTAAAAAGCTATCGCCTAACTGATCTAGGATTTGCATAAAGAAACAATCGATAAACTAAGTTACCTACCTAATTAGCTTTTACGTGATTTATTGAGTCACTCAAGGTTGTGTAAAGGTGAAAGAAGAGCCTAGCTCTTTAAGAAAATTCAAACGTTAAACTTTTTAAGTTATGGTTTAGGGCTATAATCTCAATAAAATACTGAGGACAATCATTAAAGTTGTAAACTTTACTTAGTGATTAAATTACAGACTATTAACTATAAAATGGTTTGCTTCATAATGGATATAAACATAACATGACTAATTAGACTATCGCTAAGTAGCATATGTGATGCTAATAAGCTTAATAAGCTAGACTCTAATGGCATATCCAAGAATAGCCTTTCAAGTTAGGGGCAATCCATTAAGTTCATATTGCTAACCTTAATTGAGCCGCATTATGATGATAGCTAGTACGACACCTAAACTCCAAAAGAAGCAACAGGTATTTAAACTCATGAAATTATCTAAAACCTCAAATAATTATTCTATAAATGTAATCATAATGATAGGTTAGACATCCCAAAAGAATCATTCTTAAGTAAGATGTCAAAAAGTAGCCCAAACAAGCCTCATATAAAAAAAAGTATTTTAAGACTTGAGCATTTTGCTGGATCATGATCCATGCATTACACATTTTCTTTTGAAGAAAGATAATGGAGATAATAACGGAATATGCCAACATAGTAGATAACTAGATTAATAGAGTAAAGACTGCAAGGAGAATTTTGATATTATCAAAATTAGGAAACTTACAACAGTTCCAATATTAGATAAACACCGATATTAATTCACTTCTATTGGTATATGATAGCTACAAGTTGGTGCTTAAATATGTATGACATATTGTAAGGCCCAAACAAAAGAGTAGTAAAGATGGACCATAGGTAATGCTAACCTTGTTGATGTAGATCAAAGCTTGCCTCCTTAATTAATGTTTCAGAAACATAATCTTAATTTATTTGTAAATGTAAGAAGTTTATTTTGGCATTTACATGCCACTTGAGGATGATTTCTGGCATTTGATGTCGATCTTAAAATTAGTCCTCATTGAATAAATCATTAATCATAGAATTTTTTCTATGTTATGATCTTTTTATTCTTAAACATACAAATTGCAATAGTATTAAGGATATTAAATGGCCTATAACTTATAGGATTCAAAAATAATTTTGGAATCTAATTCTTTTTAAATCTACACAGGTAGGATTAGTACGAGGCATTTAGGATTCTTTAAAAGTTAAAGATATAATTTAACTTAGTTATAAGAGCCATGATGTTAAAAATGTAATTTTTAGGGAAACGTTCCAAATTGATAGGATTGCATGTTTTTACCTAAAGGTCATAAACAAACTCTTTTGTTTAGGCTCACAAAAAGAGTTAATTAGATCATTAGCTTACAACTAATAAAAGATTCCTAATAGTTATTAACGTAACAACTAAGCCATATGACTGGAATCTATGTCTTGTTGTGATCCGAATAGCTGATGACTTTGATAATGAGATTATCATGAATGTAACCAAAACATATTCTCACAATAATACTTAAGCTTTGTCCAAGTTAAGACACAATTACTAATCGAAAGAGTTTGGCATTGGATACGTTAGCAATTGGTTTAGTGCAACTGAAAGATGTTAGTATATGCCCTAGAGCCAAGCAACTTGTATGAGGCATATATAAGTTAATAATGCGAACCAATCATTTATGTTAATGATTCAAGGTTTTCTTTCATGTTATTAGTGTGATTGAGTCTCACACAAACACTAATCGATGAAGCCCATGAAACATAATGGCTTTGCAAAGTTACTAATAAGTTTCGATGATGAGGTCCTTATGCATCAAAGTCGTGTTTCTAAAAGCATTCCTAGTGATCGTATTATCAAGATAGGGCATTGACAATGCATAAAGACTAGCATATGCTAAGCCTCCATGCATTTGATGCATGCAACTATTTTATCTCATAGAAGTTAAAGTATAAAGATACATGGGGATAGCATATAGGTACTTATTTTATGGAAACAAGTTCATTAAACATGGCCTGTACGAGAACTTATTTGGCATAAGTCACTCAGGTATCTATGGAATATGTTGTCATGTACTAATGATTTTCATTGGTCTTCAGACTTGTGATGCCAAGTCATGTTTTATGGAGAGTGTTATACTTTGATCCATTACAAATAGGACCACAATGGATGGATGCCTAAATAAGAGTGGTATTGGGTATGACATGAATCATATGATGGATGAACGAGTGATCCAGAACTCCAAGTGACTTTAGAGACATATCTCATATGCTCTTGGCTTCAATTAACTTGATAAAGTTGTTAGCCAACATATGATAAATTTAGGAGAAATTGTTTCTCTAAATTCATGAGGTTAACCAAAAGTTACAGAAACTAATATGTTTTGATACATGAGTAGAAACTGCACCATGCTAGTGGTTTTTCTAACATATCCAGTGAAAGGACTAAAGGACACTAAGAGGCTAGTTAATAGGTTTCTTAAAAGGTCATATTGACTCTTCTTACATACTAGGTGGTCATGATGCCTTGCTAGAGTCTAATCTTGGTCTATAAATTTTTTTTTTTGCTTAATTGGATAATTATATTAATTACCGTTATAATGGAAACCTAACGAGTCGCACACAATAAGATGATCTATTAGATTAAAATAAAGATTTATTTAAATATTACTTTAAATAAAAGATATAATAAGGAGGACTTAATTGATTAAATATTATTAAAGACATAAATTAGATTTACGATATCCAACTTGAGATGTCTTAATATGGTAACAAAGAAAAAAATTACCTATCAAAATAATGTCTCTTTACAGACATAGTTTTAGAAATATTATTAAATAAAGCCAAAAATTATATTTGAAAAATTAAATAATTATTTGATATTTATTTAATTAATTATTTAATATTATTTACGTGAAATAAAATTATTTTGCTTAGGTTAGAAATTTTAATTATGAATTAAATTATCTAACATGTAAATTAAGGGTTGGGCAAAAGGCCAAATTATCGTCAAGAGAGTTAAGTTGTGACTACTCCAAGTTGGGCTTACTAATGGGCTACGCGCATGGAATAACTATCCTTGGTGTGCTATTAGGATAAAATAATAATAAGTTACTATTAAGAACTAATCTTCAATAAGCTAACTAAAATAGTTTTAATTAGGCTCAAAAAACACTCTAAAGTGGCATTACCTTCAGGGTATGTTAGTGATGGGCTCAATTGACCCATTAATCAAGCTTAACCTAGCCCAAGATGTATTTAAATACATAATTAAGGCTTTATGGTTGATTTTAGTATCCAAAAATACCCTTGGTGCCAGCCTCCTTACTTTCTTAAGAGGTTGGTGCAATCTTATAAACTTCCCTAAAGGTATCTTAAGTGATCTGAAATTGTTTTTGATCATAACAAAAGTAGAAAATTAGTTTTCTATTCCAATGGAATCAACCATAATAAAAAATTAGGGCTTTTGGATTCATTTACTGAGATTTGCAAAATACCTACTTCTCTATAGAGCTATTTTCTTCTTCTTCTTGGCGTAATAGATGTGAGAAGTGTTCTCGACTCACTTCAGATCTTAACTTATTGGATGTATCCTTTTAATTGAAGCTTGAGAAGCCTTCTGGCTAGCATCGAAGAACCATTAAACCTCAAAAGGCTTCAGTGGTCATCTATGTGGATCACATTTAAAAGCCAAACACTCAGACTGCTTTTGGCCTTAAGAAGATATCATAGAAATCAACCTATGGTGTGTTCGTGCAGGGACTGGCACGCTTAGAGTTATAAGTTTTTAAGTAGGTATGATTTCATCAGATCTATGTTCAAATTACAATCAGATCACATTTGTATCTCTTCCTAAGATACTAAGGAAATTTAGGTACTTCTTTATTTACTTTTTGCTGTGTATGTTAATTCTAATTAACTTTTTATACCTATGTCGATATGCATGAGTCCAGGATTTCCTTTCAATTCTATCACCAAGCATGTATGGCATTATTGTAGATTTGGCATAGATAAAACTTCCTTGCAAGATGTATAGCATATACTTCCATTATTAGCTAATAACACCCAAGTCTAAGAGCTTTTGATATACCTTTCTGCCTTCTTCATGCTCTTATTACTCATTCTGTGCACTTTATCTAGCAATGAGCTCCCCTCAACTGAAGAGACACACTTCAAAGACTTCCCTAAAAAAGAAACTCAAAATAGGTCATTGCCACTGAGAAAAAAATGTTAAGCTCTTCGCTTGAGTTGTTTGGTTGCCTGCTGATTAGTTGAATGAACTTTATTTCTAAGATACTCAATATAAGGCTCACACTAATCTCCAAAGCTTCTAAAAAAATGAATTCATGTACATCTAGTGGTTCAAAACACCTCTTATAAGACTTTTGCAATTGCAAAGTATCCTTAGCCACAATTTGGCTAAAAGTAAGCTATTCTTTGTAGTAAACAATGCAACGGTGGACTTTCTTCCCCACACCACTTCATGACTGCTTCCAAACTTTATTTCGCTTCGTCTTTAAAACTACACCTCGTTAACAGTCCACCAACATCTCTATGATATATTACACCATTAATCAAAACAAAATGTTTTAAACTTGGTGTATTAGCAGGAGTAGGCTCAAGCAATTGATCAATATAGGTGCATGCCAGTCTTCATCATCATCATTATAATTTGAAAGCTGAAGCAACTCACTGGCTGGACAAGGTAGATTTCTTCTAACTACTAACATGGCAATATTTTGATTCTCTTTTAGAATATTAATTTTTGAAGCTAAGGTGGCAAGTGCATCAACATACCTATTTTTGGATCTCAGACTATGCTCCATTTGATAGTATGAAACTTTTTCCACAAAGCTTGTACAAGAGTTCTATAAGAAGCTAAAGGTTCTTTTAATGTGAACTCATTATTAGCCTGCTTAATAATGATATCAGAATCTCCATGGATACACATATTGTTGACCCTAATAATAGTCACTATGAATAGCCCCAAAATAAGTGCCTCATGCTCTGCTTGATTATTGGCGCAGAGGAAATGCCAAAGAAAGTGGGGAAAATTATCTGAGCAAGGGCAAAAAAAATAGAAATTAAAAGACCAATTTGAATAAAAAGACTATTTCAATTTAAAATTTTTAGAATGTCGTGAAAATGTCAATTAGATGACAACAATTTGACAAGTTTTGTTTTTTAAGTTACAAGTATAAAAGGAAGTTACAATAATAATAAAGTATTATGGTTATAACTTTATCTATCCATTGGATGGTAGACACATGACATCTATGGAAACTTAAGGGCTTAAGATCCTAGCATTGTTAAAAGTTTGATTTTAGCCAGTGCTAAAATCTTGCAATTAACCTTGAAATTCACCTAATTAGTTTTTGGCATTCAAAAAGAATGAAAAATAAAGATATGGTCAAAAGCTCGAGAGGTCCATTTTTCAAATAATTTTATAAAGAATCAACCAACCAATGACAAAAATCTGCCAAAACTAGCAAAAATCATGCACTTGCCTTATTTGGACCTAGATGGAACAAATGAGGGCTAAGTCAACGACTAAATATGCAAACACCAGCAATGAATCTTGAAATTGAAAGATTAGTTGCAAATTTTGTGCATAACTTATTATCTGCTAACAAAAGCAAAATTTTGAAAATTGTACCAAAAGTTAAATCAGTGAGATCTTTAGTTACCAGTTCAATCAATTGTATTAAAATAAACAATTTAAATATTAAATATGTAATTTTAATACCAAATAATTATTAAATATAATAAATATTTAATAAGAATATGTATTTGATTATGTGGTATGATCTTTAATATAGATTTAAGAGGTTAAAGGTTTAAATTTCATAAAATATTATATAAAAAATTATTAAAAAAATAAGTTTAAAATTGATTTTTATATTTTTGGATTTTTATTGATTTTTTACTGATTTTTTACCAATTCAACTAGTTTTCTACTAGTTTGAAAACACACCGGTCTAATTATGAGTACCAGACCAAATGGGCCATCAATTTTCAATTCAACCGATCCAACCCACGACTTTGATCCCCCTTTTTTAATACGAAATAGAAGTGGCCAAAAGTCAAGGAAAATAATTCCCACTCATATGTTACAAGGTTGCAAGATGAGGTTAATAGTGTCATTTTCAAAAGTCAATAAAATCGGACAAAGGATATATAGATAATAATACATATCTATTAGTAATACAACGTCTTCCTTCATATTAGTCAATAATAAATAGTTATTAAGTATTAATTAGATGAAACTCAAGGAACGTAAAGGCTTGTAAAGAAATTATAAAGAGTTACCATTTTAAGATCTTTGAACATCAAAATCATGTTTTTAAAGTTGTTCATGATCATTATATTGTCAAGATAAGGCATTAGCAATACTAAATAACTAGTACATGTTAAGCCTTATTTCTTATGAAAGTAATCGATCTCATAGGTGTGTGAAAGATACTCGTGATAACTAAAAGATGTGGCTTCATGCTTAAGCAAAAATAATTAAGCAAGAATATGAACGTTATGGAATTAAAAGGAACATAAAAAAACAAAAAAGTAACCAAATCTCAAAAAATCATACTTGTTAAATTTTACGGTGAGTAAGCGATTATATAACACGCATATAATCAGGAATCTCATCGTAATGCAAAAATACAATAATCTTGAGTTTACAAACAGCCCATGCAATTTTGAACATCAAGAAGCAATCCGAGACTTTAAGTTATTAAAGTGTTTTGACTTCTGACAGTAACCCACACAAGATGAAGAGAACCTTCTTCAAGATAAAAATAAAGTTCTAGTTTAAATTCATGCCAATGGATTACTTTTCATAAACCTCTCCCCATCAAGAGGAACCATGGCCAAGGTGGAAGAAAACAATTTTCTATCTTCACAGGATTTGGACATCTCCATTTGCCGCCAATGTTCAGTTAATATGATGGTTATTGGCCTTAATGGGTGCGAAGACTCTAGGAATATTATGGACCTAGGTTTCTAACATAGGTCTTATAGTATTTGCTTTTTAAGTCCTTTCACTTAATTAAATCATTTAATTAAGCCCTTATTGATTAATTATTTAATTTCATCAATTAAGTCATTCCATTTCAATCACTTAAATTACTTTAATGTACTTCTAATATGTTGACAATGAATATAAATTATAATCCAGAGATAAAATAATTTATTTTAATTAGCCATAGGTGAATTTTGTTAAACTACCATGACCATCCAATTATTGAAAAATCAAGCTAATCTTGACAAAACCTTTTAGCATTAAGCTTATCACTGTAATTCGATTCTTTCACCTTATGTTCTATCTTTCACCATATATTGCAGCTAAACCACTAGCATTGTGTAGTATCTACTTATAATTCTACCCATGTCAGGTTTTGCAACTTCTAATTGACCTTTGGAATTTTAGGAAAAAGATTTCTCTTAAATTCGTATTGTTCGAGCCAAAGACTTCACTAGTAGTGAAAAATAAAATGTTTACTCAATTAAATAATTAAATATATAATAATAAATTAAATTCAAAATAAAAGATATAAAAAATTAAATTCCAAATAATCCAAACATGATGACCCAAATTACTCAAAAGTTTTAAACTTAAATTACCCTAAAATCCGAAATAATCAAAACTTGAATTAATCTAAATGAAAATCGACCCACACCTAAAACTAGTTCAAAATTTTTAAAACTTGAA
>JAQSVH010000004.1:19003926-19015571 GCA_029448705.1 Adansonia digitata
GGTTTCATAAGCTTTATGAACTCATCTACTCATTCAAGGCATGGAAGCCTTGAAATCATAAAGCTCACTGTTAAAATTTTTGAAAGACAAGATGAACAAGCTTTAAGGGTTTTTTCATGAGCATTGTGAGCTCAACTTATCTACTTATTCAAGGCATGAAAGCCTTGAAATCGTTAAGCTCAATGTTAAAATCTTGCTGGAAAACAAATAAATACATGGTAAGTAGGAAAAATGCATGGCAAGCATCCACAATAACCACAAATGCACGAGAAAATTTATTTTTCCTTTGTTTTCAAAACATTTATATGTTTATGTATTCCATGAAATATGCATGATAAAGGTGAAAAATAAAAGAAAAGAAATCAAAAAGAGGAGGAAAAATACTTCAAGAAGAAAATAGTTTATGCGCATAGAGAATATAATGAAAAAATAGGAAACCCCTTTTAGAATGTTTGGGCCACCACGTACTAGGGGAGTTTATTGTCATTTATATTTTCTTTGTCCATGTGGCACATATCTTCCTTAATATGCCTTCAAAGTTCCTAAAATTGGGGACCAAGAAAGAAAACTGTTGGCCTAGCTTGGTACTCTTGCGTCTAAATTACTTGAAACGCCTTTTTCTTTTTCTTTTTCTAATTTGCCTTTGTTCATTTCTGAATTCTATCCACATTTTAGCGTAGTTTTATTTTCCTCCCTTACATTTCCTTTATTTGAAGTTATTCTTCCTAGCTCTAAATTTTATTTATTATTGAATTTCATCCCTCCATGTTTAATTTTAAAATCATAGTCTTTAATTATGCCAAATTTCCCCTAAAACTTGACTTTTCCAATCTTCCAACTTAAGCATGATTAAAAAAAATGATCCAAGGCCATTTGGAATGATTAAGATGGAAAATGTCGTTGAAAATTTGAAAATTGGGCTTGGTAAAACCAATTTGCCTTGAAGTATGGATAATTCTTCCCCCCCCCCCTCTTTTTTTTTTTTGGCATTTTGACCTTTGAAAGTCGAAGTATTGATACTTAGAGCAAAGTATCGATATTTGCAGCATGTTTTGCAAGAAATATCTCATTTTAACCTTCCAAAGATCTTCATTTATTCAATTTATTCCTTAGGCTTCATCACTCATTTGGAGGCAAAAGAAAATGATATTCTCACTCATCATGGCTACATGATTCTATTGCTAATTAACTTGATTATGTGTTTAAATCTGGTTTTATAAAAATAAAGCAATACTCTCAGATTAAATCTGCTTTTTTTTTATTTTTAAATCTTCGTCGTACAAATAAACTTCAAGAATCCTTTTAATTTTAGGAACACCCTTTTACAATTCGTAATTTTTTCAAAACAAGGAAAAACTGCTATGACATTTTGAACGATTGGTATCTTAAGAAAATTTTTAGGGGATTGCGTCTATATACCAAAAAAATAAAAAATTATAAAACCAGACTTAAGATAAAATATGGCTAGTAGATATTGATTTTAGGGTATCGTGGGGTGTTAATCTTTTTTCACATGTAATCGACTTCTAAATTTAACTTTATATTTCTTTGATTTTAATGCAGACTTTAAAATCAATTCTTTTAAAATAATTTCAAAATTACTGATTTTAATATGTGTCCGATCACACCTAATCTAAAAGGATTAGTGGCGACTTCAATTTTTCAACTATTTCACAATAGCCATACAAGAATAGTCACATTAACAATTTTCTCCAACGAAACTACCCCACTTTAAAACTAAGAACATGATTTTTCCTTAAGTCTAACATGTCGAAATTTGCATTTTGGCATGTTACAACAAGTTATGAGCAATAATTTGATTAATGTGAGGAAAAATTAAAAAATTCAATTAATATTGATAACTACTGGTTATAAATTATATTGCCAATGATTTTGGAATGTATTCATATTAGCACATATTAAACTAAACAAGAAAAAATATAAATATTTTTAAATTTTAAAAATATTCAAATAAAAAAGAATTTTCCCCAAAAGACTCAAATTCTAATATATTAACAAGAGACAATTTAAATTAGGTGTGCCTTCTTGACTTGTCTAGCTATGCTTAATGTGGGTTTAAATTATTCAAGCTAATTGTGAGTTTTTTTAATTTTATTGAGTGAATAATTGAATTTGATTCGTTCTTTATTCCCTGACAAGGAAGAGTTACTTAATAACTGGCTTAAAAAGTCAACAATCGTACAATACGTGGATAGAATACTAAATTTTTAATTCAAGTAATCATGAATCAATTTTTGATAATTTCAAAAAAAAAAAATTAAAAACAACATAGATTTTTTATACTCTGCAGTAGAGAATTTCAAATGTTGTCTGAATCGAATATTAAATTTTTAATTTAAATTTATTTAATTAATAAAAAAATTATTTATTTTTATTTATAAAAATATATAAATAATAATATAAAAATAATTTTTTAATATTTTTTAATAATAAAATGAACTTATAAACTATACTTGAAGAAAGAAAGTAAAAAATTTGAGCCATACATGACCCATTAATATCCTATCAGATAGTATTGTATAACTAGACTCCATCATGACATTTTTTTCAAGTTCCTAATCTACTTAATCCCAACGCCTACCCAAAAAGAATATGTCAGCACCGTGGTTTCATGATTCCAGGGTTGAAATTTGTTGGCCTTGGTCTTGGGGTGTCCTTTAATTGCACCGCAGATGGCGGGTTGTTGGGTAGACCGTTGGCAGGAAACCGGCTTTGTTGTGACCGTGAGAGTGACTCTCCAATGTATTCTTAACTAAATTCTAAAATAGAAAGCTTCATAGTCAGATCTACATACTTTCACGTTTTGTATATGCATACGTCCTCGTTCTTTGGCGTGTCTTGTTAATCAATCCTCCACTACTTCGCCCGAACTCTCCATTAGGTTTATATTGGGAAAAAAAATAATTAAAAAGTAATATATTATATATGTATTTTTTATGAGTATTTATTTAAAAATATGATGCGAAATATTTTTTCTATAAAAAAATTATAATTTAAGGATAAAAAAATAATTCAATGTATTGAGATTTGAATCTAAAAATTATTAAATACTATATTTTAAATATCATTAGATAAATGTATTACATTAAATCCAATTTCAAAATATCTTCTCGATTTGCAGCAAATTAAATTTGCCCCTTGATGTTTGTACTAGCTTAATTGACAAACTCTTAAAAATTGTAATTTTGAGAGATCTTATGTGCACAATGTTCTCAAATGTGATTTAATTAAATAAAGATAGAAATGAGGATTAGAAGATTATGGTAGATTAGGAATATAATAATAATAATAATAATAATAATAATAATAATAATAATAACTAACATTGCTCCATTAATTTCAAAATTAATGTTTTATTACAATTTGCGGCATGATTAACTCTTTCGTTCTACCCTTTTATTTTTTTTTTTTAAAAAAAATTCCCATAAGATTTGAACTCTTTTTCTTTCTCAGAGATAAAAAATTCTTTTTGTAATTTATTTTTATTTTTTTCATTTCATAGACTATATTTCTGTTGTCTTCTTTTTTTTATTATTCAAATAAAGTTGTTCAAATCCTCTTATTTAGATTAAAAAAAATATTGAGTGTTATTTTAAATTAAAAGAAAAAAATTGTGTTAGTTCTATTACTTGTGCAAATAAAATCTTAAAACAAATATGACTTGTGCAAAAGTTCTAATTATCTTGGATAATAGAGTTTGCTTATTTGGAGACATTTTAATGCCAATAAATTAAAATGTCTTCAAGTGTATTTTTTCTCTTCTCTTTGTAAATGATAAATTAAAAAGCATACATCCGCCCGCTTAACTTGAAAACAAAAACATCTAGAACAAAAGAAATTCCATTTTCTTTTGTAAGCAAAAAGAGTAATATATGTCTTTAATTGAACCAATATATATATATATATATTTATATAAAGGTAGCTGTAATCTAGAGTTCAAAAAAAGATTATATATATTGATATTTGAATTTAAACTTGTTAGATATTATCTTTTAAGAATAATCGTATGAACTAATTAAGTTATGGATTTATTGAATAAGTATTTATGACAATACAAGTAAGAAACTCTAAAAAAGAAGGGGGGTTCAAGTATTACAAATGTTCTATTTTGCAACCAATGATTAGCTAAATGGTGTGGTTTAGTAAGTCCAATATTCTTTATAAATAATGTTAATCACTTGAATGACAAAGTGCTATGAGGCATTATATTAGAGATTTTATAGCAATTGAAACAAGAATTGGCTTAAAAGTTGTGCATCGGCATTTATCAAATCCAACCGTTAATGTTAACTTAGAATTGATAATAAGATTATGGCGAATGAATGGGTGTATTACTTTTATCATGATATTATTTTATATCGATATCAATTTGTTTTGATATATCTTTTAAATTTATTGATATTTTTAAAATATTTTTTATATATTCGTATAGCTAATTTTCAATTTTTTAATAAAAATATATATTATATGCACATGTAAATACATACTCGTTATGTACATCTATATTTTATGTGCAAATAGAAATTTTAAATACTTAATATCTAAAGCCTTTAAATATCAAATAAAAAATTAAATATAAAATAATAAAAATATTATAAATTATTTTTAATCAAATGTAATAATCTAATTTAATGATATATTCTATTTTAAATAAAGTTATGAAAAAATAAAAATGATCAAAGAAAAATATTAAAAATTCGTTGAAAAGAATTAAATAATTTAATAAATTAAAAAAGAAATAAAAAGTTAAAACTCTATATCAATTGGTATAACTCAATACAGCTGATATAAATTGATACGAAATCAAAATCAGAATGATACAATATTAATACTTTATCCATTTTTTTAATTTTATTTCAAAATTAATATGTAGCTGTCCAGACATGAATATTGACATAGGATTGATACCCACGGCTGAGAGGAATTTAGGTAGTTAAATTGTCCTAGTCATTGGTGTTCATTTTTTATGCTTTTCCAATGCTTGGAGACCACGTTTATACTTTTTCCCCCACCCTTTCTTTGCATTTTCACGTCAATCCAATCCAGTCCATTTCGATGCGTTAAATCGATTATCAAAGCAAGAAAGAGACTAATAATTTAACTCTTTTCCTCTCACCCTTTGCTTGCCTTTACTTCATACCACAACACTATTTTAAGTGCAACATTTTTATTTATCCAATTGCCATTATTACTCATGGATGCCCAAAAAGATGAGAAATTCTGTCTCATACTTTTTTTCCCTTTTGTTCTTTCTTTATATATATATATATATATATATATACACACACACACACACACACACACACACACATACACATACATATATATTTGATGATGAATAGTAAGTAAATGAATCTTGTTAATGGATTTATTAAGGATATTATATAAAATAATATTTTCTTCTTTGAATTAAAAATATGTATAAAATTGTTAATTTTTATATTTAATATAATTATAAATAATATATTAATTAAGTTTCAAGAAAGTTGTAAAAATATTCGTTAACAAAATCTATTGTAAATAAAATTTTGTTAACCATAGTCATTAATATTTTATTAAATTGTAATAACTGTCAATTTTATTTATAATTTTTATGTATTAGATCAAGATATCACCATATATAATTACATTAAAAATTCTTTTTAAGATATTCATTAGCAAAATCTTTGAAAATATAATTAAGAGTTAAATGTGAATCAACAGACTTGTTTAAAGGTTAAATTATCAGTTTGACTTAACTTAAATTATTATTTATTAATAATAAATATTTATAAATTTAATTATAAAATATATAATATTAATATAAAATAATATTTTAATTCTTAAAATAATAAGTGGATCATTGAATCTAACTCAATCCGAACTTAATAAATAAATAAAAATTTGACCACAATCAGACACAAACGGGCCTTACTTCAGGATGATTAATGTAATAACTTTAGCCCCCTCTTTTTTTTTTGGCATGAGTGAGTTGAGATTTTCTTTGTAAGCCCAAGGAGGATTCTCTGGTAATAGGACCCTGCGGGTCCAAACTTACCGAACAAGTTATTGGCGCATCTCGATCAATACATGAATGACAAGTGTCATTATTGTTCAACCGACACTGTGAATTATCCCCAAAAATTCAAAGAATCATTAATTTTTGTTAGCAAATCAATTCTTCCCCGTATAACTTGCAAGCTTTGTCGTAGTTGGGGCACCAAATGGTCAACTTCTGGGGTCCCCATTATGACCATCAAGTGTTCTTATGCTTTAACATCGAAATCTTAACATCCAACATGCTAAATGATCTTTACATGATGATAATTATAATAATTTCAGAACCCAAAATCATGTCTCAAATTAGGCAATTGAATTCCGACACAAAAAAAAAAAAAAATTCTAGTGTTATTGTATGAAACTTAAATCTTAATTAGCATGACTTTATGCAAAATCTATGGTCCCAATCAGTAGTCAAAAGTAAGGTTCATCATCAATTATGGTACTTCACCATACAATTTCCCTTCGAATTGCTTTATTCCTTTTAAAAAGTTGCTGTGCCCGTTCAGAACACATAACTTTCACAAAAGCATCAAACAGAATTCCAACAACAGAAATCCAAATATAATAGTGACCGCTACTTTCTCTCTGTCTTTTAAAATTGTAATAAAAATTAAAAAAAATTACTAAAAAGACTACAAAAGACTTGAAATCCAAGAAAAAAAAATGACACAAAACTTGCATGTCTTTGAATTTAATATTTGCATGAAAAAATGGAGATTATATGTAAAAAGGCTATTAGGCTAAGTCTATTTTCCAAGAATTTTATTTATAAATTAACAGGAAAAAGAAGAGAAGCTTGCCCTCAAAGCACACCACCCTTTCTTCCCTTTCCCTCTCTTTACCAGTTTTTGTTCTCTGTCTTTAAGCAAAGAAGCAAAGCATCTCCTCTTACACATTAAGTTGCTTTCCCTTGTAAGTATCAACCTTTCCTTTGCTTACAATTAGAATGTAGCTTCTGCTTTTATCTCATCTCTAACATTAATCAAATATATTTATATATCATTTTTTGGGCAAAAACATTTCTAAAGTTTGGAATCTCTGTCCAAAGCCTCCTCATACATTAGTTAATGAGGTCAAATTCAAACTTGGATAACTTTTGTTTTTCTGAATTTTCATTTGGTCTTAGTTCTTCTCTGGTTATTTTGATGTTCTTCCGAAAACTATAGCTAATTTCATTTCTTCTTGTTAGACTTCTCTTAAATGCGTCTTGTCATGTCCAATTCAGCTATTCCTGGGTTTTTTGATTCTTTATTTTAAGCTTTTAACTTTATCTTTCTGTTAATTTGTTATTTCAATTTTTTCATAAACAATTTTTAAAATAGTTAGTATGCTAAAGATCATTCCTTTGAATCTCTAATCTAAAATAGTATTCTGTTTCCTGAGTTTGTTTCAGGTTCTCTAAATTTTAATTCAGTAGGCATTGGAGCTTTTAGTTGTTTCATGCATTCAATTCATGTTCCCTACTTCCTTCAAGAACAGAATTTTCTTTCACATTAAGAAACCGTTCACCATATTTTCTTAACTTAGATTCATTTAAAATTTCCACTAATTTCCTGTATTAAGGTTCATACTGCATTGGTCCTTTTTTTATAACTTCTTTGTGTTTTCAAAGCAAAATTGCTTTA
This sequence comes from Adansonia digitata, assembly GCA_029448705.1. Lineage (NCBI taxonomy): Eukaryota > Viridiplantae > Streptophyta > Magnoliopsida > Malvales > Malvaceae > Adansonia > Adansonia digitata. The sequence continues at coordinate 19,011,615 of JAQSVH010000004.1, forward strand.
ATCTTCTCTCTCTTTTCAAATTCATTCATTGGCTATAAACAAAGAAGAGAAGTAACTAGTACCAAGCAAGAAGCCAGACAAGTAATTAGTTGCTTTACCATGAGTTCTTTAACAGCAGCAGGAGATTCTTGGCAACCAGCCATGACTGGCAATGCAACTACCTCAATCTACTGGTTCAACTGGAGGGTCTTGCTTTGTGCCATTTGGGTGTTAATTACCACGACTTTTTCCTTGATTCTAATATGGAAATATGAAGGTTTTCGTAAATCAAATCGCGATGATAGAGAAACTCAGCAACTAACGGCGGGATCTCTCTATGACGATGACACATGGAGGCCATGTTTAAAAGGAATTCACCCCGCTTGGTTGCTGGCTTTCAGACTGTTTGCCTTTTTTGTGCTTTTAATATTGCTAATTGTCACCACTTTTGTGGATGGAGGCAGCATTTTCTACTATTATACTCAGTAAGCTTTTCTTTTTCTTGGACTAATCTCATAGTAATTCATAACCGCATGTGAATTTGATGTATGACTATTGTCTACAGAGAAGGGAATTTTTGTTTTTTGGCTTACTTTATTTTATATATGGTAAAAGTACTTTCATATATTAGGCAAGAGGAATTGCTGCTGTAACCGTCAATTGATCTACACTTGTCTAATGAGACAAAAGATGAGTTTGAGGATTTTGGAACAGATATAGGAACATGAATTTCTGCATCCATTTTGTAGTTTAGCTCTTGAGTTTTGATATATTGTGTCACTGTCATTGAGGCTCTAAATCACATGGTTTGTCTAGTGAAATAGCTAAAGTCAAGTCTCATTATGCCAATTCAAATTGTTTATATATGGAGTCCGGACTCAACAAGTTTCTGAGTCTTTTTGCTATTTCCTTGTTCTGTGCAGGTGGACTTTCACGTTAATCACCATTTATTTTGGGGTATGATTTATCTCTTCCATGAGCTTTTGTCTGTATAGTCATTTTTCTTTATAGTAATGTTGCTCTTCTGCCTCATTATTTGTTATTGATTTATTTTTATTGTGTTTCATTTATAGCTGGGATCAGTGCTGTCCTTGCGAGGATGTTACCAATACCACAAAAGGGTTAGTGGTGACAAGGTCGATAATGTAGAGTTAGATGTGGAGCAAGGAAACTCTGCAGGTGCTGCAGGTGGAGAAACCTCTAACAATGCAGAAAAAAACCCCGAGTATCCTGAAGGACATTCTGTTCACCAACATGCAGGCCCAGAGTGTCAGGAAGGACATGATGCACGCCAACGTGCAGGCACCTTGGGTTATGTCTTTCAAATAATTTTCCAGGTACATAGATTAGTTTCCATAAAAACAGTAACTTATCTCTCCATGGAGTTATTTTTCTTTGTTTCATCTCTTGCCCTCGAACTGAACTTCTTTAAAGTATTTTCACTAGAACCCTATTTTACACATGGCAATAGTTAGATGGTTTGCTTCCTTGAGATGGTGACAGTTTTTCTTGTGAAACAGATGAATGCGGGTGCCGTTTTGCTGACGGATTGTGTTTTTTGGTTCATAATTGTTCCGTTCCTTGCGATTAAAGATTACAATCTGAGTGTTGTAAGTATCACCAGTCATTCATATCTTAAAGGCAACAAGAAGATCAAGTTCACGAAGTGACACCTTAAATTAGATCTAATCATAGTGGCAATACTATGAGAATCTTTGCATAAGAAATTAAACCATTGTCTTGCTCAATCTATTAAGTCAGAAGCATGGAGCATTCGAAAATCACCATGTTTTCGTTTTTCTTCATTTTTCTGCATATAGTAAGGTGAAGTCAGTAATTTTTGAATCTTTCCGTGGCAGCTGGCTATTAATATGCATACCATCAATGCTGTTTTCCTGCTTGGTGAAACTGCTTTCAACTGCTTGGTAAGTTGCCCTACTCACATTCAAATTTTGAAGACTGATAGTTTCTAAATCTTTCCCCGAATTTCTTATTAAATTTTTGCTTCTTCGTCTCATCCAGCGCTTTCCTTGTTTTCGGATCGCATATTTCTTCCTATGGACAGTGATATATGTTATATTCCAATGGCTTCTTCATGCTTGTGTGAATATTTGGTAAATCCATATTAACCCTCATCTTTTTATAGTGAGATGTAATGTTAATTTATCATTTGATTAATATTACTTTGAATTATTTTAAACAGGTGGCCATATCCATTTCTTGATTTGTCATCATCATATTCTCCCCTATGGTAAGTTCTTACATAATCATCAAAACTTCTATAAAAAAAAAAAAAAGAAAAAAAACCATATTTGATCTTTATAATTGTCAACAACATATATGTTCGGTTAAAGTATCTGATGTTTTTATCAGTCATCTCATCTCTGAATTGGGATTTGTAGGTACTTTTCGGTGGCATTGATGCATTTCCCATGCTACGGTGCCTTTGCTTTGGTAATAAAGCTGAAGCACCATGCATTTTCAAGATGGTTCCCTGACTCCTACCAGTGTGTGAACTAACTTGGACTGACAACCAGGTTATGCAGACAATGGATTAGAAAGTTTCAAAAAAAAAATTCAATTTTCCCCACAGAAGATACACAGATGCAATGGAGACTTTGAAATGCCAGATATAACATATTGAAATTTAGATTATTGTATTAAAAAAAATTGACAAAAGGTTGATACATATATAGATGGAGTTTTGGAAGATACAACTTTGCTAAGCAAAGAAAACAGGCATTCTTTGTTTATAAACATCCATTTGCGAAGAGATGAGTACCTCTTAAATTGTAACTAGTTACAGAATTCCAAGTAAATTTCTTATTTCTCTCAATTTACTAGTAAATGCTTTTTAAATCATTTGAGCTATCTTATTCAAAATTTTCATTTTTTCTAAAATATTTATTATCAATATCTATGTCCCATATATTCAGATATGGGTATCAAAGAAAACTTAAAAAATTAAATATATTTTTGTTAAATATATATTTATATTTGAGATTCACCGGAGTTAACTTATAACATTTGAATACTTTTGTTAGACAGGATTTATCCAAGATTTTGGACACCTGAAAATTGGCAACTGTCCCAAATCATTATTAAACTACTCCTTTTTATTAGGAGAAAAAGAAAGAAAAAGAAAAGAAAAGAAAAATTGGCATGGCATCAGCCTTGCAAAGGATACTATTCAACTAGGCTGGTCTAACTGTAGAGGGCAATATTCAAATAACCTCACTCACCCGGGCCAAGGCCAACCTTTTTCTCCCTTTAAAAGTGTAGGTCAAGTGGGGCAAAATTGGCATGGTTTCACTTTGTGGATGCTGACTCAGGGAAAGCAACACAACGCATAGCTCTCAATTATATATTATTGATGCTTTTGAATTGAATGCTGTTCACTTCACCTTTGATACCCAAAAGAGGAAAAGGAGAAAAAAGAATAGAGATCATCACCGACACCTTGAATTTTATTTTGTTTTCTCAAACTTCTTTTGTTTTTTAACTTCAAATTTGTACTTGAAAGAATGGATTTATATTTGATATTAGTGGTAATGTATATATTTATATATTATGATCATACAATTTCACTAGAAACTTTTAAAAATAAATACTAATAATTTTTTTTTTATAAGATGACATGTATATAAATTCTAAAAGAATTTGGATAGACAAAACATTGGTTTTTTGAGATATTAGTTTAGCTCCTTGTGAATGATATATAATTTATAAATGTTAAATAATATATTTGTGAATTTTTATGCTTTAATTAATTAACATTTCAAATAAAAAAGATATTATATATGTGTGTAAGTAGTTAAAGATGTAAAATCACGAAAAACATTAAAAGTAAATAGATTTAAGATCTAAATACATTTCTTTATAGAAGATAAATAGCCAACTAAATTTAATAAAGATGATCCTTTATTTATGTTTTCGTTATTTTTTTATTTACCTTTTGTTTTCTATTTACTTTTTTTT